>CM053791.1:163453247-163740747 GCA_028749045.1 Cupressus sempervirens | reverse complement strand
TCTAAGTGAGGTGATGTTGAAGGTGTACTCAACTCAATAAGGTCACTACTATGGTCAAACAAAGCTTCTAGAATATTCTTAGGCAATTGAACAAACACAAGTTCTTTTCCCTTATGTTGTTGACGAGTTTGAACTAGAGGTAATTGTTTAAAGATGACTTGAGGTCAATTTCTTTGATCTACTTGATATCTTTTTGTAATTTGCATGAAAGAAAAGCTAATAGGTGATAGGATAACTCTAAGAAATGTTGGCACCAAGCTAGGATAGTAAAGCACTCACTTGTCCAAAAGAGATGTGATAAGATAGAATTTTGCAAAGCATAAACCAACACTACCAAAAAGGTGCCCACAACTTTGGGTGAATACCCTAGCACATATGGACCAGGAGGATGATTTAACTAAATTATAAATAATTAAAATTGAATTTTTATGAAAGTGTATGGACAAGAGATTACTAAGACTCTCCAAGCATAATATCAAAATATCTAAAGGTATATCTTTCTCAACAAGGACAACCTCTAACTCACTAACTCCAAACAAGGTCACTTGTGAAATTAGAGATCACTAATTCAAGGGGTCAAAGCACAATAACCCAAGGTGCAAACAAGTTTCTAACAATGGGGTAAGTAGCCTAATCTATATCGGATCAACCTAGGGAGACTAAAAATAATAGGATAGCAAAGCAATTTGATCATAAAGTCTAGATTCAGAAACTCAAATTTTATTTGTTTTAAATATCCAACTAGGTGTGATAAATTTTGAATCATAAACTAGGCATGCAAGACAACAATCAGGAATTTCAAGAAAACATCTTCAAACAATAAGCAAGGGACAAAGAAAACTTGCACATGAACAAGAATAGTGTCATAATATCAATCTAATCCATAGAACCACCACTGTGTATGTTCTCAAAATGTTTTCCAATCATGCACATAGTCCTAGAAAAAAAAATCGACTGCAGTATGGTTCTTAGTAATGTTCAACTCTGCAGCTTTTGCAATCTAGAGTGGGTGAAATCCAATCCTAATGCACCAGGGTTTTGACATATTCTGAGAATTTAATCAATTAGAGATATTGAGGAGATCTGACAACTCAACAAAAGACTACACCTATGAGGATTTCCCCCACAAGGACATTTATATAGCAGTTGCTACTACCACATCAAAAATGGCTATTATCACTTGAGGTTTTTGGCCATGTGGTTGACCCAGTAAAGGGAATGTCCACTACAATTAACCCTCTGTAATCAAATAAGACTCACAAAGTTGTACCACATGGGGACTTGGTTTGGATTCAAGGGTTCCAAGTTGTTGATGTGCCCAAAAGGGAACAAAGTATACTCCTCTAGCCTCTTCACCTTATCCAAACATAGCAAACAAGATTATTTGACACATTATTTGAAATCACCTCACCAATTTTTTGGAAAAGCCAACAACAAACACCGCCAATCTCAAAAGAGAAATTACCAATGAATGTTGAGGACAAACCCAAGCGAAATAGTGAGATAATAACAAGTATCCTTCCCTACCTACAAGGGGATCTATCGTAGAGAAGAGCTTCACATATAAGGCAAGCGAATGAAGAAAATTCCCTCAAGAACTTCATAAATAGTGTTCATAGGGCCTAATTACGATGTGAAACACATATGCATGAAAGTAAATCTAGATCCAATTTTAGAGCACCAAATGAAGTGTGAATCTATGAAAGCATGTAAAAGCACTCAAACCAAACACATTAGAGGGTTCATTTTATTTCCAAATCCAAATGTTATAGAGATCCAAAAAAAAAAACTTGATAATCCTTACAACGTGTCTTTTCTTTCTTGTACCTTTCATTTATGCTTGAATGTTTTCTCACAACAAACAAAGCAACAAGCAAAAAAAGTAAACACAAGATATGCAATATATATCCAACTTATCCAAAACTAGGGTTAAATCTAAAAATATGGTTTTTAAGAGTGATTATAACCAAAAAATAACCCAAATGAAAGCTCACATCATGCATTGATCCATGTGAAATTTAAATGCAAGTGATTCATAAAATGACCCATTTTTTAATATTGATTTTTGACCTAATCAACAAGATTGGACCTATATGATATGAATTTGGATCCAAAAACCTAAATGCAAAAAAGAGACCCCTATCAAAAATTAGAGAGCTTTCCAAAAATGTCAGAATTTTGAAAAGATCTTTTCATTTGTGTCCTAGGGAGCCATTTTGTCAAAATAGACCAATTTTTGCAAATCAAATTATTGAGCTTTATATGATCTCTAAAATCAAAACACAAAGAACTAACCCTATTTAGAATTTAGAGTCCTTTCCAAAAATGTAGAATTTTTTGAAAAATTTACTAATTTGCACCCTAAAATTATTTTTCATGAAAAATCAAGAAAAAATTATTAAAAATCTAAAAATTTTACTAAAGCTTCTCTAATATGTCTCCAGCCTACAAAAAAAAATTAGACCAAAAAACCAAGCCATTTAGGAGATATAGTCAAATCTTTAAGATCTAGGGTTTTTTGTCTCCAAACAAATCTGCATAAGGGGGTTAGCTCCAAAAATATCTAAAACTAGCAAGTAAAGGTGTGTTGCCCTATGGTGGGTGCCAAAGATGTATGCATAAAATGTGAGCACACTTCTATGAGTCATTATATCCAAGATTGCTCAAGAATGAGGTCTCGAATGACGACTCATAGCTCTCTATTCATGGAGTGCCTCAGTTTGACCTAGTTTGTGCCCATGCAAGTACACCATAAAATGAGAGATTCAAATATCAAAATATGAATGCAAATGAAGATACAAACTAATCTAAATGATAACAATGCAAGAAAGGAAATATAATCTATGAAAGGAAATAACAATGCAATGTTAATCTATGAAAACAAATATGATTGTAAGATAATATAAAAATGCAAGGATGAAACCTCATGATGGAAGCCATGAATGCAAGAGAGAATAAGACAAGAAGAGAGAAGTTGCAATGAAGCTCTAATGTCCAAGCCCTAAGGCTCAAACTCCTCCTCCAAAATTACTCTCTAAACTTGTAGCATTACAATACTATAGCAACAAACTATTTTCTCTATATTTCTCTCTATATCAAAATGAGAAGGAGAGGGCTCCTTATAAAGGAAAATGTGGAGGTGGGAAGCTTCTCACAACCAATATGGGATAATAGAGTTTGATCCATGTGAGACAAAATTCCACCAATGAGAAAAGAGGAGCGTTTGAGAAGAAAGTGGTAAGAGGAAAAAGAAGAATCCTATTTAGAGATATGTGCATTTAAGTGTAGAGGAAAAAAAGAACTTATTTAATTTTTATTTATTTTATTTCCTTTTTCAAGTGGGATTTTGTTTAATTAAAAGGGAGCAAGTTCTTTTAATTAAATAGAAAATATTCAATTAAATTAAGAGAGGTGTTTTTCTCTTAATTAATTAAATGTGGATTAATTCTTTAAAAAGACAGGTTTTCTTTTAATTAAATAAGACTTAGGATAAAATGATCAAACCTTAGGAAATGTCAAAATAATTGAATTAATTATAGTTTGATCAAAGAAATTGATTTGAATTGATTTTAAAAAATATTGCAAACCATTGATTCAGGAAATTGATAAATTGAATAATGGGGGCCCATAGTCTAGGCAACCATTTTAGGGTGCATACAACTACAAGCAACTTTTGCAACAATTTGTGCAAGTTTTAGGTATTTAGAGAGCATTTCTTCATTCCATCGATGTAGGAATCTAATTCCCATGGAATGAACCTATAATCTAATGTAAATAATCATTCTAATGATTATTGGGCAAGATTTTTTCATGAATGAATGCTTCTAATGGGTTTTTGGTGGTTGTAGGTGCATGAAATGCATGCTTGGAGTGTAACAGCCAAAGATTTATCCATTGGAGAGGAGTATTTTATGGTAGATATCATCTACATATACCTTTTACATGGTGAATAAATCTTCAGTTGGTTGATATTGGCTTGGGAGGTCATAGATTGAGAAAGCCCTAGATTTGAGGGTTTGTAAGAGACCAAATTGGGGGTTTCTTACTTGTAGAGGTTTGGGAGTCAAATTGATTTGATTTTTCTTTGATTTGGATCATTTTGGAGGACTTTTGAAAGCTTTAAGCTTTGGAAGTATGGGAATCATATACTTTCTTTGTAAAATCACCTTATTTTTATGCCTAAAAAGGGTGCCTAGTTTAGGGATCTAGTTGTTCGTCCAAAACAACCTATATTGAGTTTGAAATATGTTGAAGAAGGCCAAAATGGGTATCTAAAAACCTATTTTTTTAAGGATTTATTTGGAAAATTTGGGGAAAAACTTTAGATCTTTCTCGTTGCAGACCTAGTTGGGGGCAATTAGAGCTACAAGGCAATTTTGAAGGATTTGAGTGCTAGGATTGGGTTGGGGGTTTGAAACCACTTGGAACCTCTTGAACCCATCTTAGATAAGTGAAATACATCCACCATAGCCATTGGGAGGGTGTAGGAGTTATAGAGTGGATAGTTGTTGTTTGTGGGTTTGGGGAACATAGCCTTTCCCTTGCACATTTTCATTTTGTGTACTTGGTTGGGAAACATCACACTTTTCCATTGCATCACTTAGTATCAATTCTTCTTTCAATGCCTTTGTTTGCTCGGTTATGTTTCTCTTGAGGACAATGTTAATAATTTCATCACTATATTTTTTTATGAGTTAATGGGCCATGAATACAGGGTCAACACTATACGTGATGTCATCTACAAATGACACATGTGTTTCAGATTGAATTTGATCTGCTGTCATTTTTTATTTTCCCTATCAATAAGTATCAAACTATGACATCAATATCAATAAAATTCCATCAAAATAACTACAAAGCCATAAAGAAAAGAACATAATAATACAACATTTGTTTCTATATAATTTTTACAATTACACTAATTAAGGTTTACCTTCACTAAAGAAGGTGTGTGAGCTGGTACATCCCCGCCTATACCTTGTGGTGTATCCATGTCGCCCTGGGAAAAAGATTAGTAATTCTTAGCAATCAATAATGAAATGAAAGTAATAGGCTTACCCAAAAAAATTATTGATAAAATAGTATATTGTATATTGGAGTCAATATTAATTGGAGGAAATTGGTTTAAATGTTATACTTACCTATTTGGTGATACCTGCAATCCATAAAATGAGAGACATACTAGGACTAAAGTTGATGTTGATGGTCAAAAGCATTAAATATGTAAATCATTTATCTTAAGTTAGCCAAAAATTACATGACATATATGTTGTACTAAATCCATCTCAAAAGCTCCTAAGTCCACAGCCTTACCCTTGGTTTAGAAGAAAAGTACTAGGGCAAACCTAGTTCGTAAGAAGGATAAAAGCCAAAAAATTACAATTTGTGTGTCCAAACTTTATAAGGTATTTTGATTGTTGATATTTAGGATAAATCCATCATTTGAACAAGTCTAGAGTGCCCTAGGACTTGAATCATCACCTTGTGAGTTGTTGTGTCTTCAAAGGAAGGTAGACCCTAGGAGTAAGGAGTAAACATAGGAAAGGAAGAGTGAAAGATTGAATTAGCATTAAACAACATATCAGTGCATGTTAAAAGATTTACCAAGGTCACCCAAGTTTTTTTTTTGCACTCTACATCATAGTGAAAGCAAAACACCTAAGAAGATAATTCTAAAGAAATGAATGGAATTGTATTTTGAACTTTACTCCTTTCAAAAATACCCTCTACCAAGGTCATAGAGTCTCTGTTCAACCCTTCTGAGTTGAACAATCATCCAACTTTTTGATTTCTCTTTCACTCATTACTATGAACTCTGGTTATATTTTTTATTAGATGTAGTGTAAGTTTCTTCTTCAGGCACAAAACACAACCAAATGACCAAGTGCTTGAATATGACTAGAATATAAGTTATGCTCTGGAATTGAACCTTACATGTATATCTGCTTCCATTAGATCTGTATTTATTTTCATCTTCAAGAATGTACTAGAGAAATGATTTTATAGAAATCTAATGTTATCATGCATATTTGTGTACCTGTTTGTAAGCTCGGAGTGAAACCATAATCTGAACATGAATTTACAATATTGAAGTGACATAATACTTAAAAGGAAGCCAAAAAAATCTACACACTCTACCTTTTATCATATTGGTTTACCATGATGAAGGTTTTCCTTATTGTCTTCATTATCTAGGTTCACTTTGTCACTGAACCTTCTTAACTAGGGTTTGGGAATCTCATACCCCTACCCACTAGCCAAAGGTGACACCTACTTGTGACTTTTATGACAACTTCATGTGACCTTATATGCCCACAAATTGACATTTGGTGATGATGATAAAACACAGATAAAAATATGGTATTTTAGGTATAAACTCGTAACAGTGTGGGGAGAGAAATAAAGTCTTGGCTAGAGCAAGTTCTCAATCATATGAAGTACTTGAAAAATAATTGAATCCATTTAGTGAGATTTCTAATGTTATAGAAAGAACAAGAATAAACTCTACTTGCATGAATAGAAAATAATATTGAAGAAATATGTAGCAAATGTGTGAAGGTAAACATCTTCAAACTCACATCACTCACAGACCTAGCTATAAAGTGCACATTCACATCTTCTCCATTGGGATTAACACATTTGAATCTCACACTCACAGACCTCCAAAGTGTGCATTCACGTCTTCTCTGTCGAGATCGATTAACATAGTTGAATCTCACACTCTTTGATATATGAACAATAATCCAGATCCAAAAACTCCCCCCGAGAATCAAAAGCCCTCCCCTATCTCCAAGGTTAGTTCCCCAGAATACAGACCTACAAAGCACACAAACCTCCAAATTAGCTCCCACCCAAAATGCTCAAATTGTGAAATAAATCTCGTGTGCTCCTTTTTTATTTTTTTGTTGATGAGCCTGATTTGGTCAAAATTTTGACAAAATCAGGCTCATAAATCAAAAAAAAATTGAACAAGCCAAAAAAAGTCCTTCATTAAAATTAAAAGTCAAAAATTGACCTCAAATGTAGTAGTGAGGAATAGCATCAGAAACCCAAACTTTAGAAGGAATGTAAACTATGTTAAAAGGAATGAGAATAGCAGCAATAGTCAGAAAGAAAATATGAAAGAACATGAAAAAAATCTTAATGAGACATTTGTTAATTCTAAGACTCCAATAAGTTAAAAAGATTGTGTAGAAGTGAAGTCAAGTGAAACTCTTGAAAATGAGTTGAAGTCATTAATTGTTGCTGACCAACCCCTATCTATTTGAGCAACTTATTTCATAATAAACAAAAGAAAATTAGCATCAGAAAATTATTTGAACCCTTAGAGAAAGAATTAAGGTTTGTGAAATTAATAGGAGGTACATATGGATGTGAGGAATCTATGGATAAGTGTGCATAATGTTTTAAGTTCATATGTGAGTGTGCGAAGAGAAAGAAGTTATTTGGTTAATAGAAACAACTTTTTGATGCTTGTGTACTTGCACAATTAACGCAAAAGTTAATTTTAAAGGATTTAAAGGATAAAATCAGATTTATGTGTATCATTTGATTGAGAAAGAAGTTAGGGAGCAACCAAAAGGAAAATTTAAGAGCAATTGAAGAGATTTGGAGAAAATTTGGGAATATAGTCAGCAAGCCCTATTTCTGCAATTTTAAAGGTATTTGTGATCTTTCATGATTAATTTGTGAAGTTGTGTTGAGTATTTTATTAGTTAAAATGGAAGGAACTATGATTCATAGTGTTGAGGAAACCCCTAGACCTAAGATCAAGTTAAACCTTATTCCACCATTAGAAGATGACCCTACAATTGCTTTTTCACAAACCTTGGAAGAAGTGTTATCTTTGGAAGACATTGGTAGTTATACAAGATGTAAATTTGAAATAGTAGGTGAATAAAATATAGCTAGTGAATTTCACAACATTTAGAATAAAGACATGTCATTCAAGATAGGTTACGAACACCTAGGTCAAAATGATTTTTTTAAGTAAATGTTCTATTATAAAGTTGACAAAGAAGACTGGACAAAGATATTTCTCAACAAAATTCATGATGGAGAGTTTTGGATGGGAGATAATGTAGCTAATATTTTAGCCAACTTGATACATGAAGTTACTAGTTTAAGAAATAAAGGCTCTATCCCATTGAATGAGAATTTTTATAAGAAGATTGTACTTGAAAATGCCAAATCAACATACAATGGTAGAGGCATAGTTTGTAGTATGATTAAATAGGATGATGTGAAGTTTGTAAGCAAGATTATGGCAACCAATTTGTGAACTAGTTCTAGAGATGATGACATAGCAACTAGATTTGTTCATGCAACATATAAATTATGTGTTGAGAGAACCAAAGTCAACTTATGTGAGATTCTAAGAATTCAGTTTATAGAGAATCTAGAAAGGATCAAGAAAGTGAGAAATGGACATTTTAGATTTTAGTCCCTGATTACTCACAGATTTTTCTGCCTATTGAGAAGATTCCCTTTCATGCCACTTTCTGATTTGAACAATAGTGACAAGTGTAGCATGGAAAATATCAGACCTATACAAAAGGCACCCAATTGACAAAATTAAGAGTAGTGCAGAACTTATTGTAAAGACATTTCAAACTGAAATGAAGTAAAGATTCATAATTATGCCAACAATTGGAAGCAACTATAAGGAAGAAATATGTTTTATGATTGACACAAACTTTACCTACATTGAGGCATTTGAACCTAGAATGTTATATGTTGACCCTCTTGGTTATGAGACAACTAAAAAGGAAATTGAAGGATATGTATAGCTATTTTGAAATCAGAATCAAATGCTAAATTTGATAGATTTCAAACTTATGAGGGGAAAATGTAGCTAGCTTATCAAGCTAATCTTGAAAAGTATACTAAGAGGAAAGTAGAGAGTACAATGAAGAAGATCATGGAGGAAACATAGATGACACCACGAGAATTTTCTACAGAAAGGTGGACCATATCTATAATAAAAAAAAATGGACATGAAAATGTTATGTTTGTGCCACCATTAGAAATAATAAGACCGACACCATTAGATTTAGTATAAGGCCCTACTAGGGAGCCCAAAAGAAATTAACCTAATGTGTCACTAAGTTTATCAAACATTTTTTTTAAAGATTAAAACAAAAAGAGATAATATGGAAAAAGCAATAACTCACATACATACAAGCAATCCATAAACAAATTACATCTCTTAAGGGTTCCATGACATTGAATCACATACATAAGTTTTATTAATACTAAATCTAATACATAACAAAATCCACATCATAGAATAACCACAAGTACAAATCCAATGATATAATATTCAATACATAAGATACCACATGGCATAACCAAAATGCATAATCATCCTCTATACAAGTTATAGGGTATGAAAAACTCAAAGAATATACATCATGAATAAATAAATCTCATAAGATCTCTGATAATCAAGTGCATTACATTAGAAAATAACCATTGAGCGTAAACATAAGATCCAAATGATGAGAACAATTCCACAAATACATCCAGTAATTACATCTAGCTATCGAATCTCAATGGTATCAAAAACACTACCACTCGACTTTGTGGAACCTAAATGGCCCACTCCCACTGTGTTGAGGAGATAATCTCAAATCCCATATGGATATCAATCCTAATAGTCATAAACAACATTTAGGTCAATTAAAACCTTATATCAATCTATCTCAAAGGATACCAAGACACAAATAACATCTAAACCCATAGGCAACAAAGACACATAAGAAATCTACTATGTGAGTGGGCAAGTGTCATTGCATGAGCCAACTCTAAGGTTATCCTAGTAAACTCTCTAGACTCTGGCCCCCTAGTGACTATATGCAACATCAATATCCTTTCGTACAGACAAGGCATACTAATGAGGCAAGGTCGCAACCAAGAATCCTCTCTACTCCCATCCTAGCTTGTACTAGCACTCAAGACATGACCAAGGTAAAACACTGCTCTTGTTAATTCATTTTAAGTCATTTAATGAAATTTTAACCCAGGTAGCCTCTTTAGAGCTTTGACCTCCATTGCAAGCCACTTTCCAGTATACACATAGATAACCTACACTAAACTCGTAAAAAGTACAACTCATTTTAGTCCTATACAAGCAACTAGAAAGCATCAAAAGATAACTAGTTAAAACTCAAAGGTTACAACAAGAAAATCACAATATAACCACTAATACAAAGCTCATAAATTAAAATATATAGCCATGACATCTCATATTACAACATTAAACAATAACTCCCAGGCCTCTAGTAAACATTCAAAACTAGTCAACATACTAAGTCAAACCCAACCCTAGTAAAAATAAACCATACATCATACTAAATGTAGTTTCATAAAACATTTGTTTGAAATATAAAAGTTTCAATTTACAAACAGGGTCAAGTTTTTTCATTTTTCAAGTGTTATATTTGCTAAGGTTTTCAAGTTCACACGAATCTAAAAGATTCAACAATTCATTAAAAATCATCTAAATATAAAAACCCCATTTTTTTATATAGAAATGAACTACCATTTAATAAAATCCAAAATTCATTAAAAATTCTCCAAGTTTAAAAAAAAAAATTGAGTTATGTTATAACTTAACAATAACTATAAAACCAAATTTTTTTAATAAATATTATTAAAATTAAATTATTATTATTATTAAATTATTAATAAAATAATATTTATTTATTTAAAACTATATTGAAAGTTTAATTTTATAAAAATTGCATTTGTTTTAAGGACTGTAGGCTGCTGCATACCGCAGCCTTGGCTGCTTAGGTAGCCTCAACTATCATAGCAACTAGGGGACGAGGGAGGTAATGGCCCTCTATCCCCTTATATATATATATATATATATATATATATATATATATATATATATATATATATATATATATATATATATATATATATATATATATAAAATTTAAATTATTTTAAAAAAAAAAAAATTTAATATGGAAATCAGCCCCCCCCCCCCCCCATATAAAAATAATAAATTAAATCTCGTTTCCTTTTCCAAACCCCCATTCTAATTCATAATTTTCTAAATCAATTTCAATTTTCCAAAAGAGTTTTCTCAAACAAGGGTTTCAAATTGATTTCATTCACGGACGTTTTCAATAATGAAGAATAATAATTTTAACAACAAGGGTTTCAACCAGAATTATTTCTTAAAACACATCCATAACAACCACGGAGAAGATAGAGGAAATTTGAAGGAAATTACTGTGAAGAATCTCAACAAGATCCTACCTCAATTTGATGCTAATCGGACAAATACTCGAAACTTGCCAGAATTCTTGTCTTCTTAAAAATCCTCTTTCTTTAAATCCACTCCTTGAAACCTATGTGGAGAAATGAGCTCTAATTTCTTATAAAGATACTTCTCCTTTTAGGGTTTTCGTTTTACAATCATGCAAACCCTTTTCTTTATTATTTTAATTTATTTTAATTTCATGTGTAAATTTTTGCATTTTTAATTAAAATTAACTTTATTAAATTTATTGTCTCTCTCACTTTTATTAAATCACAAGACATCTTTAATAATATATTTATTAATTTAAATAATAACAATATTTAGAGTTCATTAATTAAAATAAAACTCTTAAATTAATTATTATTAAAGTAAATAAATATTACTACGCCAAATTCAAAACTTTAATTAAATCTTTTAAATTTAATTCTTCTATTTAATTAATTAAATTTAATTAAAATTTAATTTTTTTAATAAAATATTTCATAAATTAAATCATTTAATATTCTCTTAATTTGATTTAATTATAACTAAAAATCACAACAGACCCACAAATCTACATAAGAAAACCCATTTTAAAGAAAAGACACTAAATCAAGCTCAAGGGTCAAAATCTTGAATTCACGTCACTTGATGAATTTGGAAGGGTAAATAACTTAGATACTTGTTTTATTTTCTAGGACAATTGGCTTTGGGTTAGGATTTGGACTCAAGAACTATATCCATTCTTTACCATTGAGATACTATGATAGGGCACGCTCATCCTAGCAATTTAGGGAAGTCAATGCCTAGTACCTGCAATCTACATAAAATTCAAGCATATACATATACATATAAATCTAAACTAAATAGGTAATGGTAGGGAGTGGTGCATCGTGTAGATCCCGACTGACTACGACTCCCTCCCTCAACTACATCAAAAATGCTAAACATAAAGTAAAACATACATATACACCATACACATGCAATTATGGGGTAAGTATCCATAGAAACTGCAGATAGATCATTCATTTAACTATCATTATGAAATAACTAAAATCACTATATGAACATACAAGTGTCATCATCGAAGGGATAAACATAAACACATCAAGTAATCGAGTATCAAGTAGCTCACTAAATATATCAACTAAGTATGAAATAACATCCAATCAAATCAAGTATCCAAGTATCACTAATCATAAAACATAACCATAAAGCTAGCCTAAAAGAATTTGGCAATATAACATGAAAAGTAAACCAGGGGTAGGCATTACATTTGATGTCATTAGCTATGGGAGTTACAATTGTTGAACCATTAGCAAAAACATCTTCAACATCGTATGTAGCAGTTGCACTAGTGCAACTAAAAGTTATTTTACCTCCACCAATTTAATCCAACAAAGAAGAAGAAGAAGAAGAAGAAGAAGTTAGTATAGTAGAAGTTCAATCATTTGAAGTCACAAGGAGTTCTATGATGTTGGTAGAAGTAAACTAGGAACTAGTAGAAGCATCTAGACCTAGGAGAATGAAGAAAATGACCATTGTACCGAGTAAAGGGTAGAAAATGTTTGTTTCATATAAAGGCAATAAAAAGATGAGAGGATAAGTTGTTGTTCTTGAGGCTACACAAAAAATGCAAGAAGAAAAAGAGACAGACAAACCTGAAGGAAGGAGGAAGTGGAAGCCAAAGATTGAAAACTTAAATTGCATGATTATTGATGATGGGAACTTTGCAAAGTTGAATAAGTTTTCTCACCTATATGAAAACTTTGAGAAATTTCAGCTAGAGAGTGTTGTTATTAGACCTATGGTCTTGTCTAATAAGAAGTTCACAGATATTGAAAGATAGATACCTAAAGATATGTATGAAAGTTTAGTGAATAGGAAGAAGGGGGTAGCAAAAGAAGATAAAGCCATAAGAGAAATAATGATAAGAAAGCTTTGTGAAATTTTAAATGAGAAAAATTTTTAGAGAATAATGAAGAATATAGAACCATTGTTGAGGAACGAGACAAGAGCAATCTTGATCATGGGAGGCAATTATGAAGAGGTAAATAAAGAGACAAAGGAAGGAGTTATAAAGGTAATGACAGAGCTTAAGGATATTGAAGTGAAAAAGACTTCTACAAACAACATAATGTCCTCTATTGAACCTAACAAAGGAGAAGAGATCACAGTGTTAGGGGGATTAGTGCCTACTCATATCGCATCAACAGTACCAACAAAGAAAAAGGATGAAGTAACTCCTACACCTACAGTAGTTGAAATAAAGGACACAAAGATGAGTCAAGAAAAAGGTAGCAAAAAAAGAGAAATAACATTATTAGAGGCACCTTAGATTACAGTTGGAAAATATACAATGAGCATTGATAGCATAAGCATAATTGTTCATATAGCAGAAGATCCATTTCAGGATTATGGCCCTAGTGTTGACAATTTGGTAGGGTACACTAGTTTTGAGAATAAAGAGGAAGATAAATGAGAAAAAGGAGATGTAGAAGAAGAAAGGAAGGATGAGGAAGGTGAAAAGAAAGATAGAGTAGAAGAAGAGAGGAATGAGGAAGAATGGAATAAAGAAAATAAGGATGACCAGACAACATTAGAGGAAGAAAAGAAGAGCAAAGAATAGGAAGATAATCAAACCTTGCAGCTACAAGTAGTCACACCTGTTAAGGACATTAGTAGAGAAGTGCCCAACTCCTCAAAAAGTCACTCTTTGAGACTTTGATTGAAAATGTGATGAGCTCTACTCCATATACACCTATAGAGGATCCATAAATGGAAATTCTCAACAAGATATCAGCTTTGACCACCAACAGGATGGTAGAGAAAAGAAAAGGGATAAAGAGCACTTTGGAAATTCTTGAGAAGATGACTAGGAAGATGGAGAGTTTGATGAGTATCTAGGTCAATGAAAAAAACCCAAAGAAGAAAGTAGTAAAAGTCTTGGAAGAATTTGATAGTCACTTCAAGACTATGGTAGAATTAGCTACGGTTAAGGCCTAAGAAGAGCATGATGCAAACCTATTCAGAAAGGTATGCCAAAAAATGAAGGATGACTTAGCTAATTTAGATATTTGCATTAAAGAGTTAAGGAAATGTATTCATGAAGAAAAGAAGCTATACAAGAAATTTTTTCTAGAACATGAATATATAAGTACCTTCACATATCATATCAAGGCAAAAGAGGATGAGTGAAAAAATGTGATTAGTGAACTAAAGAATGCAGATGCTCAAGTGATCTATGTGGGCAAAACATCAATAAGATTCAAAATGAAATGATAATTTTGAAGAGAAAAAAAGAGAAATTATTGTAGAGGTTCTCTTTTTTGACAAAACATCTATCTTTGAAGATTGACACAATGTAAAGATAGCTTGAAGTTTGTTTGAAATAAAAGACATCATATAAACACTTGAGCTATGCAGACTTTCAAGCCACTAAGTAAGTATCCTATGGATTGTGTACTCTTTCAACAATGTCAGATTCAGTTAAAGGAGCATGGAATAAAGGTCTAACCAGCTTGAAGAACAACTTTTTTTACTATATTGTTGAAAATTTGTTTAGGGCTCCCCTTGAGATTCATGGCAAGGGCTTAACAACCTCATGTGTACGTGGTTGTATTAAGAATTGATAGATTAGTCTTTTGGTGCAATGACAATTCTGCTCTAAGAAGTGGAATCAAAGCATATAAATTCAAATCCTCAGACCTTTGGGTCATGCTGAGGGGGAGATTTTTGGAAATTTGTTCAATGCTCTCCTCAAGATTCATGATAAGGGCTTATCCTCCTTCTGTGTACTATAAGTTGAGTGGTTGTATCTGGTATTGATATATCGGTCTGTTGGCGTAATGACAACTCCACTCTAACATGTATTGCATTGTTAAATAGTTCATCAGCATGAAGAATGAAGGTAGCAGTAAAATTTTGATTTCTACATAGTTTTTGACTCACCTTTTCCATTGATGTCAAACAGGGGGTATAGTATCTAGAAAATTATTTATGTAATTTGTAAAGGAAAATATAAGATAGAGTATAGTCAAAGGGAGAATAATAGTATTATTGTAATTAGGAGATATAAGGATGTAAGATGGTATAGATAGAAAATGATCCACATTTTAAAATTTTGTAAAAGGGCCATGTAAAGACTCACAAATTTTGAGATTTTGATTTTTGGGACTTAGCCAATTTTCCCATATGTTGCCATCAATGCCAAAGGGGGATATTGTTGGAAATTTGGCTAGGGTAGATAGTATGAAGTTGTCAGTTATGGAAACATATATTCAGTATTAAGTGAGAAGATTATGAAGATGAAGTTTTGGTAAGAAGACTTAGAAAATTGTCTAATTATAATGGAGATTATATGTCAACATAGGCACAATTTTGATTGGCAAGCTTCATAGAGACATTATTAGCACATACACACTTACTCTTTAGGATTATGTACCTATGTGTGTAATTCATTTGGATTAGTAGGGACGAAGTTATTACAGTTTTATCAATTGTAATATGGACAGACAAACAAGATAGAATTAATAAAGTAGATATTTTATGTTAAGGAATTATTATTTTTACCAAAATAATTACTTGACTAATTAGGGAAGACATCCAAGATGTTAACCCTAAGTGGGAAAAGTGTAGTTTTGTATTTTGGGACACATGTGAAACTATGAAGGCCGACAACATAGAAAAATATGGTATAAAGGAAAGATTTGAAGTGTGAAATTATGTATGACGATGTGCAAATGTTATGAATGAAATGTGATCTTTTTATGACGTTAAATTTGATGTTGAAAGAAGTAGTAAGTAGTACATATGAAGTCAGTGCATAAATCTATAAAGATCATTTTAGATATTGGAGATATCAACATTGAGAAAGAGGTTTTTGTATCGATTTCTTTTATATATAGAATATCATTGTACATTGCATGTTTGGGAAGTGTGCTCATCTTGCATGCATTTTTTAATTGTAATAACAACTACTATTAAGTTTGAGGCTTCTAACAAGGACCAAGACACTATATGAATGTAATAGAATCCTAACAGGGTCAATATCTTTCACAATATACTTTTGATTAGTGGATCATTTTGTGGGTACCATCCCCATCAAGGTTTTCCCTTGGCCAGGATTTCTCTAGTTCAAAAATAATGGCATTATGTGTTGCATTACTTTATGGTTGTGTTTACCATTTAGCTTAATCATTTTAATTACTTATGCTAGTTATAAGATTGTTAAATATATCCATAGTTGGGAAAATGTTTGTGAAATATTGATCCCCCCTCCCCCCTCTTAGTATTTCCTATTTCTAAAAAGGAAATATGGCCCTTTCTCCCCAAGTGAAGAGACAAGGGAGATGACTATTATGTTACTCGCAAAGTAGGACAATAAGCCCCCAAAATATAAGCTAACAATGTCACAAACCAAAAAGAAACATTATATGTATGTAGATGCATCAAGAGAAATGATCATGAAAGATATACCAATCATCAATGCAATTCATATGAAACATGACATAAGAAATACATTGATAAAGCATGAAAAAAAAAGATCTTTTAAATGTAATTAAATGGAAATATAAAAGGAGCAATGAAATAAATGTTTTTGATACACAAATTCAAGAATGTAGGATGTTGGTGTGAAAGATAAGGTTTCCCAATCTTGAAAAGTTAAGATGCCAATATGAGTAGGATCCTTACGATGTAATGTTGAATGAATGAAAGGAAGGTCACAATGATTAGCATTTTTAACAAGTCCTAAATTGATTTGAGATGTACCCTAAAAGGAACAAGAAGAACAGTTAAGGGTGTGATCTTCAATAACTAAGGCACTCGTAGGAGAAGAACAAACAAAAATTATAAATGTCTCATGTATAGAAGTAATATCAATGAAATACATAGAAAGAGGTTGACTAATATGAGAAAGAACCCTAAAATCATCCAAAGGTGTCTCATGAGGAAGAGAATAATCTACATCATTATCTTAGGGTTCATCTGTAATAGTAGAATCATCCAAGAAGAGAAGAAAACACACATTAGAGGATGAGAAATCATGAGTCAAAAAAGTTTCAAGAAGGAGAGAGTAATCAATATTCTTATCCAAGGTCTCATCCCAAATAGTATCACTATCAAAGGTAGGAACATCATGATTACTAAAGGTTGATCAACATCATCTTTGAAAATACTACCATTTGAAGGGGAATAAGAATCAATGGAAGGAAAAACTAAGTTTTCATCATATGCATGAAAATGAACATCATGAATATCATGAATGAAACTTGAAAAGAAAGATAAAAATGCCATTGAAAGGAAATACAATCTAAAGATGAACTAGATGTTAAAAAACAATTTGTATATTTTAAATGCAAATATATGAAATACAATCTATTTGAAAAAAATGCAAGAGGAGATCTAAATACCACCAATAGAAACAAATAGATCTCAATACACTCAAAAGAAATCTAACTCCAAAATGAAACAAAGGAGACAATCTAACACCACAAAATAAAGAGTTGACAAGTTGGGTTCGCCAATTAATGAAGGGTAGGAAAATGGAAGCAATCCAACCATACATTAATAAAAGGAGGAAGATTGAGATCAACCTCTTGGAATAGATTAGATTGAAACAAGAGGAGTATCAAAGAAAACTTAATGGATAAAATGATGAATAAATCAGATTTATTTTCCTCTCACCTCCACCTTAAGATTGTTTAAGCAAGTAGATATGAAATGCAGAGCTGAGATATAAAGGTGTGAAAAACTAATAAAGTATATAAAAATGAAAGAGAGAAAGATGAAATAACTTGTGAGATACAAACCTAAAAATGAGTTGTCAAATGACATATAAAAGGGTTGATTCTCACAATTTGGATAGAAAACTATTCTACAGACAAAACCCAAAAATTGTTTGGTAATCTATCAGGGGTGTCTTACATCTTCAAGGGTGAAATGGAGCATCAAGGTTTCTATGCCCCCTAATGAAAGGTGTGTGATATTGATTCTTATTTCACAGTTTTGAAGAAAAATAAAAAGGGTATCCATATAGGTAACATGTTCGTCGATCTGAGATCTAAAACCTATAAAATAAAGGATTTGTTTGTTGATTGTTGAAGGTGGGGGGTGTTGCCTCAGTCAAACCCAAGTTTAGGAATTAACCTTTAATTGAAATAAATATAGATTTCTAGCAAGTAATAGTAATAGATCTAACATGAAACAATGTAAATCTATGAATATGCTCTTGAATTTGGAATGTAATCGAGTATGTAGATGTAGTAGCTTTTACTCAACTTCAAAACCCTAGAAAAGACATCAAAGTAAAACCACAACCTTCATGACAGAATGTGCTTAAAATTTTCCTTGAGAGGAAGAAAATAGATCTTGAGAGGATAAATGTAGAAGATACAACAAAGGATCTTGGATGTATGAAGTGAGATATTGATCATTGAAATGATAGATCTTGCATAAAATAATTCAATAGCTTGAATGCATGAATCCTTGATCTTGAATGGAGATATTGCTTGAATACCTTGAACACCTGAGGAATTCTCAAAAACTTGAGATCTTGAGTGTGAGTTCTTGAACACTTGATGATAAGATATGAAAATGAAGCAAATGAGAGGGTTTATATAGAGCTTAGAATAGCTTACTCCCATAGGCTGACCTACCTAGAAGTTTGCACCCCCAAACTAACCAGATATGGGATCCAAGCAAAGGACCTAAAATAGGCCCAATCAAGGACACACTATAGCCTTGATTACCAAAGCCTAAAACCTTTAGGATCCCAAAATAGGCTCCAAATCCCCAAAAGCAGGCACATAGTCTAAGATATAGTCATTTTGGTGTGGAGAGTAGATTCAAAGTGGATAGATGAAGGAAGGGAGGACCTAGAAGGAATAAATCCTACCTCAAGCTTAATGCTATGAAAATAGGAGCTTTAAAGAGGATCACTTAGGTTTTACCCCAATTCCACCTAGGAGAAAGGATAGAAAAGGGAAGAAGGAAGAAAATATTCAAGGGGATTAATGATCTTGTATTAAATAAGTAATAAACATTCATTAAATTGGAGTGTGTCCAATTTAAGATGGTACAAAGAGAGAGAGAGAGAGAGAGAGAGAGAGAGAGAGAGAGAGAGAGAGAGAGAGAGAGGAGGAGGACAGGAGGATAATTAGGGATCAAGATAGATAGAGATGATGATGAAGGAAGATGAGATAGAAAGAAAACAAATAAAGACATGCATGTATACAAACATATATCTATATAAATATATGCACATATAACTATAGATATACATATATTTGTGTATCATCTTAAAATTAATGCACTCATCTTTTAAGAGATTTTAGCACGTCTCATAGTGACTTTCTAGACCATGAATGGATTTGTGTTGGGTGCTCTCCTTCTCTTATTTTTTTCCACCTTTTCCCAAATCAATCTCTCTCTCTCTCTCTCTCTCTCTCTCTCTCTCTCTCTCTCTCTCTCTCTCTCTCTCTCTCTCTCTCTCTCTCTCTCTCTCTCTCTCTCTCTCTCTCTCTCTCTCTCTCTCTCTCTCTCTCTCTCTCTCTCTCTCTCTCTCTCTCTCTCTCTCTCTCTCTCTCTCTCTCTCTCTCTCTCTCTATGTATGTATATATATATATATAGATGCACTAGTCTTTTAAGAGATTTTAGCACGTCTCATAGTGACTTTCTAGACCATGGATGGATTTGTGTTTGGTGCTCTCTTTCTCTTGTTTTCTTCCACCTTTCCCCAAATCTCTATACATTCCTCCTAGGATTTTTGTGGCCTACCCCTTCCCTTCTCTAACCTAGTCTAGAAGAGGTCATTTAGGGTTGACCTCTTCCCCAGTTATTGTGTGGGCTTAGGGCCTGAAAGGTCTCAAGATTTTAAATTTGTTAGCTCCTGCTCTCTAGTCCGCCTGTAGTATTTTTCCACCCAATAAATTAGTATAAAAGTATCATATCCCTGTCAAAATAAGACCTATATAATTTAAAATATTAATAATGAATTAATTTAAAATAATATCAATAAATGAAAATGTAAAATAATGATATAATATTAGTATTGATATAATTATAACAGTGTAATCGTGTTATAATATCACATATTAAAGTAGGAGAACTAATCAAATAATAATTAAATATTATTCTATAAAATAATAAAATATAATTTCATATAATGATTAATTAGCCAAAATATATAAATTAGATTAATATTAATATTATTAATAACAACATTAATTGTAACAACATAATAATATTATTATTATTAATAATATAATAATATAATGAATTAAATCAAATGACGAGACATACCTTATCTCATTACAAAGTATATTAAGGTATACAAAACTTGAGAAACAAGAGCTCCGTAGAGCTAAGTCTCACCTTGAGAAATAAAGGAGAAGTATAAACTTTTCATATTGACACTATTTGCTTTACAATGCAAATCTTAATAGATGATGCCAAATAAATAGTCCAAAATAAATTTGTTTAGTGGTGGGAGGATAAGTGCAATATATAAATCAAAGAAATGAATTAGAAATGAACATTATTCTTTTTTATAAATTATCTTTAAAAATATTATTAAAAAAATACTCCTTGTGAGTGAAATGATAGCATGGTGAATTTTCTTACTTATTTAGATAAATATAAGGTAAGACTTGAGTGAGTGAGTGTGTGTGTCTATATAGATAGATATAAGGTAAGACTTGAGTGAAATGAAAGCATGGTGAATTTTCTTACTTATTTAAATAAATACAAGGTAAGACTTGAGTGTGTGTGTGTGTGTGTGTGATATATATATATATAATGCTATATTTTTTAAATAGTTTCAATTGTACAACATAAAATATTTAAAATAAAAAAATATCATATAAATAAAAGCAAACTAATATATTTAGATAGTTGACTAAAATTTGTATAATTATTATATAATAAAATGATTTAAAAATTAAATGACATAATAAATTCATTGTACAATAAATTTAAAAATAACTAATTATACATGTTTTTATTAAAAATAAAGAGTCAGTTATAAATCAATTTAGAAAAATAATTTATTATTTACAATTCATTAATCAAACATTGATCATTATTAAATAAAGTAGAAAAAAAAAATTCACATAAAGACTTTCCAAAGTTGTGCATACAATTCAATTAATATATAATAGATAGAATTGAAATGAAAAATTGTGCATACAAAAGGAACTATGATACAAATAGCTTGCTTCTCGAACATCCTAATGTTAAATGTCCAATCTACTCCCTTGCAAGCATATAACACACAATAGTTCATGAGATAATGTAGGATTACTGATATGATTATCACTACCTTACATGGCAATTGAATGATTAAAGTTTCCAACTAAACTAAACAAATTCATCTAAAATCGTGAGCACAATGAGCTAAATTCAGACAGATATAGTTCTACCCAATTTTAGAAGTTAGGAAGCATATTCTATTATCATCATCTCAAATAGTTTGCAACACCATGAACTATTTCCTAAAGTACTCTAGCATTCAGATTAACCTATACATTGTACATCCTCATATTACTTCAAATTATATGACTTCCAGAGCATGCATCTTTCAACATGCAGACATTGTTTCATGCCAAATATTCTATGGCTTCCAGAGCAATTAATATCTAGCATATATACTCTAATTCATGCCAAAAATAACTCATTCAGTATAGCCCAACTACTTCAACATTTGATAATCCCTAATAAAACATTTGATTTTACTATGTGAAATCGCTTAGTTGTGAGATCCTAATGATGAATAGATTATCTCACTTGAAAGTTGACACACAAGGTAAAATCAAGAAAAATTGAATGATTGTAAATTTATTTTTATCAATAGTCCCAAGTGCAACACGTACAAGGATTTCTTACTCAATTTAGCTATACACTTTCATCAAAGGCATGGCATGACTGGAGAATATTCAAATAGGTCACAAGGAAATAAGGGTGTACATAAACATAATCAACTACTCTATTGTTTAAATGTTGGAGCCTGCATTGCATCTTCAAGAAATCTGGGCTAAATCCAATGTCTTAAATTGAAGTAATGATTTAGAAGCATTTCGAATTTAGTAGAAGCATTTTGAACACAATAAAAATAGGGGATAGAACCTACCTGGATCACACTAGTTGTAGAATTCCTCCACGTCTATTCAAAGCCACATAAACATAAGTACTAAAATGCTTTGCTCGACATGTGGAAAATACAATATAGATCATCAAAAAAGAAGAAGATAATGCAAGCACAGAAACATGTTAAAACAACACAAAAATAAGTCATTTGCATAATGTAATGATATTGATGTTAATTTTTAAAAGCGTATCCATGTATATATATTAAAAACTATAAGCAGTATAGACCAACCAAAAAAAAAAAAGCAATATAAGCACGTGTTTTTCTTACTAAAAAATAAGACAACAATTGGAAATAAAAAACCATAATTTTATAGATGAAACATTTGATGCATTATACTTAAATAATGGAAACATACAATGCAAAATCATCAAATTTGAAACTAGGATTGGAAAATTTATATTAAAAAAAATTACAAATTATGAAACATAAAATAACTAAAAAATGGAGGGAAATGCTAAAATCGCTTGATCAAACAAAAAATGGCACACAAGGTGATTTCACAATAAATTGGGATGTGAAGAAAAAATATTATGAGTGAACTTTAATTTTAAGAAAATGGAGAAGAAGATCTACAATAAGGGCTAAAAATTGCACATAGCTAGTTTTCAGCCCTAAATTTTATTGAACTAAATAAATAGATACATTTGTAACCCTAATCTGTAAAACAAATAACATGTAGATTTTTATATTAAAACTCAGAAAAACTAGGTATAGACTATACAAAATGACTCTATAAATTCCAAGGAGTTTTTGAGAAAATTAGTTCTGCGTGGTGTTAGAAATTACTTTCTTGAGAATCAGAAAGTACCAACATAGTTAATTTTTTGCAAATCTTATCCCCTAAATAGTAAATAATTTAGAGCAAATAGAACCGGATAACATGATAAAGCTTTAAATTTAATTTCAGTTGCTTTATTAGTTTAAATGAAAATGACAGAACCCAAAAATATCAGACAAAAATGTTAGCATAAATTAACAAATCAACTTTCACAATTCAAAGAGAAATTAAGAGGAAATTTTGGTTTAAAAAATCCCCGTCCTTGTTTTCCCTCATGCACCATACCACAACCAAACTAATTAAAAATTGTAAGGGAAAATAAGTCGCACATTACACATAAATTAATCAATTTTCTTAATACCCAAAAACACTTAGAGAAATTCTCCAAAGTTTGTATATATCAATTTTTTTTTTTAAATAACCCATGGAAAAAAACCTACATGTTCTATGATGCAAGGCAAACAAGAAAATGTATAACATAAATCATTATTTAAGTATTAAAAAATACAATGACTTTAAAATAACATCACTTTAAAACACTAGAAATCATTGCATTTCAAACTTCCAAGATTACTTTGGGAGAATTTTAAAACCCAATTTCTTTAAGGAATTCTAGCTACTCACTGCTTTATAACTTTATGAAGTTGTAAAATTATTATGTTAGCATTATAGTTTTGAACCATTTTGGTAAGGAATTAACTCTGAATGTTTGCTACTATATAACATTACAAAATTAGAAAGAAATATGAAATGAAAAAAAAAAAATCTTCATGTTGCATAACCTACGATTAATTTGAAAACACTAAACCTCTAAATCAGAATAAGAAATAAAAAGGCCAACACCATAACAAAATTCAAGAATGGGATCCAAAAAAGAATGAAATTGGAAAATACAAAACAAACAAGTAGTGAGGGCTTTGATCAAAGCATATCTTCATCCTTTAAAGACTCATAGAGAAGTCTTGTGTTAGTTAGTGGATGCTCCATAGGCAGCTCAAACAGTATTTGATTTAACACCTAAAAAACACAATATATCAATATTTGCATAAGCTTTGTCAAGTAGCAGAGACACATAAGTAAATCAGTCATATGACACATCTAAATAGAACATAAATGGGCATGGCATAAAAGAAAAATCCTTCATCACTCTTCTATTTCATCTAAGCATTCAACCTTTAGTACTGATGTTCGAGATAGACAAGGTTCGAATCCTGCCCAACTATGAAAAACAAACTTTATTGTTGTTTCTATTGTAATAGAGCCGAACTGCTTGAACCCAATCCCTATCAATCATGATTACAAAATTATATGTCCAAACAATATAAGCTAATGATGCCACATAATAGCAGCATACATGTAGCCAGGTGAACCATTGTAATGATTATATCTGTCTACAATCTCTAGATACATGGATTCTTACTTCTTTTCTTCTAATTTTTAACTTAAAAGTTAAAAAGACCGCTAGCAAAATTGGAAGGAGCCAATCATAAAATAGCAAAAAAGATGTAAAATTATGTTTTAATAGAACTATTTGATATGACCATAGGTTATAAATTTTTGGTACAATTTTCTAAACATAGATTAATTGGTGATAAGCAGGTGAAACATTTAGTCTCTGCCTATAAAATAGGCAGGACTAATAAACATTCAGAAATACTAAGAATATATGAAATAAGTTTGCAAGAATCTTAATAGATAAATATTTAACTAATTCCGAATAAGGGACATTACAATTGGTCTTAGAGTTGTGATCATGTCATCTATAAGATAAGAACAATCTCTAACATACTTTGCGAGTAAACAAAATGGCATAGAAAAGCATAAGAGATGGAATCATGAGAATTCATGGAAATATAAGTAGTGGCCACCTCTAATTGACAACAATATCATGGAAAAATTTATAGTTCTCCATCTAAAGAAGAAATGTAACTACTACGTTGAAGGTGGTGATGGTGGGAATCATCAACCTAAGAAAACAAAGAACAACTAATAAATTGACAACAAGCATGTTAATAAGAAGGCAATGATTAAGGCGGTGGCAATTTGTTTGATATTATGATAAAAGTATATGTAATATAAATAAACAAAAATACATTGGTCATCCTCGCAATAGTGCTTGAAGTAAAATATAAGCAAATTTCTTCTTTATGAATGTTGATTCATGATCAGTTTAAAAAGTTTGCAACTATGTTTCCCTATCATAAGTCTAATAGTTGTCTCATGACCATTTTTATTTAGCAATGTAATAAGAAATGACCAAATTTTAATCAAATGGAGTGAATAAAATAAGAATGAGAATATTATCAAATGTGCCTCCATACATAAATATGTTATGAGGTTTTGGCAGGAGACTTGTATGCATCTATATAGACCTATAGAAAATAATGAGTAACCCATGTCACACTCAAAATAAAGAAGCAATGGGTATATAGATTGAAGTATCTAGACTTAAGTATCGAAGACTATGTACTAGATGTTGTTTGACACATATAAGTGATGAAAGTACAAAACAACAACTAACTAATATTATTATCCATAAAATAATAATTCTAACATACAATGATGAAAGAAGTGGTACTTTTTATCATTTGATGGACACTGTGTATTCTACAACAATGATGACATGCATATTAAGTGATGTAATCAAATTCATACAACACATATGACTTGGTCTATAAAGAAGTGCTTTATTCCTGAGGGAGACAAAAATATTATGAATGTGGTTTACAAATTTAATTAATGACTAAACAAATATAAATTTGTTAGTGAACATCAAACAAATAAAACATAACTTAATTGGTGATTACAAGAAAAAAAAATACAAACAAACACGACTTCTCCATGAAGAGATATGTAAAGGCATAAATAATGAAGTACAAAATCCTATGAAGATTGTGTAGAAAAAGTGTAGAAGAATAAATCTAGTAATCTTCATCTAATACAATCAAATATAATATACAAACATTATCGCCAACTTAGAAGGACATACATTATGTTAGTTAAACAAAACTTTATGTATCTTTGAGGTAAGTATATTATCTATTATAATAATTAGAAGAAATTCACTTAATTCATGCTCAATCCCATAATGAGTCTAAGCTAGAAGGAATAAGTAGGGATATGATATGGAAAAGGCTTGTGTAAATCTAGCCAATTGGTTGTCTCAAGATAGGTAGTCAACATCCTTGAATACCTTGAGGAAATGTTCAAGAGAGGCTTAAGGGCTTGGATCCACAATAACCTTGAGGGAGACCATTGAGTTTATTCTCAAAGTAACTTATTGTATCTTAGTGTTCCTTCTAAGCTAGATTATAATCGAAATAGCATGAATTTTCCAATTCACATAGATTTTTTTACTAGCTTATCAATAAGGGTAGCCTTAGGAGAGAGAAGAAATGTGTATTCAAGGGAGAGGCTAGTGTAAATGTAGCCAATTAGTTATTCCAAGAAAGGATAGACATAAGTATCCTCAAATTCCTTGAGGACATGTCCAAGAAAGACTTAGGAGCTTGGATCTATAAGAGTGAAACCATTTGGTTTGGTCCCTAAGCAATTTGTTTACATCCTAAGTGTTCTTCTTGACTAAGAATAAAAATAAGAGAAAAATAAAACAAGTATCACACTAAGTAGGCCACCTCGTGTGGATGCATAAACATTGCCACCAAGGCCAAGGGGGACAAAGTTATGCTCTTGGATTTAGTATGAGATTGACTTGGAATAATTTATCATAACTCAAATTTTCTTGAAACTTATATATACACTTGTGTACCAATTGTTAGGCCCAGCCGATGATCTAGCTGAGAATGTTATGAATGTATGTAAAAGAGTCATATCAATTATTATGTTGTCATTGATGTGGAGTCTTAGTTGATCATACATTATTCTAATTCAATAGAGTGTCTTATCATTTTATTGATGAAGAGGATTTGAAGAAAGTATGATGATGACATAGTTGATAAGTATTGTATTCAATGGGAAATTGAATGAGTTGGACAATGATACTGTAATGTTGGTTTTATTATTTTACAATCATGTAATATTGTAATGTAATGAGTTATACATGTTATACTAAGTGACAAGGTGAAAGAAAGAAGACAATGATCATCGAGGGACTACAATATTCAATGAGTAGTTGGCTAGGCCCAAAGACAAAGTTCAGTGTTAACTAAGTAATCTCAGTATTGACCAAGTGATGTTTTACCTGAGTAAAATTTATGTCTACTGAGTAACAAAAACAAGAACGTGTTTATAAAGATGAAAGTTGAGGCCAAATTTTGGTGAAAATAAGAATGTTTAAGGATTTCAAAGGCATGATTCAAAGTTTGTTACAAGATCTATGGCTAGAGAATACAATGAAAATCTAATAATTAAGATTGAAGAAGGATAAGGATGAGCACAAAGTTTTATGAAAGTTATATTTTCTAAGAAACTAAGGGCAATGAATATGAAATTGATGATTGTGATTAAGCAACAATAATTAGAAGAATCTGGGAGCACAGATACTACTATTTAAGTAAGACCTAGAACAAGTTTTTGGTTGTTGATCATTATTGTTAAGTTGTTGATTGTGTGAAGTTGAAGAAGAAAGAAGAGAAAGGTGAACCAAGCAAAGAAAAAGGTGATCAAAGCAGAGTTAAGCAAAAAGAAGTGAATTAGACAGTAAAGAGATCAGAGAAAAGAGATCACAAAGAGACTGGGAAGAAAGGGGATCTAAATAAGCAAGATAGTGCTAAACCTAATAAATCAATTTGTAATTTTACTTTCTTACCATTGTAGTAGCATATCCTCTTAAACAAGTGGACCTAACAAGTCTATGTAATCCTATATAGTAACATCGATTAGTGGTGTTTCTAAGTCCTTTAGATCAGGTCACTCTTTAGACAGGATGAAGGAGTGATAAGGTCTAGATGATCTTTTGGTGTAAATCATCTAACTATGTCACATTAACAATGTGTATGTAAATAAACATCAAATAAAAGAGGGAAAAAAAATTTGATGGGAGCGGATAGCGATGGGAGCAGAGAGAGCGAGTGTGTTCAAAATTCGAATTCATGCAAGAGCGAGAATTCCTTGGATGGTCGATTTCAGGCCCCTGGACTAGAGCACGGACAGCAAGATGGAGGCTATTTGGCTGCTCCTGACACTGGGGACAAGTCGAAAAGTGTGGTTGGAGGTCCAGCTGTCCTTATCAAGGAAGCATCCAAGTCTCCTTTGGTCTCCAAAACAAACGTGCTAGGACCTACAAAATGGTCCTCACTCTTCGGGGTTAAACCCTCTGGTAAGTCCTCTTTCCCGCCTGTTAAAACTATTCAAAATTCGATGATTGGTTCTTATGCGATAGCCATCTTGGATGAGATTGTGGATCACAATATTCAGACTATGGCTTCTACTTTGGTTGGGAAATTTTTAGGGCCTAGACCGAGCATTGATGAAGTTAGGCAACTCATAAAAAATAAATGGGCTCTCAAGGGCTAGGTCTCGGTCACGGCTATGGCGAAAGGCTTTATGTCTTTCGATTTCACTTGCTCGGAAGACCTTGCTAGCATTATGAGTGAAGGGAAATGGGCCATGGATCGTTCTTCCCTTGTGCTCCAAAAATGGTCTTCTGGCATGAGCTTGAAAGATTCTTTTTTCACCCAAGCTCCAGTGCGGGTAAGACTGCCAAAACTACCACTTGAATACTGGAATGAGGACATCTTTGGGGGTATAGCCAGGACCTTTGGGGAACTTCTCTCAACGGATCCGATCACTACTTCCAAGTGTCGCCTAAATTTTGCATGCATCTGCATTAGGGTGAGAGATGGAACAGACATGCCTGAGTTCGTTGAACTTCATTCCAAACTTGGAGTGCACAACCAGAAAATCATCTATGAAACGATCCCCTTTGCATGCTTCCTCTGTCTAAAGGCTGGTCATAAGGCCCACCAGTGCCCCAATGAGGCAAAGAAGAAGATTGCAAAACTAGTCATCCCTGATCAAACCAAGAAACTTGCTACACGCCCTTCTGGTAAGGGAAAGATGAAGATGCTATGGAGGCACAAACTTTCTGTGGCGCAGGGGAGAAAAGTTGTTAGCCTAAAAGACACAGCAGCGAAGGACACTATTCAGAAGGATCCCTCCAAGGAAAATGCCATCTCCCCCCCCCCCCCCTTGAACAGGGCCATGTATTGGAAAAATCAATCTTAGACTCGTTGGAGGTCCCTAAGGTGTGGGTAAGCTCCCCCTCCTTAGCTAAGGGTCTCGTTGTGGAATAGAATCTCCCACTGGAAACTATAGTACAGTTTTCTCTCGCAGTAGAGGAAGTCCCTCTTTTGGGAGCTATAGTGTTGAATCACTTGGAACGGGAATCCCCGGCCCGGGATGAGGACACCCAAGATAAGTGTCTTTCCCTTGAGAACACTCTTTCTCCAGGGGTCATCTCTGGCAAGGGGGGAGATTCTTCAGCCCCTATAGGAATTGAGGCCAAGCTTCATCTCCTCATTAAGAACATTGATCCATCTTAGCTTGCCCTTTGGGAAGATAGGTTAGATAACAGTGTGACGGATAGCCTTGATGAGTGGTGCCTGGTCAAGAAAAAAAAAAAGAACCAGAAGAAAATTCCCCCCCCCCCCCCCTTTCTCCTGCTTTAACCAGAAGTAGGGTTAAAGCTGATATTGGGTCACCCCCCAAGGGAGTAGGAAGAAAGAACTTAAATCAGATTCTGCAAGAAGAAATAAGAAGGAACCTGGCAGATGGAAGCCAGAGGTCCATCAAGGATTTCTCAGGAAGTAAGAAATGAAAGTTATCTCATGGAACATAAGGGGCCTTAATGGGGCTCACAAATAGGAACTCATTAGAAATATGATTAGAGACCAAAGACCTGACTTTTTGTTGTTACAGGAAACTAAGATGAAAAGTGACCTGGTAAGAAGGATATCTTTCAATAAAAAAATTTGCTGCGAAGCTTCTGATTCGGATGGAGCTTCAAGTGGTGTCCTAACCTTGTATAACACCAGAGCTTTCAAGTTAACTACTCTTTACAGCTCTACTAATGCTCTTCTTTGTAAGGTTTTTCACATCCAAAGCAATGAATCTTGGCTAATCCTTAACCTGTACACCCCCAATACCAAGAAAGAAAGGAACTGCTTCTAGTCTAAGCTCCTTGGCATCTTATCTAATTGTAACTTGAATAAAGGGATTATAATGGGGGACTTCAACTCGCCTCTTTTTGATGTAGACAAAAGGGGGGGGTCATGCCCCAGATTAGGATAGAAAACACAACCTTGCTTTGTTCATTCAGAATCTTGGTTTCTTGGATTTGGACCTTCAAGGTGGCAGCTTCACTTGGTCTAACAGAAGAATTGGGAGTGATAGTATCCAGGTCCGTCTTGATAGAGCCCTCATCTCCCCCGAATGGCTCCTCTCCCACTCTTGTAGATTATCCCTCCTCCCCATGGTGGGCTTTAATCATTCCCTGATTTCTCTTTCTGCCTCCCCCTTTTCCAGCAACAAGGCCTTCCCTTTCTGCTTTGAGAAAATGTGGCTCTCACACCCTGCGCTGGAAGATAATATATCCCATTGGTGGAGCATTGAGGTTGAAGGCACTACAATGTACAGAGTTGCCCAGAAGTTGAAAAATGTGAAAAGAAACATCAAATCATGGAATAGAACTGACTTTGGCCACATCTTCCAGGAGAAAGATAAGGTTTCTGATCAGCTCTCTTCTATTCAGGATGAAATCCAACATTTAGGATACAATGCACATAATAGCCAGCAAGAAAAGGCCATGCTTTCAGATCTGCACAACATCATATCTAAGGAAGAGCTCTTCTGGAAACAAAGATCAAGAGTCAGTTGGTTGAAGGAAGGAGACCGCAATACCATATTTTTTCACCTGACCACCCTTAAGCACCGAGCTAATAATAGAATATCCAACATTGTAAAGGGCCAAGTTCAGATTACCAAAGAGGATGAAATTGAGAAGGAAGTTGTCTGCTACTTCTCATCTCTCCTCTCTATTGATCCTTCCCTCTCTGGGTCTGAACAAGAGGAAATCCTAGCGACCATTCCCCCAATTCTTCAAGATTACCACAACTCCATGCTGAAGGCAATCCCCTCCTTGGAGGAAATTCATTAGGCCCTCTTCTCTCTCCTATAGGATAAAGCTCCTGGCTCGGATGGCTTTCCTACTTTCTTCTTTCAGATCTTTTGGAATGTTGTGAAAAAGGATGTGGTTAAAGCGGTTCAAGAATTCTTTGGAGCCAGGAATTTGCTTAAAGAACTTAATGTTACCTTTTTGGTTCTCATCCCTAAAATCCTAGGTGTTGATTCTCTGGATAAATTCAGGCCCATTAGCCTCTGCAATTCCTTCTATAAGATCATTGCCAAGGTTCTCACTTCCAGGCTCCTTAGAGTTCTCCCTCTGATTATCTCTCCTCAGCAAACTGGCTTTGTCCCTGGCAGGCAGATCCTTGATTCAATTGTTTCAGTTCATGAGGTCATCCACTCTCTTGAGGCGAGCAAAAAGGAAGGATTCATTCTAAAGTTGGACCTATCAAAATCTTATGATAGGGTTGACTGGAATTTTCTCTTTGTTGTTCTTCGTGCCTTTGGCCTTGATGATCAGGTTTGCAAACTCATCTCTCAGCTTGTGTCTTCACCCTCTTTGTCAGTTCTGGTCAATGGTCACCCCTCTCCTTTCTTCTCCCCCTCTAGGGGTCTAAGGCAAGGAAACCCCATCTCTTCGGTCATGTTTGTTATCATGGCGGAATGCCTTGGCAGACTCATTCAGAAGAAGATCAGGGACAGGTGTTTAGTGGGTTTGAGGCCTTCTTCGAATCCATCCTCTTTCACTCATCAGCAATTTGTGGATGACACAATTTTGGGGGGAGAAGCTTCAATTCGAGAGGCCAGGACCTTCAATAGCATTCTTAATTCCTACACCAGGGGTTCTGGCCAAGCTATTAACTTAGACAAGAGCTCTGTCTTCTTCCTCAACACTCCTCTGGAGAGGCAGAGGAAAATTGCTCAAATTCTAGGTTGTGGCATTGGGTCCCTACTGGTGACTTATCTTGGGCTTCCTCTAGGCTCCAAACCCCCAGACTCCTTTTGGATAAGCATTATCGACAAATTCAACAAGAAAATTGCTAGCTGGAAAGGAGCCACCCTTAGTCAGGCAGGTAAATGCACCCTGGTTAACTCGATTCTCCAGAACCTCCCCACCTATGCCCTCAGTCTCTTTGGGATCCCGGTTAAATTTGCGAATAGAATGGAGAGAATTCAGAGGGACTTTCTTTGGACTAGAACTGATGACCACAAGAGATACCACCTGGTAGCCTGGGACTAGGTTTGCTTGCCCAAAAGCCAGGGAGGTCTTGGAATCAGGAAAATTTCTCACCTCAATCAATCCCTCTTAGCTAAACTCCCTTGGCGCATCTTCTAAGGCACAAGGGTTTCGAGGGAAATTTTGGCTGAGAAGTACCTAAGAGGCATGTCTCTCTTCTCCATTTTCCAAGGGGCCAAGTTGTCATTGGGTTCTTACATTTGGAAAGGTATTTTGAAGGCCCTTCCCCTTGCCAAATCCAAGGCCAAATGGAAAGCTAGAATGGGAGACAAAATCCTTTTTTGGCAGGATAGCTAGCTTTTTCAGGAACCTCTCAATAACCATCCTTCATTTGGCAGGTGGGTTGATTAGGCAATAGGCAAATATGGTATGCTGGTTAGGAACTACAGAAATGGGAATGATTGGCACAATCTAGCAGAACTTTCGTAGGATCTCGAGCCTTTGATGGCCCCTTTGAATGTTATTAACATCAACCAGATAGGCGATGCCTTAGTCTGGGGAGACTCTTCTGGAGGCCATTATATTGTAGCCACAAGCTATCTTTCCCTTGTGGGAACAGGGGAGAAACCTATTTGGGCCAAAGCCTAGATCCCTGGATTAACGCCCAAAATTAACATTTTCTTTTGGCTCCTCTTGCAAGACAAGATCCTTACCCTGGATAATTTAGCCAAAAGAGGCCAAATTATTCCCAACAGATGCTGCCTCTGTAAAATTGACTTGGAAACGATTAATCACATTTTCATTCACTGCCCCTTTTCCTTTAGAGTGTGGAGTCTTCTAACTTCCAATATGAACTCCTACTGGTGCTCGCCTGCCAGCATCCAAAATTTCTTCATTCAGTGGAGAAGCATCCACAAAGGCCTAGAATCTCGAATTTTGAGTTCCTGGATTATCCCACACTTTTGCTAGGGAATCTGGAAGGAGCGCAACAACAGGATATTCAGAGACAGAGAAACTCCTGAGGGTATTATAGCAAAGAAAATTGACAGCCTCATGAAAGAGAACTATGCCACAACTAGAGATGGAAACATAAAGGACGGAGGGAAAATTAAGACCAGGAAAGAAGACAGGATCAAAAGAAGACAGCTGGCTTCTTGGTCCTTCCCCCCCAAAAATTGGCATAAAGCCAATTTCGATGGAGCGGCTAAGGGGAACCCGGGTCCCACCGGCTACGGTGGAATCATAAGAAACAGCTTGGGAGGTGGCATTGTTGCTATCTCCTCCCCTATTGGTCACCAAACCAACCATTTGGGTGAAGCCAATGTGGCCAGACTCACTGTTAAGCTGGCCCTGGACTCAGGGATCGAACAACTGTGGCTTGAAGGTGACTCCCTAAATATAATTAATTGTATTTTAGGAGTAACCAAACCATCATGGACCATTGAAAGCATAATTGAGGATCTAAAAATGGACTTGAGCAAATTTAAAAATTACCATGTCAACCATGTCTACTGTGAAGCTAACGTGGTTGCTGACTGGTTCGCTAACGCAGCGGTCACATTCAATTTGGTGATGACATGGGGAAACAATAATCATTTTTCGATGGTGACTATTGAGCTCATCTGAAAGGAGCAAATTCAAGGTACCAACTCAAAATCTTTTTATGATGATGACACATGCTAAATCATGTTTTAAAAAGGGAATCAAAAGGAGTTATGCGAAACCCCCACCATTTCATAATAACATGTACGGATTACATGAGCAGAAGAAAGCCAGAGTTAAACCCAAAAACACGTGCATTAAAGCTCTCATCCTTAGTGATTTGTCCATCTTTGAGCTCTACAATTCTGTTCAGGGTTTAGGGTTAGAGTGGCATAATATTGCTATGGTGGGAGAAAGGATTAGAAGAGAGCCATGAGGAGAAATGGAGAGCTGGAAAGAAAAAGGGAAGGTTTGGAAAAAACTCCAAAAGGGCGGCATAACTAGCTTCATGGAGAGGCTCCATGGTTTCGACGCGGGGGTTACCAAGATAATGGTTGAAACCTAGCACAATAGAAAGGTCATAATTGATGGTGTCTCCCACCAAATCACTGAGGGTCTCATTGTGGAGGTGACAGGCTTCTCCCAGGAAGGCATCAGCTTCTTCAGGGATAAGAAGATGTATGCCAATGCTGTCAACGCTTTCGTCAAGAATGACAAGGAGAAAAGCAAACTAGTAAAGATTGATACCTTCTATGACATAGAGTCCATTAAGAAGTTCTGGGGGCTTGTTTTGAGGATCATCATAGAGTATGTCACTCTGGAGCCTAGGTTTGATAGAGTCAGAACCCATCATTTTGTTCTGCTTAATCATTTTAGACATAAAGTGAAAATCTCCTTTCCTTTCTATATTTTTACTTCAATGACTAAGAATATAGAGAGTTACAAAAAATGTCCTGTCAAGAATCTCGCCCTTCATGAAGGTCTTCCACTCCTCATTTTTGAGTTTCTAAAAACCCAAACAAGAGTCAAGCCCATTGAGGCTTCGGGTGGCTCCTCGGAGGACACTACTAGCTCTGAATCAGGGGAAGTGCGCGTTGTAAAATCTGTCAAGTCTGAAACCCCAAAAGCCAAACCCTCTCCCCACTTCCCTAGCAGGAAAAGCCCCAGATGCCCTCCCCCTAACCCCCCTACCCCTCATCCTAAGGAGTCTAGTGAGGAGTTGGATACAGAGTCAGAGGAAGCGGATTCGGTGGCAAAGAAGGAAAGTGAGTTGGAAGACGACAAGGAAAAAGATAATGACAAGAAGGAGGCGACCCCCTTGGTAATGCAGGATAACCCCAAGAAAAGAAAATTGGACCAAACCCCTACCCATGATCATCTCAGCAATAATGTTGATTTGCCCCCCAGCCCCACTGCGCCCACGTCCCCCCTGGAGATCCCCATTTCGCCCCCAGAAGAGATGATAGAAATTATGGTTGAAAAGGGAGGGGAGGCCATCAAGAAAAATAAGAGAAGAGCCTGGAAAAATTTCAATATGGATAGTGTTAGTTTGGGCATTGTTAGAGAACCTGCTAAAATCCAGGTGTTGGGGGATCTCGACTATAGCACCCACTATGACGAGCTCCTTGACTTGACCCTTCTGGTTCTCTCTGACAATGCCTGTGAAATGGGTTTCAACTTCCTCAACAATGCAAAGAATAGCCTGATTGACAATTTTTGCTCCATTAAGTGGCTTTTTCAAGAAATTGAGACTCTAAAGGACAGGTCCAACCAGACCAACAACAGGGGGGAAGTCAAGGATCATGAGGCAAGAGGCAGTAAAGACCAGGTGGGCAGCCAGGAAAAAGACAGAAGCAAGGACCCTAGTGACAATCAGGAGGACAGAATCACTTGGCTCGAGCAGAAGGTCCAAGGGCTAGATTCCGTCCACTAGGTTGTGACTAAATAGATTGTAGATACCCTCCATACCTTGAATGAAAACATTTTTAATCTGGGGGACTATCTGACCAATGCCGATCTTGTGGGGAACATGGAGCAGAGTACAGAGAACAGAACCAGCCGGGAGGATCCTCAGAAAGAGACTAAAATCCAGGAAAGCTAGGGGGACCAAATGCATTTCCCCCCTGCGACCCAAGAGGAGGAAGCCATCCAGAAGGAAAGCGACGCTGCAGAAATCCTACAGGAAATGGAGAAGAAGGGGCACTAGTCTGCCCGCCAAGCTCTATTCTTGGCCTTTGCTTCCTTGGTTTTGGGCCTTTTTGTTTCTGGCCTTTTGAGGTTGTTTTTGTTTTTTCTGACTTTTATGCTTTTAAGTTGTTTCTTGCTGTAAAACTTTGGGTTTCAGGATCCCTATAAAACCTATTTTCCAAATCAAAAACAATGTGTATGTAAACCTTTAACAAGGTTGGCTCCTAGTAGAGCTCACTTTAGAAGAGTGAAAATTTTGGGTTGCCAATTCTAGGGAATTTTTTCCTTTACATGGTTTCCACGTTAAAAATATTGGTATCAAATGTGTAAGTATTGTTATGTTGCAAGTTATTTTACATGTTATTCAATTTATACTACAACTTAGTAACAACTAGGTAAACGATCAGTAACAACAGAAAGGATAAATGAATAGTTTGGAAGTAAATTAACTGTGTGAGTTATTTAAGAAGTTGAATCAGATCACTGAGTGATTTCTTATGATGTTTATGAAGTTTGTTTGGCACTAAAGTGTTTAAAGAGAATATAGGATAACTAAAGATAATTGATTCACCCCTCTCCCAGCTCTTAATTATCTAACAATTGCTATCCGAGAATAGTGATCAGAGAAAGAAGTTTAAAGGAACTTGAGCTAAAGATTGCAAGATGTATAAGAGAGAGAAGTACCAAAGTTGAACAAGGAGAATTTCTCATCATGGCAAGATAGAATGAGGTTACACTTATCTACAATTTGAGATAATATTACTCACTGGTTTGACAATGAATATAATTGCACCTCCTACTCCTATGATAGATGAACAAATGACTAAAAAGAGGAATCACAATAGTGTAATGGTTGAGATTGCATTTGCACTTGATGATGTCAAGTTTGATGGTATCAAGAACCGCACAAATGCTAAACAAATGTGGGACAAATTAGCACTTGTACACAGTGGAGATCTAAATGTGTTGAGAACTAAATTTGAAATTCTTAGAGGTAAGTATGATGACATGATAATGAAAGAAGGTAAAAATGTTGCACATTTATGAATAGAATCAAAGAAATTATAAGTGCAATCAGAGTTACTGGAGGAATTATCAGTAATAGTAAAATTATAATTTAAGTTCTTAGAACTCCTTTACCTATTTATGCTATCTAAGTTTATGCAGTTCAAGAAATGAAAGCTATGCATGGTAATGTTTGGACACTTGAGAGTTTAGTTGGTCAATTGACTGCATTTGAATTGAGAAATTATGATAATTGTATAGTTAGACTTGGAAATGTTGAAGTATTCACTTACCATTGGAAATTCAAAGAAAAAGAAGGAAAGTAAAGAACAAAGTGGGTCTAAATCATAAGATGATTTGGATGAACATAAAACATTGCTTGGAAGAAGGTTGTCAAGAGGTAAAATTAAATTCAAAGGTAAATTGCCCCTGATTTATTTCAAGTGTAATAAAGTTGGTCATTTTATTGCTAAATGTCCTAACAAAAGTAAGAGTGACATAAATGACAAGAAATATTACAAGTAAAAGAAGAAAAAGGACTGCAAAAAGAAAGGGAAAAAACCATGCTACATTGTTGAAGAAGAGCACATTGAGTCTAGTATTGATGAAGAAAAGGAAGCATTTGAGATGATCTATTTTGCTATCAAGGAAGATTCCAACAAAGAAAGGTATGAAAGTGAAACTACCCTTATTTCACATTCTAGTAAGAGTGATTCATGGATTATAGATAGTAGATGCTCACATCACATGACTGGTGATCTACATAAGTTTGAAAATTTTGAAGAAACTGATGATGGTGGAACAATTAAGTTAGGTAATGATGTTCCATTTCCAGTGAAAGGTAAAGGATCATTAATGTTGAATGATAAGATTACTATGATGATGCATTGGCACAAGGACTAAAATATAATTCTTTGAGTATTGCTTAGTTGAATAATTCAAGTCACAAACTGGAGTTTTAGCAATGAAAAGTCAAGATCTATGATGATGAAGGAAATCTTATAGGAATTGGGATGCAAACAAAAGGTACATTATTTTATCTTGATCCTACTATTGAGATATGTATGATTGTGTCATAAAAGGTCGTGTCATGTAAACTTTGAGAACATGGTGAAATTGAGTAGAAAGAAAAGAGTTAGAGTCTTGCCAAATCTATAAAAACCTAAGAATTCTGTGTAAAAAATGTCAACCCGATAAGATGACAAAATCAAGTTTTTCAAGTAAAATACTCACTTCTAATGATATCTTGGAACTAGTGCATAGAAATATGTAGATCAATAGGTGTGGATAATTATTATGGTGACAAATATTTCATCTTGTTTGTTGATGACTATTCTAGAATGATGATTCTTATATTCATGAAGGTGAAATCATGTGCTTTTGATATGTTCAAATGGTATAAAGCTAGATTTGAGAAAGAAATTAGCAAATCATTGAAATGTTTAAGGTCTAATATAGGTGGTAAGTTTATGTTTATTAAATTCACTAATTTTTATGTTGATAATGGTATTAATCTAGACAATTATCTATATCGAGGACACTAGAACAAAATAGATTTTTGAGAGAATAAATAGATCTATTGTAGATTGTACAAGGACACTAATGATTGAAAAAGAAATTGCACAAATATTTTGGAAAGAAGCTATTAGCATTGTTGCTTATACTCTCAACCAAGTTTGGTTCAAGAAAGGAACAAATAAGACACCCTACGAACTCTGGTATGGTCATACACCTAATGTAAGTTATTTCAAAATCTTTGGAAGTAGGTGTTATATTCACGAGGATGCAAGGAATGGTAAATTTGATTTAAAAGGAGATGAAGGTATATTCCTTGGCTATTCATCTAAGAGAAAAGCTTATAAATATTTGAACAAAGCTACTAACAAAATAATTGAAAGTGTAAATGTGAGGATTGATGAATTTGTAGACAAGAACGATGTGGAAAGCAAGAAGGAACCTAAAGATTACCACAAGTCTTTGCATGTGTATGAAGAAGCACCAAACACACTACCCAAGTTACAACTAAGAGCTACCAAGTTATAAATTGCTTTACCCAAGCACCAGAAAATGTAACCTAAGTAAGAAGTTGAACCCCTACCTAGTGGAGAAAAGGATGAAAATTAGAGAACTAAACCTATATTGGCAAAATATGTGAGAAAGAATCATTACACTGAACAAATAATTGGAGACAGAAGTGCTAGAGTATAGATAAGAAGTAATTTAAGAGAAAGTACCTTTTTTATAGCTGATTTTAAACTAAGAACAATTAAGGTTGCATTGGATTATGAGGATTGGATAAATGTTATGAATGAATAAATTATTTAGATAGAGAATAAAAATACATGGACATTAGTACTAAGACCTGCAAGTAAAAATGTGTTAGGAACAAAATGGATTTTTAGAAATTAACTTAATGAAAATGGAGAAGTGGTAAGAAACAAGGCAAGACTAGTTTACAAAGGTTATGCATAAGAAGAAGGAATAGATTATGATGAGACTTTTACACCTATGGAAAAATTGCAAGGGGTAAGAACATCATTGGCCTATGCTACCTACAAGAAGTTCAACTTTTATCAAATGGATGTCAAATATGCATTTCTAAATAGAATACTTGAAGAAGAAGTCTACTTAGAACAACCATAAATATTCATTGAACTTGATTAGAGGAACATGGTTTGTAAATTGAGTAAGGCATTGTATGGACTGAAAGAATCACTGAGGGCATGGTATGAAAGGTTGCATTCCTATTTGATTAAGATTGAATTTACTAGAACAAGTGGGAATTGTAATCTATATTTGAAATGTGAATATGAAAGTATGGTATTGATTTCTGAAATATTTGTGGATGACATTATATTTGAAGGAAATGACATGTTATGTAAGACATTTTTTGATCAAATGAGTACAGAATTTGAGATGTCTATGTTTGGTGAGATCAAAAATTTTATTGGATTACAAGCTCATCAAACAAGGAATTTTTTTCATTGGATTACAAGTTCATCAAACAAGGAAAGGTATATATGTGACTTACTCTAAGTATGTGAAGGGAATCTTGAAGACATTTGGAATGGATGAGTCTAAATTAGTTTTTACACCTATGGTGAGTAGAGTGAAATTATCAAAGGAAGATACCTCTGTAGATGTAGATGAAACACAATACAGATCAATGATTGGTAAACTATAGTATGTATGATGAAGGGTGCTCCCCTTAATACCATAAACACCTAATAGAAACAAAGGAAAAACAACAATTTATGAGAAGAAAATATGCGCTTCTTATTATCACCACAAATGAAAAATTAAAAAATTTAGGATTACAATATGCTAACCCACATGGGGGCCTTCATTACAATAATCTCCAAGACAAGGCTGTGAACTATCACCTAGAGCTGTCCTAGACAATGTACAAGCAGTTCTTAAATAGGTAATTTTATGTCGCCCAAGAAGGTTCTAGACACTCAAACTTGATACATAGGACCAACAAACCCTAACAATACGTATAGAGTCAGCCAAATACATTTTTGACATTTATTTTGGAAGTTTTAGTTGGCCCAACTTCATAAGGCCATAACTTTCAAACCGTTGCTCTGATTGGCTATTATAACCACTTTTCAGAATCCTGAACTCCTCATCTACAAGCTTGAAATAGTTCAAGTGCCCATCTGTCAAGTTTTCATACCTCATCTGGACACATTTAGGCCTCCAATGGTGAGCCTTAAGTTTTTATACAAAAATTGCAAACCAAAAATATACAATAAATCCATGAATACTTGTGATATGGCATTGGGCCTCAACTGGTAGGCTAATATATCCAAGATGAATATCCACCTCTGAAATTAGGATATTCTGAGCTAGTATGACTGACTTACTAAATAGAAAGCCTCAAAAAATAAAAACTTTGTACCAAGACAACGCTTATTCAAGAAACAAAAAAGAAATATTTTTTCGTGATACAAGATTGCTTTTACACCTAGGATGCTCTTGCATCAGACACCTAGGGTAATTTGACAAATGACCTCATCACATCTCAAGTGTTTAGAGGAAAACCAAGTTGGTTAACCTCCTCCCTTGCTAGCCATGATGAATCTTCTATTGGCCTCCCTTTCCATTTGACTAGGTATTCTTCATAAGTTTTGTTCCTTGTACTTTTTCCAACATGACTATCTAGTATCTCCTTAATCTCCTTTGTAGCTAAGCTAGCTACTGGAATACTCCACTACGATTCTGCAACTTCATCTCCATCACCTCCTTCATAATACTCTATCAAATCTAGAATGTTAAATACTGGTGAAATATTCAATTTAGCAAGAAACTTCACTTCATAGGCATTTCTAAAATTATGCCTTTTCACTATCTTGCACGTTCCAAACTTCTTCATTTTCAGCTTATTATATGTACCCACTATAAAATGTTCATTTCTCAAATAAACCATGACTTCATCTCCAATCTAAAATTCCTTATATCTCCTTTTCATATCTTCCTTATCCTTGTACTATTTATTTTTCTTGATAATGTGCTTCCTCGCCTCGTCATGGATATTTTTCAAATGTTCAAAAAATTCTTCTACTTCAACACTACTTATTTCTCCTTTATCCAATTACCTCAATTCAGAAGAATTTCTAGGACTATTCCCATATACAATCTAGAATGGTGATTTACTAGTGCCCCTATTGACAAAATTATTATATGCAAATTATGGATATGGTAAAATCAAATCCCATCCTTTTGGCTTATTGCCAACCAAGCATCACTGAAAATTTCCCAAACTCTTATTCACCACCTCTATTTGTCCATCATTATGTGGATGATATGATGAACTGAACTTCAACTTTATGTTCAATTTCCTCCACAATGTATTCCAAAAATAACTAATACATTTTGTATCTCAATCTAAAACTATACGCTTTGGAAGACCATGTAGTCTCACCAGTTCTCTAAAAAACAACTTTGCTACATGAACAACATCACTAGTCTTCTTATAGGGAATGAAATGTACCATCTTTGAAAACTTGTCAACCACCACAAAAATAGAATCATTCCCTCATTGATTCCTTAGTAAGCCAAGAATGAAATCCATGCTGACATTCTCCCACAACTTCTCTGGTACATGTAATGGTTGATACAACCCTGTATTCTACTTTACTCCTTTTGTCATCTAACATACTCTACAACTCTATACAAACTTCTTCATATCTTGTTGCAACTATGGCTAGTAATAATTCTTAGCAACCAAAGCAATGGTCTTATCTCTCCCAAAATGTCTAGCCAAGCCTCCACTATGTTTCTCCTTGATGAGATTCTCTCTCATAGAACTTCTAGGAATGCACAACTAACTTCCTTTGAACATCATACCATCTTCGATTATGAAATCCAACCACTTTGTCATGTCAAGTTTAATAGGTAATGTACAAGCCTTCCAAGCTTTGCCAAAATTTGGATCCTCTAGATATGAATTACTAACCTCCTTGAACCCAACCACCTCCATCTACATGTCTATCAACAAATGGTGTCTTCTATTAAGAGTATTTACAACTTGGTTAGACTTCCTACTGCTATGTTCCAAAACAAATGTATAACTCTTCAAAAACTCAACCCACTTCAAATGCCTTTGGTTTAATTTTCCTTGACTACTCAAATATTGCAAAGCTTGATGATCAATATACAATACAAACTCCTTAGGAAGAAGATAGTGTCTTTAGTTCTTCAATGCCTTAACTATATTTTCTTTTGGCACCATTCAACTTCTCACTGAAAAAAGCAATAGGTCTACCTTCTTGGCTCAAAAAAACTCCTATTATAGTACCACTAGCATCACAATCTACTTGAAACACCTTGTTAAAATTTGGAAGTTCTAAAATAGGTTGCTCTGTATCTTTTTGTTTTAACATATTAAAACTTTTATTTTTTCCTATAGTCCACTTAAATTCCTTTCTATCCCCTATCATTATTTCAATCAAGGGTCTGCAAATACTGCTAAAACCTCTTATGAATTTTCTATAAAAACTAGCTAAAGTCCATGAAAATATCTTACCTTTGTTGCACTCTTTGGAGTAGGCCATTCAAGGATATCCTTCACTTTCTCTGGGTCCATTTTTAGACCTTCTTCTGAAACTACAAATCCTAGGTACACCAACTTCTTCATCAAATTGCACTTCTTCAAGTTTATTAGCAACTTTTTTTCCCTCAACTTATCAAGAATCTTTTGAATATGCATCAAATGCTCCTCCAACATCTTACTAAAGATCAAAATATCATTTAGGTAAACAATGACAAACTTAACCATAAACTCCTTTGATACCTCATTCATGAGTTGTGTGAAAGTGCTTGGTGCATTGGTTAGCCCAAAAGGAATGACTAATCAATTGTACAATCCTTCCCTTGTCTTGAAGGTAGTATTCCACTTGTCTCCTTCTCTAATGTGAATTTGACGGTATCCACTCTTCATATCTATCTTTGTGAAATACACAGCTCCACTCAAACAATCCATAATATCATCCATCCTTGGAAATGGAAATAGGTACTTGATTGCATTCTTGTTGATAGTGCAAGAATCTATGCACATGCTCAATTCTCCATTATTCTTTGGTGCTAATATTGTTGGTACAACACATGGACTCATACTCTCTAAAATCAACCCCTTATGCAACAACTCATGCACTTGTCTATTCAACTACTCACTTTTGGTTGGTGTCATTTTGTGCCCTGCCTTATTTGAAAAGCTCACTCTTGGAATTAAATCTATCTAATGATTGATATTCCTTATTGGTGGTAATCCATCATGCACATTATCAGATATAATATCTAGAAATTCTTCCAACAAATCTATAACTTCTACAAGTACTTCTTCTTTTCCATCTTTTGGAATTATCACAGAATACATATGCTCACGCCTCATACCCTCTAAGAACTTCTTTCCATCAATAAAAAAGACTCTAAAAACACTGCATACCTTTTCATATGTATCCTTCAATGGTTTCAACTTATGTTTCATTCCTTCCTTTATCAAAGTGTAGGTATTTGCACGCCCATCATGTACATCATGCCTATCAAACTACCACAGCCTACCCAACAACATATTACATATGTCCATAGGTATGATATCACATGATACCTCACCCTGGTGGCTTCCAATACTAAACTTCACTGAGCATTTCTCATTGATCATGACCTTGTGGTCATCTTGCACCTAAGTAGTATGATATGTATACAGGTGTTTTTGCCTCTTCAACTTCAACTTTATGACCATCTTTTCTGACACTAGATTTTTAGTACTTCCACCATAAATTATCACATCACAACACTTATCTTCACATTTTTACCTTGTGTGAAACAAGCTCCTTCTTTAATCAAGTTCATTCTCGCCACTCAGCAAGACTCTCCTACTAACTAAGACTTCTCCTCTTTCAACATCTTTAGAATGTGATGATCTAGCATCTTTATCAACATACATAATGCTAGCCTGGCCTTTGGTTCTTCTATCAGCCCTTCCTTATCAATTGGAGTATTCAAATGCTCTATGCCCTTCTTCTCCACAGTGAAAACATTTTTCACAAAAACCTCCTCTTCTAGATCCTTACCCTCTGTCTCTTTCTCTTTGATCTCTATTGTTCTAGTCATGGAAATAATTGGAATTATTTCCCCTTTGGTTCTAACTACTACTCTTGGCCTCATCATTGTTCTTCTTATCATTATTTTGGCCTCGATAAGATCATCCACTAGATCTTCTACCATGACCTCTTCCACTATTCGTGTTATCATATTTCTTTGTCAGCTTCTCCTCAACTCTTAGGGAAAAATAGTATGCATCCTCAATACTAGTCATTTGAGCTAGGCTCAGCTCCTCTTGAATGCTTAGCCTTAACCCATTAAGATAATGGGCTACTTTCTCATTATCAACTTCTACATGGTCAGTTCTTATTAGAACTTAGTAGAACTCCTTGGTATACTCTTAAACAGATCTTCCTACCTACTTTAACCCTTGCATTTTCTTTAAGAGATTAAGCTCATAATCCATGGGAATGAACTGTTGCTTTAATTTAGCTATCATTCAATCCCATTTGGTGGTTTTGTCCTTTCCTCTTCTATTTCACTCCAATTGAATTTCTTGCCACCAGATCTTTGCATGTCCCTTCAGTTTTTCCTTCACAAACTTGACCCTATCAAGATCCTCAATATCTTCATACTCAAAGTATTCCTCCAATTCATTGATCCAATCGATCAACTCCATTGGGTTAAGATTTCTGAAAACTATGAGAACCTCAAACTTAGATCTTTTTCCACTCTTGAAGATGGCCTTGAAAAGTCCTTCTTCTTTTGGGTTCAAAACCATCTATACTCCAACATTTTCTTCTTCTTCACCTTCATCCCCACTTTCATCTCTTATGACAAGATTTATTGCTTTGTGCATTTGTTCAAGTCCAATGCTTACATTTATCTTTGGAGAGCTCTAAAACCCTCAGCTATAACACCTGCAACTCTTTAACCATGTTCTCTTCATGGAGGCATTTTTGTGCTTTCATTGAAACCACAGTGCAAACTGCCTCACAATTGGCAATCAGTCTACACACTTAGCCCAAACCATGGTCCTAGTGTGAACTGCCTCACAGTCGACGATCTGTCCATATACTTAGGAACTCAAGATCTAATACCACTTGATGAAGAGTGCTCCCCTTAATACCATAAATACATTAAAAAAACAAAGAAATGATAGTGATTTGTGAGAACAAAATGTGGGCTTCTTATTATCATCACAAATATGGAATTACAAAATTATGGATTACAATATGCTAGCCCACATGGACACCTTCATTATAGTATATCTACAAGACAAATCTATGAACTATCACCTAGAGTTGTCCTAGACAATATACAAAAATTTCTTAAATAGGCAATTTTATGTCATCTGGGGAGTTCTAGACACTCAAACTTAATACCTATGGCCAACAGACCCTAACAAATACATATAGAATCGGCCAAATACACTTTTGACATTTATTTTGGAAATTTTGGCTGGATCAACTTTGGAAGGCCATAATGTTTGAACCGTTGCTCCAATTGGCTATTATAACCACTTTTTAGAATCCTTAGCTCTTGACCTACAGGCTTGGATTGGTGCAAGCACCCATCAGTCGAGTTCTCAGGCCTCATTCGAGCACATTTAGGTCTCCAACAGTGAGCTTGAATTTTTTATACAAAAATTACACACCAAAAATCTGTAATAAATCTATGAATACTCATGATATGCCATTGGGCCTCAACTAGTAGGTTGATATATCCAAGATGAATATCCACATTTGAAATTAGGACATTTTCAGCTTGCATGACTGACTTACTAAGTAGCGAGCCTCTAGAAACAACAACTCTGAACTGAGACAACCCTTATTCAAGAAATAAAAAGGAAATATTTTTGGGTGATGCAAGATTTCTCTTACACCTGGGATGCTCCTGCATCAATGTTGTACATAGTAGACCAGATATTGCACATATTGTTAGTATACTTACAAGGTTTTCCTCTAATCCTAAGGAATCACACATGACTAGTGTGAAGAGGATACTAGATATCAAAAAGCAGTTGAATATTTTGGCCTATGATATAATTAAGATGATGATTTTAATCTTAAAGTCTATATGGATGATGATTGGGTTGGTAATATTTATGATAGAAAACATACAAGTGTTGCAGCCTTCTTTTTAGAAGAATAATTAATAGCAAGGATAAGCAAGAAATAGAGTTGTATTTCACTATCTACTACTATCAAAGTTGAGTATAGTGTTGGTGTAATCAATTGTTCAAATATTGTATCAATTGTTCAAATATTGTATGGATTAAACAATTATTGACACATATACAAGAAGAATAATTGAGCATGTTACTATTTAGTGTGATAATACTAGTGCAATAAATATATCGAAGAATCTGGTGATGCATGCAAAAACAAAACACATGTCAATCAAGTATCATTACTGAAGGGAGAAAGTACAAGAGAAACAAGTAAGGCTTGAATATGTGAAGTCTAAAGAGAAAATTGAAGACATATTCACTTAGCCATTGCTTAAGGATGCTGTTGAGAATCTAAGAGGTAAACTAGCGGTTCTTGTTGGAAATGAGAAGGAGTAACTGAGAGGGGAGGGGTGAATCAGTTACTACTAAAATAAATCAAAGTCCCTTAAGATGTCTACAAAACTTTAAACCAAATCCTTACTAATACTTAGTTAACACTGGATTTAGTATTGTCACTCGGTTAGCATAGAGATAATTAGATCTTAAGATATTTAATGTGTTTAACCATAAATAACTTAGTTGTAGAAGCATAAAGGAAATAACATAAACACAAGAGACACCAAGATTTAACATGGAAACCCAATTTGGGAAAACCACCAATTGCAACTAGTTACTATTTTTCACTCTTCTGAAGTAAGCCCTATTAGGAGCCAACCATGTTAAAGGTTACAAAACACATTGTTAGATATGACCCTGTTAGAGGATTTAATTCACCCTATTAGGAGTGGCTTGTTAGAGGTCTTTAAACACTTCAATCTAGAAATGCCATCTTGTTAGAAGATTTGCTAAAAATAGTTGTTAGGCTAACTCCGTTAGGAGATTTGATTCACTGCTACAATTATTAGAGATTAACAATGACTTGACCTGATTGTTGATGCAACTAACTTTGTTTATTCAGATCTTAGTTCTAGCCTGATTACTTGATCTTCCTTGATTAGAATGTTCTTTGTAGCTCAATCAACTTAGATACTCTATCCTCTTACATATATCCTTCCAAATTCACTTCCTTGTTCATCTTCTTCAATTCCACACTTCAATCCTCAACTTGACCTTTCATTTATATGATTCACCTTGTCAAGTTGGCTTGAATACTCTTTTAATCAAACAATTATCATCCCTTAAGTTGTCTTGTATTAACCAATAAATTTATCAAACTTAATATGTTGATAGTCAGCTAATACAAAATTAAGTACTCGGTTAATATAGAAGTTTTAATGTTAACTGACCCAACTCAGTCAATACTAACTTCATGTTGACTTTCCTTTGATAACTAACTGAACTTGGTCAATACAGACTTGACTTCATTAATTGAAAGAGTTCAGTCAATGTTCTCTCTAAACTTGGTTAAAACTAAATGCTTGGCATATACGGGAAACAACCTTCGATGCTCGAGTGAGCTTGACTATCACTGACTACTCGGTAAAGGCTTGACATTTTGTGTAGAATCAAAGACAACATATAATTGAATAATTATTTTCAATAGTTCTACCCCTATCCAAAATTTATTAGGTGAAGATGCATATTGCATCAATTCATGGATGAACAAAAATATCTTTGCGGAGTTGATATAAGAGTTCACTCTTTAGGAATTTTCTTGAAGTTGTAAAGATAATTGTGATGAAACTTATGTATATAGTGCATGCAAGGTACAAAGATAATTACAAGGTTTTATAAGTTTCACATTAGAACTTATAGTTACCTTTGGCATTGATGTCAAAGGGGAGAAGTATACCAAGAAAAAATATTAGTAAAATAAGATTATTTCCAAAAGGGGAGAAGAACAAACAAAGGGGTAGTAGATGACTAAGAGGAAGAGAATCTGTGAGAATTAGTAAAGAATGATGAAGATCATATACTAAGGGGAAGAAATGTTTAAGAACATTGATACTACTGAAGATACAGACCAAGTACACCAATTGAGGGAAAAATAATACCAGTGAAAGAAGATTATGTTCAAAAGGGGAGAACAAACAAAGGGGGAGTAGATGACTAAGAGGAAGTTAATCTGTGAGAATCAATAAACAATGATGAAGATCATATCCTAAGGGGGAGAAATGTTGAAGAAGATTGATGATACTAAAGATACAGACTAAGTACACCTATTGAGGAAATTTGATGCTAAGAACCTAATAATGAGGATAAAGAGTTATTTTTTAATTGTTGTCAATGTATACCTTTGATTATCTTATGTGATGGAGAAGCATCTTGGGTTGCATTTCTATCCTGCATGTTTCTCTTGTTTCTTTGTTGTTGTTGACCTCTTAGTTGTTGCCGAGCTTCTAGTTGATATTGAGTTAATAGATGATGTCGAGTTTGTGGTTGATGTCAAGTTCCCTATTGGTACCAAGTTTGTATATGTGTCAAGCATTTTTGAATGCCAGTATTTACCTTGGTCCTTTTTTAGCTGAGCTATCGATGTCTAGTTCATATTTGCATTTAATATTTGTTGAGAGTTGACTTGTGTCTTGGTTATGCATAATATGTAAGGGTTTATTTAGTTGGTAATTTGTAACAGGTTGACTTGTGGTCATGCAAGTATTAAAAGAGGTCTTGGTTAGAGTCTTGGGCATGATGTGTGGGATCAGGAAGAGTAAGAAAGAGGGTTAGAATGCAAAGATCATCATCGAATATCAAAATTTGAATTGTAATGTTGGTTGCAACCTAGAAGGCCTTACAGTTGGGCATGTATGTGGATGATTTGATGAATCTATAAAGCATTTTTCTCTTCTACCTCCTTTGGTTTTTGTTCTTTGTGTTGTGTTTCCATTGTATTTAATCTTGCAAGTGGCTTTGGTTGTTGGGTGTGCCTTTGGCCCTAGTTATCCATCATTCTCCCTATGTTATGTGGTATTGAAGCTTGAGGTTTGTCCTTGTGGAGATTTGATTGTATAGAACCCTAAGTTGATTTAGTTGCAGGGTAGCAAATCTGAGGATTTGACCTACAACTTGTAGAGGGTTATGATCTTGCAAGAACCTGATTGTAAAGATGGTTTGAGCTAGAGGAAATGTTGATAATGTCATATTGGATACATTAAGACAAATTGCAACCAGATTAGATGTTGTAGAGACAACCCAAAGGAGAGGAGTGCATCTTGATGATGTATGTGATGATGAAGTAGTAGCACCAAACCCTAATCTACAACCTGAAGACGATCAAGATGAGGTAAGATTATTAAGAGTGTTTTTTAGGGAAAATTCAAATCCTACTATAGAAGTTTTTCCTTATGATAGAAAATTGGACACTGATATTGTGTTGGATTGGATCTCTAATATGGAGAAGTTCTTTGAGTACAAAAACACTCATGATAATAGGAAGGTGAAAATTGCATTTACTAGGTTGAAGGGTTATGCCTCACTGTGGTGGGAGCATTTGCAAACTGATAGATAAAGGAGAGGAAAAGAGAAGATTAGGACTTGGCCAAAAATGGTGAACAAGGTGAAGAACAAGTTCCTTCTTGTTGATTACCAAGTTAGCTTGTTGAGAAAGATGCAAAATTTGAGACAAAGGGACATGACTATGAAGGAGTATACTAAAGAATTCTATAGATTGGACATCAAATCTAGACATGTGGAAGATGATGTTGAGAAAATTGCAAGGTACATAAATGGATTGAGATTTAGGATTCAAGATGAAATAAGTTTTGTGAAATTGTAAAGTGTAGAGGAAGCATATCAATATGCCTTTAAAGCTGAGGAGATCTTGACAAAGAAGCATGAACAAAAACAAATAGGTAGAGGTGGTAGATTCTAGATAGGTAGAGGTAGATCTTATGGAGAAGGTGGCAGATCTAACAATTTTGTGCAATTGTACTTATATGTTTTTAGATTCGATTATGTTAAGATTTTTACCATCAACATTTCAAATCACACTACATGATCCATTGCCAAAATGAAGAGCAAGAGATGCAAAACAAAGTGATGGATCACGTAGTGTGATTCAAAACATTGATGGTAAAAATATTAACACAATTGCATCTAGAAACATATCAGTACAATACAATGGATTGTGGAAATTTGATCTCTTTAATTTTGTGCAAGATAAGGGAAAATCTGAATGGAAGAATGATGACAAAGGAGAGACTGAGTGGAGAGGTGGTGCTTCTAACTAAGGAGGTATTGGTTGTTACCAAGGAAGAGGTAATTATTATTCTAGAGGTGGTTTTTGTGGTAACTGTTTCAGATGTGGTAAAGAAGGGCATAGATCCTTTGAGTGTAGATCCTCTAAAAATGGGCAAGGTAATAGAAATTTTGTGGTTCAAGGAGATATTGAGGGTTCACCTAGTGGACCTAAGGCTGGAGAAAATTTTATGGTGAGAAGAACCTCATGTAATAAGGAAATTGATGAGGAACTTGTCCTTAGAAGAAGTCTTTTCAAGATCAAATGTAAGATGGTTGGAAAATGATGCAAGGTGATCATTAACAATGGAAGTTCTACAAATTTGGTATCTGGAGAGTTGGTTACAAAGTTGCAGTTGCAAAGACCGAAGCATCCAAAACCCTATCATGTTTACTGGATCAAACATGAGCATACGATATTGGTAAGTGAACAATGTATTGTGAAGTTCAAGATTGGACATTATTTTGATGAAGTTCTATGTGATATTAGGCATATAGATTGTTGTCATATTTTATTAGGTAGACCTTGGAAATATGATAGATGTGTTGTACATAATGGAATATTGAATCAATATACTCTTTGGGTGAAAGGGAGAAAGAAAATATTGTTGCCTTTAATTGAAAGTTCAGATGAGGTAAATTGTATTACTATGAGAATTTTCATTGTTAATGGAAAGAAATTTGAAAAGGAAATTAAGAAGAATCAAGTCTGTTTTGTTATAATTCTTAGAAAACTAAGTTGTACTAGTAGTAGTCGAGTGACAAAAAATAGTGGTGACTAAGTAACAAGTAGTGATGGTTGAGTCACAAAAACTGGTAGAAGCCAAGTACTAGTAGAAATTGAAAATTTGTTGAATGAATATAAAGATATTGTTGCAGAAGATATTCATGATGGTTTACCACCCATAAGAGTTATAAGTCATTGTATGGATCTAATTCCTGGAGCTAGTTTGTCGAATAAAGCACCATATAGATTGACACCTAAAGAGAATGAAGAACTTAATAAATAAGTCCATGAGTTGTTGCAAATAGGTTTGATCAGAGAAAGTTTGAGTCCATCTGTTGTACCTATTGTATTAGCACCTAAGAAGAATGGAGAATGGAGAATATGTACTAATTCTAGAGCTGTTAACAAGATCACAGTGAAATATAGTTTTCCTATGCCAAGGATGGATGACATAATGGATTGTTTGAGTGGAGCAAAGTATTTTACTAAGATTGATTTGAAGAGTGGTTATCATCAAATCAAAATTAGAGAAAGTGATGAATGGAAGATTGCTTTTAAGATAAAATATGGTTTATATGAATGGTTGGTAATGCCTTTTGGTTTGACTAATGCACCTAGTACTTTCACAAGGTTAATGAATGAAGTTCTCAAGAGATTTTTAGGTAAGTTTTTTATTGTTTATTTAGATGATATTCTGATATTTACTAAGACTAAGGAGAAATATATTGGGCATGTTAGATAAGTATTATAGAGATTGAAAGAGGAGAAGTTGATGATTAACTTGAAAAAGTGTTTCTTTATGCAAGAGGATATTGTGTATTTGGGATTCATGATTTCAGCTGATGGTTTGAGAATGGATCCTGAGAAGGTTAAAGCAATTTTGGAATGGCCTACACCTGAGAATGTGGTTGAGGTAAGATTATTTCATGGTTTGGCTAGTTTTTATAGGAAGTTTATAAAGAATTTCAGTTATGTTTGTAATGTCATGACTGAGACAATGAGAGGAGATAAAAAGGATTTCAGGTGGACACATGGAGCTAGTAACAGTTTTGAGACTTTATAACAAAAGGTTGTAGAGTTACATGTATTAGCTTTGCTTTATTTTAATAAGGTATTTCAAGTTGAATGTGATGCAAGTGGTAGTGCAATAGGAGCTGTATTGAATCAAGAAGGTAAACCTATTGTTTTCTTTAGTGAGAAGTTAAATAATGCTAAAAGGAAGTATTATGTGTATGATCAAGAATTGTATGCAATTGTTCAAGCCTTGAAGAAGTAGAGACATTATTTGATTCCTAAGGAGTTTGTGTTGTATACTAATCATAAAGCTTTGCAGTACTTGGGAAGTCAACATAAATTGATCAAAGACATATGCAGTGGGTTGAGTAGTTACAGAGTTTCACATTTTTGATTAAGCATAAAAGTGGAGTCACCAACTGAGTTGCTAATGCATTGAGTAGAAGATGAGCTTTGTTGACTAACATGAAGGTTGAAGTTCTTAGTTTTGATGAGATGAAGGATTTGTATGATGCTAAACCTAATTTTTCTAAGCATGGAGAGAGTACAGAGCACCAAATCTATCAGATCACATGAGTAAGTATGATGAGTATTTCATTCAAGAAGGTGTATTGTTAAAAGGAATTAAGTTGTGTATACCTATAAGTGATATGACAGTTAATCTTATTAAGGAAAAGCATAGTGGTGGATTGGCTAGACATTTTTGAATTTCAATAAGACATTGAGTTTGTTAAAAGATAAGTATTATTGGACACATATGTATAAGTATGTTCAAAATTTTGTAAAGAGTTATGAAGTTTGTCAAGTTGCAAAAGGAGTAATTCAAACTATTGGTTTGTATACGCCTATTTTTGTTCTTGAGAAACCTTGGAGTGACATTAGTATGGATTTTTTTCTTGGATTACCTAAGACATCAAAGGGGTATGATTATGCATTTTTTGTTATGGATAGATTTTCTAAGATGGATCATTTTATACCATGTAAGAAGACATCAGATCTTGAGCATGTTGTTGAAAGTTCCTTCAAAGAGATTGTTAGATTGCATGGATTACCAAGAAGTACTATTTTTGACAGAGATAGTAAGTTTGTTGGTTACTTTTGGAAGACTTTGTGGAAGATGGGTACTGAGTTGAAATTTAGTTCTACATCTCATCTATAGGAAGATGGATAGACAGAGATTGTGAATAGAAGCTTGGGTAATTTGCTAAGATGTATTGACACAAGATGGGTTTGCATATTATAATTTTGTGAATAGGAGTACATGGAAAAAACCTTTTGAGATTGTTACTGGAATTTAGCCTAGAGAAATATTTGAATTAAGGGATGTTGCTAGTGACGAAAAGAGAAGTGCTACAGGGGAAGAATTTGTTGATTTTATGGATTATTTGCATAAGGAAGTGAAGTTTAGGTTGGAACAAAGTAATAAAAAATATAAGGAGAATATTGATAATTCTAGAAGACATCATGATTTTAAAGTTGGTGATGAGGTGATGGTTCATTTGAAGAAAGGTATACTTCCTAGCGAAAAATATAATAAGCTATGTTGGATATAATTGTTCAATTGTGTGTTGTCTTTGATGTCACACAAATGTCATATCAGTTATTAGACAGTGTCTATCGAGCTCAAAAGGTTAGCAAAGCAAAGGATAGTATCTACTGAGCTCAGAAGGTCAGCAAAGCAAAGGATAGTTTCTACCGAGCTCAGAAGGTCAACAAGGCAATAGACAATGTCTACCGAGTCCAAAAGGTTAGTAACGATAGCTTGCAATATCTACCAAGTAGATAGTTGGTTATCAAGCCTTCAAGGTAATCAAAGAAATTTAGTTCTTACCGAGCTCACTTGGTAATCGAAGAAAATATGATAGAAACAGTTCTTACCGAGTTCACTCGGTCATCAAAGGTAATTTGGTAAAACTAGTTCTTATTGAGTAAACTCAGCAGCCAAAGGATTTTAAGATATTGTAATGTTAACCGAGTCAAGAAGGTTAACTCTAAGAAATTCCTAGAAGCAGTATTTACCGAGCAAGGTCAGCCAGTAAAGGACATTTATTTGTTTAAGTATAATATCTGTAGCCAACTAATGAATGGTTTATTGGTAAATGTAACATGTAAATGAGCTGACTTGACAATCTGAATGGTATAAGTAAGAAGTCAAGTTGCAAATTCAAAGGAGCATGGTATGGAGATATGAGAAGTTAATGTGATATGATGGTTGATTGTTGTGAAGGCAAATTTGAAGAATGATTAGAGATCATTGAGAAGCAGCAGAGTCATATTTGATCAAGGAGGATCTAATGATGCTGAACAGAGACTTGTATCCTGCAAATTCAGTTGCATCTTGTTCAGGTCAATTCATTGTTGCTTTCTAAGCATTGTAGCAGTGATTTCAAATCTCTTAACAAAGTTGGTTTAATAGCCATTTGTAAATCCTCTAACAAGGTGACAATTCAGTTGAATTGTTCTAAAGACCTCTAGCAAGGCCACTCCTAATAGGGTGATTAAATCCTCTAAGAAGGTCACACCTAACAGTGTGTATTGTAACCTTTAACAAGGTTGGCTCCTAACAGGGCTCACTTTAGAAGACTAAAAATTGGTGACTAGTTACTTGGTGGTTTTTTTCATATTGGGTTTCCACGTTAAATCTGGTGTCTCTTGTGTTTATTTTGTTTTCAGTTACATGTATGAATGCTTAAAGATAAGTAATAGCTTAATCTACTGAGTTGCAGCATTTGTTTACCAAGTATCAGCAGTAACTAGTTCATTAAGACATCTAAGGGATTTGTAGATTAATTTTTGTGAGTAACTAATCCCCCTCCCCCCCCCCCCCCCAACCTCTCAGTTACTCTATCTTTAATTCCAACAATTGGTATCAAAGCCTTTGGTGCTTACAGGAAAAGATTTCAAGGATCTAAGCGAAAGATCAGGATGTCTTATAAGAGGGAAATTCCAAGACTTAACAGGGACAACTTCTCAGCATGGCAAGGGTTGATGAGACTCCATCTAGCTTCTATTGGAGACACAGGACTAAAATACCTTGATGAAAAATATGCAGAACCAGCTAGTACACTATCTATCAATGATATTGCTGAAAAGAAGACCCACAATATTATGATGATAGATATAGCATCTGCTCTGAGTTATGAAGAATTTGATGACATCAAGGACTACAAATCTGCCTTTGAAATGTGGGAAAAGCTAAAATAAATCTATGGAGGAGATGATAATGTAAGAAGAGCCAAAGCAAAAAGTCTGAGAGGACAATTTGATCAAATGAGGATGAAAGAGGATGAAAACATTGCAAAATATGTTGAAAGAGTCAAAGCATGTGTTAGTGCAATCAAAGCATCTGGAAGAGATATCAAGGAGGAGACAGTCATAAGTAAAGTTCTTAGAACTCTATACTTCTCATTTATGCAATCAAAGTTTCTACAATTCAAGAAAAGAGATGTGAAGCAAATCATAAAATATATTTAGAGGCCATAGTTGGAAGATTGGTTGCATTTGAGCTAGACAACTATGAAAACTATGTTCTAGTTGTCAAAAATGTTGAATCAGCATTTGAAGCAAAACTTTCACTCAAAGAAAAAGGGAAAAAGATGAAGGAACCACAATCAGAAAGTGATGAAGAATCCGAACAAAGTTCAGACAGTGATCTTGAAGTAGTTGATGCTCTACTAGCAAGAAAATATTCAAGAGGCAAAGGAAAATACAAAGGTAAAGTTCCTCTAATCTGTTTCTCTTGTGAAGAAATTAGACATATTGCTGCTAGGTGCCCAAATAAGCAAAACAAAGATGAGAAGAGAGGTCACAAGTACAATGGCAAGAAATACTTCAAATCATTCAAGGATAAAGGTAAGAAAACATGTTTTATGACAAAAGATTCTAATGATTCTGATAATGAAGAAGAAGATGAAATTGTCTACATTGTTGTAAAAGATGAATTTGATAATGATGAAGAAATGGCACTAATCTCTCATATGAGAAAAAATGATACATGGATCATAGATAGTGGTTGTTCTCATCACATGACCGGTGATAAGACTAAGTTTGAATACTTTGAAGACTATGATGATGGCAGTGTAAGATTTGGTAACAATGAACCTTGTTGTATAAAAGGAAAATGAAGAATCTCATTAACCAAGGAACTTGTATGTGATAATGCATATTGGGTAGAAGGACTAAAGCACAATTTGTTGAGAGTGGCACAGCTACTCAATAATGGATTCAAAGTAGAATTCATGCATGGAAAAGCAAGATTGTTGGATGGCAAAGGAAAGCTGATTGGATCACGCACTAAAACAAAAGGTAACTTATTTTATCTTGAACTTGGTGAATGTTCATGTTTCATTGCTCAAATTGAAGAAAGTTGGTTATGGCATAAGAGCTTGTGTCATGTAAACTTTGACAACTTAATAAAGATCAGTAAATTCAAAAAAGTAAGAGGTATTCCTAACATAAAGAAACCTGAGGTGGTCTATGCAAGAATTGTCAAATTGGTAAAATGGGAAAGTCTAGTTTTAAAAGCAAGAACTATCAGACTGAAGAAGTTCTAAAAATTGTGCATACTAATTTGTGTGGACCTATTGGCATTGAAAGTTATACTGGTGAAAAATTCTTCATTCTATTTGTTGATGATTATTCAAGAATGATGATTGTCATGTACCTTAGAGAGAAATCAAAAGCATTTGAAAAGTTCAAATGGTATTTGGCCAGAGTAGAAAAGGAAACAGGCAAAAGATTAAAATGCTTAAGGTCTTACAGAGGTGGTGAATTCATTTCACATGAGCTCAATAACTTTTGCATTGAAAGAGGAATCAAAAGACAGGTTTCAGCACCTAGAACTCCAAAACAAAATGGAATAGCAGAAAGAAGGAACATATCTATAATGGATTGTGCAAGAACCTTATTGATTGAGAAATGCATTGCTATCAAATACTGGAAGGAAGCTATCAGCACTGCAGTTCATACCTTGAACTGAGTACAACTGAAAAAAGACTCGTTCAAAACACCCTATGAATTATGGTATAGCTACAAACCAAATGTAAGTTATCTAAAGGTATTTGGAAGCAAATGTTACATTTTGAAAGAATCTAGAAAAGAAAAATTTGATGTAAAAACTGATGAAGAAATATTTTTGGGATACTCTTGCTAAAGCAAAGCATATAGATGTTTGAACTTATCTACTCACAAAGTCATAGAAAGTGCACATGTGAAAGTTGATGAGTTTGCAGAAAGAACAGAAGAAGAAAGCAAGAAGGAAACTGAAGACTACAGAAGATTTGTTCACATTGAACCTGATACAATACCAAGTATACCTATCAATCATGAATCCTTAACTCTCGAGTCTTCAGTAACTGAGTCACAAGAAGTTCAAACTGAGTTAGCATCTACTGAGCTGCAAGAACCTGAGCTGCAAATAGAAGTTATCGAGTTAACATCTACTAAACCTGAGCAACCAGAATCAGAACCAGAAGTTGAGATATAGAAGGATAACAATGCAAGTCATTCAAAAGGCAAGGAGCTCATGTTAGCCAAGTATGTCAAAAAGCATCATGCCCCAGATCAGATCATTGGTGATAAATCAGAAAGAACAATGACAAGAAGTAAGTTGAAAGGCACTTGTTTACTTGCTGATTTTGAACCTAGAAATGTCAAAGATGCACTAGACAATGAAAGTTGGATTGAAGCTATGAATGAAGAGATAGAACAGATTGAGAAAAATAAAACATGGACTCTTGTACCTAGACCCAAAGACAAAAATGTGATTGGAACAAAGTAGGTATTCAGAAATAAACTAAACGAAGATGGTAAGGTATCAAGGAACAAAGCTAGACTAGTATGCAAAGGATACTGTCAAGAAGAAGGTGTAGACTATGGAGAAACTTTTGCTCATGTTACAAGATTGGAAGGTGTCAGAACCTTACTTGCATATGCTACATATAAAGGATACAAAGTTTATCAGATGGATGTCAAGTCAACATTTCTCAATGGCATATTGAAGGAAGAGGTTTACATTGAGTAGCTTGAAGGTTTTGTTGATCCAGACAAGAAGGACATGGTCTACAAATTGCATAAAGTATTATATGGTCTAAAACAAGCCCCTAGAGCATGGTATGAAAGATTGCATAACTATCTTATTCATATTGGTTTTCAAAAAACTAATGACAACAGTAGTTTGTACATAAAGGAAGGACTAGATAATAAGATTGTTTTGGCAGAAATATTTGTAGATGATACTTTGTTCATAGGAAATGATGATCTTTGCAAAGAATTTTTAGAACAAATGAACAAGGAATTTGAAATGTCAATGTTTGGTGAGATCAAATTCTTTGTTGGTCTTCAAATTCAATAGAACAAGAATTGCATCTACATCACTCAATCTAAATACATCAAGGAGATGCTGAAAAAGTTTGGTATGGAAGATTGCAAACTAGTTGGGACTCCTATGTATACTAGATTAAAACTCACCAAGGATGATGAATCAAAGGAAGTGGATTAGACATTGTATAGATCTATGATTGGAAAATTGCAATATGTAGTGCACACAAGACCAGACATTGCCCTTGCAGTAGGAATTGTAGTAAGATTCTCAGCAAAACCAAGAGAAAATCACATGATGGCAATCAAAAGGATCATGAGATACTTGAAAGGAACTATAGAATATGGATTATGGTATAAACTTGGAGGAAAATTGGATTTAAAGGTGTTTACTGATGCAGATTGGGCAGGAAATATTGATGATAGAAAGAGCACAAGTGGAGGAGCTTTCTTTCTCGAAAAAAAGGTTGGTTTCTTGGACAAGCAAAAAGCAGAATTGTACATCTCAATCCACTATAGAAGCTGAATATGTTGCAGTAGCAGTAAATTGCTCAAACATTGTGTGGTTTAAACAATTATTGAAAGGTATGAAGCAAGAAATCATAGAACCAGTTGTTATGTTTTGTGATAACACCAGTGCAATTAACATCTCCAAGAATCCAGTGATGCATTCAAAAACCAAACATATTGCCATAAAGTGTCACTTTGTTAGAGAATTGGTGCAAGAAAAGGAAATAAGATTAGAATATGTGCATACAAAGGAACAAATTGCTGACATATTCACAAAGCCTTTACCTAAGGATGCATTCTTGTATCTAAGAGGTAAGTTAGGGGTCATTCCCCTATCCGAAGCTCACTAACATACAGTTTTAGTAATGCATCAACAGGAACAAAATTGAAGATCTATCAGTTGATGCAGCAAACCAATGAAGACATTGCATATGAATTAGTACATCAGGTACAATGCTATTCAGTTGTTTTGAGTTATCTTTGGCATGTGTTGTCAAAGAGGGAGAATATATATTTTTCTAAAATTTGCAAATAATAAGAGTTTGTGTAAAAGGGAGAGATTATATGTAAGAGGGAGTTTTTTCATTAAAAGACTTGTTTTCAAATTTTATTCTGCTATGACATATTGTGTTTCCATCAATGCCAAAGAGGGAGATTGTTGGATACAACTGTTCAATTGTGTTTTGTCTTTGATGTCACACAAATGTCATATCAGTCATCAGACAGTGTCTACCGAGCTCAGAAGGTCAGCAAAGCAAAGGACAGTCTCTATCAAGCTTAGAAGGTCAGCAAGGCAATAGACAGTGTCTACCGAGTCCAAAAGGTTAGTAAAGATAGCTTGCAGTATCTACCGAGTAGACAGTTGGTTACCGAGCCTTCAAGGTAATCAAAGAAATTTAGTTCTTACCGAGCTCACTTGGTAATCGAAGAAAATATGACAGAAACAGTTCTTACCAAGTTCACTCGGTCATCAAAGGTAATTTGGTAAAACTAGTTCTTACCGAGTAAACTCAGCAGCCAAAGGATTTTAAGATATTGTAATGTTAACCGAGTCAAGAAGGTTAACTCTGGGAAATTCCTGGAAGCAGTATTTACTAAGTAGGGTCGGCCAGTAAAGGACGTTTATTTGTTTAAGTATAATATCTGTAGCCGACTAATGAATGGTTTATTGGTAAATGTAACATGTAAATGAGCCGACTTGACAATCTAAATGGTATAAGTAAGATGTCAAGTTGCAAATTCAAAGGAGCATGGTATTTTATGGTGAAAGGTATTTTATGATTCTTGTCGATGATTTCACTAGAATGATGTGGGTAGCGTTTCTTACAGAGAAATCTAAATTTTTTTGAGAAATTCAAGATATTTAAGAGTAGAGTTCAAAATGAATATGGTTTTAACATTAAATTTTTGAGATTTAATAGAGGTGGAGAGTTTACTTCAAATGACTTTAATAATTTTTGTCAAGAAAATGGTATTAAAAGATAACTTTCAGCCCCTGAGATGCCTAAACAAAATACGATAGTAGAAAGGAGGAATAGAACAATAATAGAGGCAACAAGATTGATGATGTTTGAGAATAATGTATCTAAGATATTTTGGAGAGAAGTGGTGAATACAACAATGTACACTATAAACAGAGTAAAAATCAAACAAAACATTGGTAAGACACCTTATGAACAATGATTTGGACATACACCCTCAATTAAGTATTTTAGAATCAAGTTGGAAGTAAGTGTTACATTAAGAGAGATGATGATATTGGAAGGTTTGATACAAGGAGTGATGAAGGTATGCTCCTTGGATATTTATTGAAAAGTAAGGCATATAAATGTTCTAATTAGAGAACTAAGACTATTGTTGAGAGCACAAATGTAAGTGTTGATGAGAAGTTTAGAATTCAACAAAGGATACTTGATTCCAATTATCATGAAGAGCCTAATCTAAGGCCTAATGAAGAATATTTTGATCAATAATTATTTTATTAGACTAACACTGATTTGTAGAATTAAATTCAAAGAGAAGCATAGAAAGAAGAACCAAGAGTTGAAGCAATGACACCTAACATAATTTTGATAAAGAAGCACCTTGTTGATTGAATTATTGGTAGAAAATACATAGGAGTTATGACAAGAAATAAGGTACAAGAAGAACTATGTTAATTTCTCAAATTAAACCTAAAAGTGTTAATGAAACTAGTAAAGATCATTTTTGGATTAAAGCTATGAAAGAAGAACTAGAGTGGATTGAAAAGAACAATACATGAGAATTGATTTCTAGACCTAAGGATAAGAATGTTATTGGAACTAAGTGGGTATTCAAAAACAATATGAGGTTGTGAGAAACAAAGAAAGACTAGTGTGTAAAGGTTATTCATAAGACATAAGGAATTGATTTTGAGGAAACATTTGCACCTATTGCTAGAATAGAAGCAGTAAGAATGGCATATGAAGCTAACAAAAATTTCTAAGTGTATCAAATGGATGTCAAAACAACTTTTATAAATGGTGAACAAGAAGAAAGGGTATACATTGAGTAGCTTGATGGTTTTCCTTTGACATATAAAGGAGATATCGTTTGTGAACTAAACAAAGATTTATATGGATTGAAACAAGCACCTAGAGCCTGGTATGCGAGATTAGATAAGTATTTAATAAGTTTGAGATTTGCAAAAGGTAATGTTGATAGAAATTTATATTTGAAGCAGATTGACAATGGCTTGCTAATTATTGGATTATTTGTGGATGACATAATATTTGGAGGTGATAATGAAGCAAGTTGAGTATTTGTAGCAAAGATGAAGAAGGAATTTGAGATGAGTATGACTGGTGAGATGAAGTATTTCTTTGGATTGAAGATTGTTTAGAAAAAAGAATGGTATCTTCATATCACACACTAGACCTAATATATCTAATGCAATTGGAATTATGGAAAGATTTCAATCTGATCCTAAAGAGTCACATTATGCAGTAGTAAAAAGATTTTTTAGACATTTGAAGGGCACATCCAATTTGGGATTGTGGTGTGAAAGATTAAATGATTTTACCTTAATTTGAATACATTGATGTACATTGGACAAGAAGTGTAGATGATAGAAAGAGCACTAATGGTGGAGCATTCTTCTTAGGAGGAAGATTGGTTTCTTGTCCATACAAAAAACAATACTATATTTCATAGAGTACAACAAAAGTTGAGTATGTAGTAGCTACAAATAGTTGCAATCAGATTATATGGATGAAACAAGTGTTGAAAGACATTGGGATTGAGTTTATAGAACCCATTATCATATATTTTAATAACACAAGTATAGTAAGTATGTCAAAGAATCCAATTTTACACTCAAAGACAAAGCATATATCTATTAAATATCACTTTTTGAGAGAGAAAGTTGTAGGCAAAGAAACCAGACTAAAGTATATCAACAAAAAGGAGTAGATAGTATACATATTTACAAAACTTTTGCCAAATGACACATTTGAATACTTAAGAGGTATGCTTGGGGCTATGCCCCAACCCAGTTTTGAGTAGTTAATGTAGAGATTGCATCAATCCAATGGTAACAAAGAACTATTTGTTTTATCTAGATTGGATGCTTGATGCTTCCTCCATGGGGGAGAATCTGTGTTTGAGCTGAGACATTAAGGACTCTTGCTACTTGTATTTAATAATGTCCCTGGACACTTGAGCTTATTGGATATCTTATGAAGGGAATTGAAATAATGATACCTTTGTCATTGATGTGAATGGGGAAGAGTAACACATGAAAACATGATTGTATATTGATTGATGTCAATGGGAGAAGAGTATTTTGAGGCGCCTATCCTTTAGGGGAGAGATTTGATTGATGAAGAGGATTTGAAGATTTAATGACAAAGAGTATTTGAAAAGATACTGATGTATGTGGGAGATTAACACCTTCCTTATGCATATTGGTTATAGTATAGATGTTATTCATGGAAAACATGAATGGGGGAGTAGTTGCAATAGAGAAATTTGGTATTTATTGAATTTAGATTTTTTTAATCTATCTTGCCGTCAATGCCAAATGGTAGATTGTTAAACATGAATGCTAATGGTATTCCTATGAGGGAGTATCCTAGAATTGTTGGAGATATGATTCAAAGGTTGTGTATTGCATTCATGACAGAGTTTGTTGTTGATGTTAACATATTGGTTATTCTGTGATGGCTGGTAGTATAATATATAGAGTTTGGTTTTGTAAGGTTCAAGGAATGAAGATGAGCTTATGGAGACTTGGAATAATGTTTTACAAAGTTACTACATGTTACAGTTAAGAGTGCCCATGGAAATATAAAGTCTGAGAAAAGTTATGATGATTTTAGTAAAGGAAATGTTGAGATAGAGCTTTTCTGTAGTAGTTACTATTGTTTGGATTATATCTCCTAATAGAGATGGAATATAGTCATGTGGAATTGGACAGAGGTAGAAGACATGATGAATATTTTGTGGTTAATTACACACATCCAGATGAGCATCGAGTGAAGAGTTATGAAGACTATGAGCTGATAGTTGTGTGTAATTGTGAAAATGTTGTAATATTGTAATGTAACATGTAAATGTAATATCTTAAGTTGGTCGTATATTATTATTGTAATTGGGAAAGGATGACACAATAATTTGTTTTAGGACTTGGTATGAAAAAAAGATGTTTTCCTTAAGGTAGAGTGTGTAATTGTAATCATCTAGTGTGGATATTTGTGTAATACAAGTATGCAAACTTCTATGTGAGATCTATTGAATACTAATAACAAACATCTTTTGATCATAGAAGCATTTGGTGTAGTTGAGGTACGATGAGGGGACAAAGAACTATATTGGGCAAAGAAGTTTTTATTAAACAGTGTTGATGTAATATTGTATTATTTAGTGAGGATAGTACTAAAGTTGTTTGGATAGTGGGTCCATTTGTCTTCCTAAATAACTCCTAACAAGGTTGACACAACTCATAATAGGGATTCAAATTCTCTTAACGTGGACTGATATGTATTGAATGTATTTCATTGACTCCTAACAGGGTCTGTACTCTTACAAGTAACTTATATATTAGTACATCATTTTGTGGGTATCATCCCCACCAGGGTTTTCCCTTTGATCAAGGGCTTCCCTTGTTAACAGATCCAGTGTTATTGTGTAGGGTGATTTTTCTATGGTTGTTGAATGTACTATTTACATGTTTTAGAATTAATAAGTATATTGAGAGTTGTTTTAACTGCATAACTGATTCACCCCCCCCCCCCCCCCCCCCCCCCAGTTATCTTGGTGGACTTCACTTTCTAACAAACATTGTGTATTTAATCCTTTAAAAAGGTTGGCTCATAGTTGAGCTCACTTCATAAGAGTGAAAATTTTGGGTTGTTGGTCCTAGGTGGTTTTCCCTTTTACAGGGTTTCCATGTTAAAAATATTGGCATCAAATGTGTGATTGTTGTTATGTTGTAAGTTATTTTACATGTTATGTAATTTTTACTGCAATTGAGTAACAACTAGGTAAATGATCAATAGTAACAGAAATAATGAATGAATAGTTTCAAATTAATTTGAGTGCGTGAGTTAATTAAGAAGTTGAATGAGATCACTAAGTGATTGCTTTGTTGACATTCTACTCATGTTTGCTATTAGTGACATACACTTATTTAGATTATAAGTTCATACTGAGCAGAATGTACAGTTAATAGTGTTAACCGAGCATTTCAATTTTTATTGAGTTCTACAGTTGCTACCGAGTCCTTTTGGATAGATTTCAATTTACACCGAGCAATTACTACCAAGGTGATGATCATCAGTGTAAACTGAGCATCTTAGTGTATATCGAGTTTACTAGTGCAAACTAAGTTATGCAGTGCTTACCGAGTTCGCAATTGATGTGATGTGAGTCCAGTATAAACCAAGCTACTCAGTGTTAACCAAGAGACTCAATTTATACCAAGCTTGAAGTGATAGCATTGACTAAGCTACGCAATGTGAATCAAATGATTCGGTCTATATGTCAAGTTTCATAATATTCATTGAGTCACCAGTGCAAACCAAGTTCAAGACTGCTTGGAAGTGATCAATATGGATCAAGCTTCTATGTCTACCAAGTGCATGATGATGTCGAGCATTGACAGCGGATGCTGAGTATTAGAACCTCACTAAGTCAGTCTTCAAAACTCAAGTTTCTACACTTTGGCTGACTTTGTAATATTTATGTAATTTTGTATTGTGGCCGACTTTGTAATTATGTAATTGGATTGGTAAATATGCATAATGTATTATATCACATCCAAATCATCAAAGAAAAGGAACGTAATCATTAGAGAAGATCAAAAGAGAAAATTACAAAGGCTACAGTAGCATAAGGAGCGAAAAAAATTCATCTATCACAAAAAGGTGATTTGTACACTCAGAGGAATCTCATTTAGCAAACCAAGTTATAGATCAAAGATCACCCACTGCTTCATCCTAACAAGTGGATCAGTCAAATCCTTTAACAAGGTAGACCTAACATTCTTATGTAAATCTCTTTACCGAGTGCATAGTTCATTGTATGTTTGTAATTCCTTTTGCAAGGTGGACCTAGCAGTCCTTATTGCTCCTAACATGGTAGATCATCAGAAGTGATCATTATAAGCCTTAACATGCCAAATTTATACTGCAATACTAAAGCTTGTGGGTATCATCCCCACCCCAATTTTACTTTCTATTTGGAAGGTTTTTGGGTCACCAAATCTTGTGTTAAAGTGTTGTGTTGCTTTCATGTTTTTACTTTCTCATGCATGTAGTCAGATCAGAATTCACATTAAGGATTAATTACTAATCAAGGTTAAAGTTTGATAAGTTATTAACTCACCCCTCCCCTCTCAGTAACTTAGCTTGTCATAATATTTCCAACAATTGGGATCAGAGCATTGTGGTTCTTAGTGAAAATTTTAACAGCTTGAGCAAAGATCAAAAGTAATGGAGGTATTCAGACTTGACAAGGCTATTGATAATGAGAAGATATATTTGGAATTATCCATTGGACAACTTAGGAAAGAAAAAGAACAACTCTCTCAATCCCTGAAAAGAAGAAAATACCTTGTGATCCAGATGAATGATTCACTCTACATTGAAAAAAGAATTGAAGACATCCATTCAAGCAATTTAGATGAAGCTGACGAAGCAATCAAATAATTATTGGAGAAGAATAGTACTCTTCAAGAAGAAGTAAGAAAACTAAGAAGAGGACAAGAAATCCAGTCAGTAAGATTGTGTGAAGTCATGGAAGAGAAAAACAAGAAAAGAGAAGAGATAGAAGGAAAGAACAATGAAATTCAACACATATCCCTTCAACAAGTAGACTTCATTGATCAACTCACCAATACAAATGAAGAAATCATGAACCTAAGATCAGAGAATGAAGGATTGTAGAATGATCTAAACACTGAAAGACAAACCAATGAAAGAATGATGAGATCCCAAGTAGACATGAATCAGTTGAATGAGCAAAGTCATTACAAACAAAAAGGAAAAGTAGGAATTGGATACACAGAAGAAGGTGAATCATCCAAGCAAGGAGCTCAAAGGAATCAAAAACCTACTTGTAGTCACTATGGTAAAATAGGTCATACATCAAACAAATGTTGGAACAATGGGAAAGCAAAATAAAATGGAAAATACTACAATTGTAATCAGCATGGCCATAGAGCTAATGAATGCAAAGAGAAACCAAAATTTGAAGGCAAATGTCACAAATGTAAGAAGCATGGACACAAGTCATTAGAATGCAAAACTAAGATATTGAATCCAGCAGAACAAGTTGTGAAAGCTATATTTGGTTGGGACCATTACTGTGGAGAATTTGGACACATTGGAATGAATTGTGTAAAAAATCACATGAGGAAAAGAGATACTACCAAAAGATGTTTCATTTGTAGAAAACTTGGTCATCTTTCCAAGAACTATATGAATATTGGAAGAGTTGAAGATGAAAAGAAGGCAAAAGTTGATAACATCAGGAAGTAGATGAGACAACAATTGGTTCCAAAGTCTATCGAGAATGAAAGTCCAAGCAATAATGATCAAGTCACTCAAGAATTTGGTGACTCCACCATTTCCACTTGATTTCTCATAAGAGAACTAGAAGTAGACTACTAAAGAAGACATCTAAATTAGTTCCAATTGATAGGAAAAAAGATCCATATCAACATTCAAGATGCAAAGGGATCACCGAGTAAGAAGTACCAGTTACTACCGAGTTACCTTCCTTACCGAGCGAGGTCGGGTTACAGACTCTACTGAATGAGGTCAAGAGTGACTAAGTCTTATGTGGTTATCAAGTCACAAAAGACCCCATTGAGTATTCAATGCTAATGAAGTGGATGACAGTTTGTCAATTCGATCTAACATTCATACTAGGCATTTATGGTGAAGTTTGATAGAAGTAATGAGATTGAAGTCATTTTTCACCATGAACTTTTGAGCTATTTGCACAGAATGATCTTCAAGAGTAATCAAGTGATATAAGTGAATTGTTACCAAAAATTTTTGAATTCTCTCAAACCCTACCGAGAAGCAAGCTCACTCCTATAGTTTTGAAAACCATAGATCAAAAGTGGAGCACAATCTCAAATCCCTCCTAAGGTACTATTGATTAATGATATCCACTCTCATTTCAAATGTACAATTTAGGATATCGGCATACTAGAGAGGGATGAAACTCTAGAGAGGCTATGTGTTAATGGCGTGTTGAAACCTAAACAACAACATCTGGAAGTGGTTTAACACATATTCCTCATATGCCATGAGAATTTCAAGTTAAATGGATAAGATACATCCTAAGTCATGTGCATAATGGTCAATTGTGGTTGGCACAACCAATTTTGATCACAAAGAAGATGATCCACATAATCATTAGTCTCCCCATGCGATCAAAAGCTAAAATGATTAAAACCCTAAGTGGGGTCAAACTAGAGAAGAAAACCCTAGTCGAGTGGGATGGAAGGGGAATGAAGATTAGAAGTGTGACTGATATGGAACTCAAGTTTCGCATACATATAATTACTCACAAGATTTACATTTTGAGTAGATTGAATAGTGTGTCTTGCAAAGTAGTTGATTTAGCTTATAAGGTAGTCAAGAATAACCTTTCTCTTGACCTTGCCAAGCTACTATTGAATTAGTTCAACAAAAACATGGAGAGCATCAGGACATCAAAGAACAATCCATGTAAGTTTGGCTCACTATTGACATGTTTATTTTTTGATGTTCAGAAATTCTTTCCAACAAAAGGTACTATTGTTTGGAGAAAATATGTGCTAGTACTCTATCATATTAATGAATACATTGTTGAAATTGGAGAAAATTATACAAGTACCATGGACAATTATTTTGATGCATTCAAGGAGAAAATGAATAACAAATTCTGAATCCCTAGGAAATTAGTTGAGGATTATAAAGATGATGTTTATTTTATGGTAGATAGTGACAAGGTATACATTCAAACAATTAGGCCTAGAATTGCATGGATGAAACTTCTAGGATATGAGGTGAACATTGATGAAAAAAAACATATAACTAAAGCATTGATAAATGAGCTAGTGGATCCCAAGGTTGCTTACTTTGGCACCTATGATGAGGCTAAGGCCGGGATTGAATTGGAGATCAAGTTTCCTCAGACAGTTAGCAAGGGTAAGAAGAGGATTGCCAAGTTGAAAACAAGTTCCACTCTCCTATTGATCGAGGGAAAAGGTGAGCATGAAGAATTAGAGGAAGAGAAGCCACTGAAGAAGAAGGGCAAGGTAATCATTACCAAACCTGCCAAGACATCCACTGTTGTATTCACAAGGAGATCCTCTAAGAAGAAAATAGAAAAAGAAGAAGGAGACATAATTTTCAAGAGGTCTCCACCCACATTTGAGGAGAGAATGAAAGAATTGGGATCAGCTTCTGGAATTAAAAACTTCAAAGCATTGAAATATGAGACTATAACTATTGATGAGCAGAAGAAAATTGAAGATATCCAAGATGGGTAAGTGGAAATACTCACCTAATCAGCTTACTTAGTAGATTCTAGATGCATTAATGAACAAAATCAAGACAAGATGGGAACATGCAATGAAAACTACAAAGGATATTCATGAGCAGACATTGAGGCAGCTTATGCCAAATTTGAATGACAAGGAGGTGAAAGAATCTTTAAAGAAAAATGAGGATAAATTAACTTTAAGATTCAATACTTGTCTTATTTTATTGAATGAAATAGAGCATGTTGTGAAGAATGCAACAAATACATGGAAGAATGTCTATCTTCTTCACAAATTGAGTGATTTTCTAGTTAGTATGAGTGACAAGGATGATGATGATGATCAAGAAAAAGATGAAGAGAAAGATGATGAAGAAGTGACTCATTTTGATAATGTAGATGATGAAGAGGAACAGGAGCAAGAGGCTACTGAGGAAGATGCACAAGATGTTGAGGAAATCGACCCAATTAAGATTGTTGCAGTAGTTATAGCCTCACTTCCTCACTCTCTAAGAAAAAAGATTAATAACACCAAGCACAAAGATAGTCTTAGTAGGATTGATTGTGACTAGGATTGATTGTGACTAGCACTGCTAACACAAGTATTCAATCAATCTATGCACCAGTCCAGCTCAACACATCATTGACTGAAGTACCAAATAGTTCATCTACCGAGCTACAAGTTCTACCCTCTACATCAATTTTGGCTACAATAGGTAGTTCTGCTAGTATTTCAACAATGAGTGCAGTATCCATTTTTGCAGTGAGTCCTACTATTTCAACTATTGTTTCTAGTACACAAGTAATAAGTACAAGGATAGTTGAGACCAAGTCTCAACTGAGCACAAATTTTTGGGCAAAGGAAAAGAAAAAGAAGAGGATATAGAACTTGATGAGGAGATTGTCATTCCAAAATGGGACATCTCAAATCTAACTCTTGATCAAATGCAAACCTTTGGTAAACTTCTTCAAAAGAAACCAAGCAGCAAAGGCTAAGAGAAGAAAGGAACAAAGAGTTCAAGATCATTGAGGATGCCAAGAACATTCCAGTAGAAGCTATAGGTATAGAGGTTGAGACTTCTCAACCAATTTTGTATTAGTTGGAAGAGGCAGTCTAGAAATGCAATGAAGATTTGAATGGGTAGGATAAATTATTGCAGAGAGCTGAGAAAAAGTTTGAGAATAAAGTTTTAGAACTTATTGCTCAACAAATTGCCATTCACCAAGTAGAGTTATCTACTACTTTGAGCTCTCTAAAAACCTCTTGCATCAATGTATCATTACTTTTTGGTAAATTATGTGATACATCAATCTTCACTAAAGAAATAAAAGACAAATTGTCTAAAATTAATGAAGATCTGAAGGCAAGTGCATAGCAGTTACAGCTTGACCTGAGTTCTAGCTCTGCCCACTTCAACAGGATCAAATTTTTGATAGATATGTAGGAAAAACTACTCAGAGAAAAAGGTAGAGTCAAATCTAATTTGATAGATATTGAGAATATGATTCTCCCTAACATGGATGCACTGCAAAAGCATATTGCATATTCAAAAACCCTCATCCATGATAATAATTTCTATATTGCAGACCACATGATTAAACTGTCAGCAGAAGTGCAGGTTGCATTGCACACATGCAAGGTCTTGCAAGAGAACTGGGACAAGACTTTGGTGCTCATACTAAAGGTACACTTAGATTTATTGTCTCATTTTGGCATTACTATGTAAATACATATAGCATAAATCTTTGGCATTAATGTCAAAAAGGGGGGAGAAGCTATAAGGGTGAGAAGCTATAAGGAGATAAAAGGGGGAGAAGATGTGAAAATTGAAAGAAAATTGCAAATTGTAGAGAAAACGTACATTATATGTATAGTATAGTATATATTATGTATAGGGGAGCACTACCATGTACAGAAATGTATCCTTTACAAAACCAAATTTGAAAAATCTCAAAAATAGTATACTATATCGAGTTGGAGACATAAGGTGATGAATAAAGCTGTTGTTGAACATCTTGAATTCAATTTTGATTGATAAGTGTTTTTTTCACTAATGCCAAAGGGGGATATTGTTGACATTCTAGTCATGTTTGTTATTAGTGACATATATTTAGATTATAAGCTCATATCGAGCAGAATGTACAGTTAACAGTGTTAACCAAGCATTTCAATTGTTACCAAGTTCTACAGTTGCTACCGAGTCCTTTTGGATAGATTTTAGTTTGCACTGAGCAATTACTACCAAGGTGATGATCAACAGTGTAAACTGAGCATCTCAGTGTATGTCGAGTTTACTAGTGCAAACTGAGTTGTGCAATGCTTACTAAGTTCACAATTGATGTGATGCGAGTCCAATATTAACTAAGCTACTCAATGTTAACCAAGAGACTTAGTTTATACTAAGCTCAAAGTGATATCATTGACCGAGCTATGTAGTGTGAATCAAATGATTCAGTTTATATGCTGAGTTTCACAGTATTCACTGAGTTAGCAATGTAGACCGAGTTCAAGACTACTTGGAAGTGATCAGTATGGACCAAACTTCTACGTCTATTGAGTGCATGATGATGCTGAGCATTGACAGTAGATGTCGAGTATCAGAACCTCACTAAGTCAGTCTTCAGAATCGAAGTTTCTATACTTTGGCCGACTTTGTAATATTTGTGTAATCTTGTATTGTGGTTGACTTTGTAATTATGTAATTGGATTGGTATATATGTAATATATTATATCACATCCAAATTATTAAAGAAAAGTAATGTAATCAGATGAGAAGATCAAAAGAGAAAATTACAAAGGCTATAGCAATATAAGGAGCAAAGAAGATTCATCTATCACAACAAGATGATATGTACACTCAAAGGAATCTCATTCAGAAAACTAAGTTGCAGATCAGACATCAACTACTACTTCATCCTAACATGTGGATCAATCAAATCCTTTCAAAAGGTAGACCTAACAATCTTATGTAAACCTCTTTACCAAGTGCATACTTCATTGTATGTTTGTAAATCCTTTTGTAAGGTGGACCTAATAGTCCTCATTGCTCTTAACAGGGTAGATCATCAGAAATGATCATTGTAAGCCTTAATAGGCCAACTTTATATTTTAGTACTAAAGCTTGTGGGTATCATCCTCTACCCTAGTTTTACTTTCTATTTGGAAGGTTTCTAGGTCACCAAATCTTGTTTCAAAGTGTTGTGTATGCTTTCATGTTTTCAGTTTCTCATGCATGTAGTTAGATCATAATTCACATAAAGGATTGGTTGCTAATCAAGGTTAAAGTTTGATAAGTTACTAATTCACCCCTCCCCTCTCAATAACTTAGCTTGTCATAATATTTCCAACATGCTTATGATGTTTATGAAGTTTTTTTAGTACTAAGGTATTTGAAGGGATTGTAGGATAGTTAGAGATAATTGATTCCCTTAACTAATCCCCCCCCCACCTTTGCCCATGCACCCATCCCCCCCTTAGTTATCTAACACTAATGATCAGATGTGGTTGCAGGGTTTGTAAATTATTTTCTTAAATCTAGCAAAGTATAAGGTATTAATCAAGAAAACATGCATTATGTGTCTATAGTGTATCTGATTTGTATTTTTATGCATTCATGTATTTACTCCATGTTTTCATACATTCATGTGTCTACTTTGTGTATGCTTTATATTTTCATGTATTATGATGTATACTCCATTAATCTCATACATCTTCTTGCATCCAATTATATACTACAAGAAAAGTTATGTATAAATGATTTTTTTCTCAAGGACAAGCAAGATGTGAGAAGGAAGGACTATAAATCCTTGTCAAAATAAGACCTATATAATTAAAAATAATAATAGTAATAAATAAAAATATTAAATAATGATATAATATTAGTATTGATATAATTATTACATTACAATCATGTTATAATATCATATATCAAGGTAGGGGAATTAATCAAATAATTATAAAGTAACTTTTGAGAGGGAGGGGGGTGAATCAACACTTAAAACTTTTACCTCAAAAATATTTCACCATACATCCATCTCATAACTTAACATGTAAACTAAAATATGTAACCATTCATCACATCCAAAACATTAAATAATTTGGTTACCCAGAAACCCTCCAAGGAGAAGGTAAAAATAGGGTAGGGATGACACCCATGAATCTTCACTACTACAGTTGTAAAGTGTGGCCTATTATGGCTACAATGTTTTGATCATAAACTATGATCTGTCCTGTGAGAGGTATGCCCTGTTAAAGGCTTACAAAAGACTATTAGGTCTCACCTTGCTAAAGGATTTTACCTCACAATAAAGTAAGCACTCAATTAATATATTTACAAAAGCCTGTTAAGACTACTATGTTAAGAGATTTACTTTGTATCACATGTTAGAATGATCCAACACTTGATCCTTCAATTAGCACCTTACTTCTTGATGTTAGATCTCCTCTTTACTGGTTATCTCTTGATCCTCCTAATCATATCTATCTTTTGTAACCTTTCATTGCTTGTCTTTATTCCTCTCAGACTGATTATTCACTGTAAAACTTTGTCTTATCCATATTATCCATGCTTTCGTCACACCAGATACTCTCTTTAGTATCCTTTGTTGCAACATTAGGTTACCCTTAAGGTATCCTTCTTTTATAAACATCATGGAGATGAGATTAGGTTAGAATCAATGACTATGGTTGATCCATATTATCACTTAATGCTTCCCTCAATCTGATTGGATGCATGAATTGCATAGGGATGCATAATATAATTTCCTCTTTATTCCTTATAATAAAAAATTCATGTTCATGTCAGCCAAAAATGGTTTACATAGAAATTTTGTGTCATTAGAAACATCTATGACATAAACTATTTACTTGGCATCCATAGGCTCTAATTTTTGACCTCCATTGTGCTTTATATAATGATACTCAACTTCTAAATAGCTTGGCACACTCTATTTTCTCAGCACCTGAATCACTCGACACAATCTGATTGCTCGGCACCTAAGTGACTCAACACACACTATCTACTTGGCACATACTAATGCTTGACACTAACTATCATATCATTCAACATGTATTGTCTGAAGACTCATGCTCAACATGCTCTATTCACTCAATTGGCACTGATCACTTAGCTCACTTTGTTCACTCGGCATGCACTATGCACTCAACTTGCACTATTCTCTATTGAATAATGACTAAGTGTTCTTTCACTACCTTGTCAAAACCAAAATGAGATTAACAGTCTCCCCCTTTGACATGAGTGGTAGAAACACTTTGTCATGGCATATACATACGTGTCTCATGCATAAGTAGACAATGTATGTTCTCTGCTCAACTCGTATGCAAAAAAAAACTCCAAAATCTCAAAATTTGCAAAAATGTTAAGCTACCTTAATAATTTTACTCCCCCTAAGTAAATACTTCACTTCAATTATGTGTCTCCTCCTAAGTAGACATCTACCTTGACAAAATCGTCAAAATTTTCAAAATTGATATAATCCCCCTTTTGACACTTATGTCATTTGGGTGGTACACTAATAGTGTGTTTATTCAAAAATGGCTTGTGCACTTGCATGATGATTCCCAATGTGGAATCCCAATTATCTCTTATTACATCTAGTGTTTAAATCTAGATTTCTAGTCTGGCAACCATATCAACTAGGCCTTCATGAGTAGAAATATGTGGGTCTTGCTTAATCAAGGCTTCTACTTGGGATTATTCCTTCTATAGAATTTCCATGTGTGGAGTCAACATAGAATGTATGTTGATCAGAGTGGATCTAATATTTGCATCTTTTTCTCGTAGCTTAGTAAGCCTACTTTGTGTTAGCATCAATCTCTAAAAATGTAATTGGCTAGTTGCAAGAGACACCTATAATGAATTTCCAGTTGATTTCAACTGTTCTTGTAACTTGTCAATTGTATGTTGAGTCTCTTAGGTAAAGATATCAACATCACATAGTTTTGTATATAGAGAATAAATGTGACCCAAAACTATCTCCACACCCTCTATCTTAGGTTCTAAACCAACTTGACTAAGTGCAACGACACTAGATATATTATCCATAACTTTGGTGTAAAATTTGTGCTCAGACCATTCCAATAACTTAACATTGGTCTTTATATCTTCATCTTTTATCTTGTCAACCGTATGGACAAGTGTCTCTATAATAGGCTTATTTGATAATGAATTTGAGAGGCTAAAAGCATCAATGAATATGTCTTTGATAAACAAAACTTGCTTTTTCTTGTGCTCTCCTGAAAATTTCTTGCCTTTTCTTTCTTTGTAGAGATTCTTTAAGAACATTCATTTCTTCAAGTGTCATTGTTGTCAGATCAAACATGGGTAAGACAATCAGCTCATCTGAACTTACATCCTCAAATGACTTAGCATTAGAACTCTATGGTGAGGTTGAACTTGGCCTTGAAATTTGCAATGGAGTATCTTGTGTACTCGGCCTTTAAAGAGTTTGATTGCTAGGAGGAGGTGTAGTGACTGGCAAGGTAACCAATGTTTGAATTTCAATTTTCTCCTCTGGCTTAGCAGTCATCTGAATATCCTGTCTTCTCATCCCCTTGTTGTTCTACACCTCGTTGATCTTCACTAAGTTCCATTGGGTCAACTGTTGGATTTCCATCATCATCATTTCTCTTTTAATTTCTTTCTACATCAACTTCCACAATAGTTGGTAATCTTGAACTTGATAGATCTAGTAGTGATGTGATAGATGGTATTACCTCCTCTTTCATCTCAATGAAAACTGTTTGCATTAAAGATGGTGCTTGATTTGGCTCTTCTTTCTATTCTAGGATTACACTTTGATCTGTGATATGTTCTTGTGGCTTAGTTTCTTTCACCTCAGAAACACTTGATGGCACTAAAGATGTATCTTTCCATGGCTCATTCTTAGTGGATGCAACCTCAACCTGTTAAGGTTCATTAATCGTTACCAATACAAGATTTTTGCTTAGTAGAATAGTATTGGTGGATTCCTATTGCATTTTCTTGATGTCCTCCTTACTCATTGGATTAACATTTTGTGTAGAATTATCAGGTAGGTCTTCAATAGTGATAGACTCTTTCTCTGCATGTGGGGGACTGGTGCTCGACACTTGAGCATCGTATGTAACTTGTGCATTCTCCTTAGGTATGCCATCCTTTTCATCATTATTTTCTTCTATTAGAGCTATGTCATCCTTTTCTCCTATTGTTGTGTTTTCCTTTTCTTTGTCTCCCTTCTCTTCCACAACTTTGGTTGATAACCTATAGATAACTTTCCATAGAAACTTGCTCTGGGTTACCACCTCTTCTAGTTTATTACTTAGAATGTTAAATGCTCAGTACTTGGGAGAAAATATCCTTTATGTTGATCTACAATCTTAGTAATCATTCTTCAATCAAGTTCAGGCATGAATGTGGCTAAAGTAGCCTCTCTGACTTATTTTTCTGTCTCCAAATAGAACTTCTAATTTTGCTCAACTCTCTTATATAGGCTTTTAGGAAGATAGTTAGAAATTTCTATTGGAATGGTCTTAAATGTGGCCATCATATTATAAATAGCATCTTCTAAATTATGCTTATCCTCACTCCCTAACTTATCAAAATCAAAATTTTAAAAACCAAATAAATCTACATTGCTCCTTACATTTTCACATAAATTATGAATGTCAAATGAGATATTGTGGCTTACCACTTTGAATTGACTTAAGTCATCTGATTTAGTCTTCTCATCATCTCAGTCACCTTGAGGTTTGTAATTCCTCCTTTGCTTATTAGCAGACTGACTTGGCTCTGTTGTGGCACTTTCACTTTTTCCTTTTACCTTTGTCTCTTTGGCTTTTGCAGTGGCAACCCTTGTGCTAGACCTTGTCAAAGGTATAGCTAGATTCTTTTTCGTTTGCTTAACTATTTTCTTTGGTTTTTGCACTACCTTCTGTCGTGCTTTCCTCTTCTTGCTAGTTTCCTACTTGGCATCCTCTTCAACATTATCTTTGTCTTCACTTAAACCTTGAGTTAGTTCCAATGGTGCTTGGCCTTCTTCTTCTTCTCCTCCTTCACCAATTTTTTCTTTAAGCTTCTTCACCATCTTTTTTTTTTATAATAACCATGGGAGTCTTCAAGTCTATGGTGCTCCTTGACTTGCCTTCATCATAATTTCCAAATTCTATAGGATCTTTATCAACTTTTTATGCCAATAATGCAGTAATAGTTGTTTAAGTTTCATCAACATTGATTTCACATAGTAAAGTTCTTAACCATCTTACCCTTGGAATTGTTGCCTGTACATATGTGTTGTCGACATCAACTAGAAAACATACATCATTATAATGTTATTTGACTAGTGATACATGAATTTTTTACCTCTACTTCATAGAATTCTTAAAGTATTCAAAGTAACTGGTCATAACTAACTCAAAATTATCACCTAATTGCTCAATGAGCTCTCCTATTTGTTAAGTAATAGATTTGTTTGTCTTCCATGTAATCTTGCCAAATGTAGGAGAAGTATTTTGCATATAAAGAATATGCAAATGATAAGTGATCCAAACTTACACGAGGGACTCTTCACTTTCATGATAGCTTCCAGGTTTTTTAATAGTTGTTAAAGTTGAAGATTAGCTAAGTCATACTTGTGATCTCTCTTCACAATCTTATAACCTAGGTCAATTGCAATACACAACACATTATTTAGTCAGCTCAATTGGTAGAATTTGTGTGCAATCACTCTTACTGCAAATACTATAATGGGATCTTTGATGGTGTCAATTGACATTCCATGTTTGTTCCACATGACTCTAGTGTTCTTTTCAATGATCTCTTTTGCATCACTTCTTAATGTCTTTGGCCAATCTAGGGTAGGATACCTTGTGACTCTGTGAACTATCCTCTTAGATATTTTGATTGGTCCACCTTATAACCAAATTTAATTGTCAAGAATCTAGCTTAATACAATCGTAATCCATTTAGTTTTAAACATTTGTGAGAAATCTAGGGCACACATTAACCCTTTATGTTCTACAATCTTGTTTTCTTCCCTGAACACACCATTCTTGCATAACTTTTGATAAGTTTCTCTTATTTCCAAATCTCCAACCTCACCTACCTTAAAGGTATAACAACATCATACATCCAGGATCATTAAAACCTTTAGTGGTATTATAGATAGCACACCAGATGGATCTCCTTTATACGTGATCTCACGAATGACACAGAATGGAGGTTGTCTCACATCATTACTAATTAACTAAACATTGAAAACTTCCTTCCCCTCTTTCCTAGGTGTTGCTGAAGAACTGGCTACCATCTTGACTCTTTAGGGCTTGCAAAACACAAAGTGACTTGACACAAGTTAAATATCTTTCAAATCTGTTGAATGATGTCGAGTTTCAATATAATCTGGTTTGTAAATGATTGAATCTCCTTTTTCAAATTTCTTCATGCTCTTCAAACTCTGGTAAGTGCAAATGACTCAAAAATCAAATATATAGCCTTCAAAACCTTGCATTTAATTTTTAGTGCATATATAGCTATTCATTTGGTCATTATAGGGTCTTCTAGTATGCTCGACTATCATAGCGAGCTCAGCTATCACTACCATAACTTCCTTACTCGACAGTAACTACAAAACTTTCAATGCTCGACAACAACAAAGAAAGTAACAAAATGATAGGTTTTCTCTTTGTTATAATCACTTGATTGCATCTTAATACATGCTGATATATCCTTTACATTACTTAAATACTTGGAACTGATGCAAAATATATTATTTTGAATGTCAGTTCCACACATACCTTTGATTATCTAGTTGGGGGTGATGTGATCACCTAATCCATTGAATGAAGTGACCTCATGTTGACTTGATGTGTTGAAATCTTCTTTCTTTTTCCATGTCTTGTTCATCTGCATCTTTGTCTTTTCAACATCTACCTTTTCTTTACCTTTGTTGAATTCATTGCTTGGTGCAAGTGATTGAGTTGGACAATTTTTGCTCATGACCAATCTTAATATAACTGAAGCATACAACTTCATTCAACCATCTATTTTAATTTCCTATGAAATGTGTCCTAATGCAATTTACAACAACATGACCATACTTACTACAATAATGACAATTGTACCTTGTATTGTAATCCCAATCATAAGTATTCCCATGGTGATGTACCTTGGTTTTCTTGTTTGATGTCCACTTGGGTTTAGATATGCATTCATATTCCTTGTGTCCATGCTTCTGATAGTTGTAATAGTATCCTTCAAATATTTGAGTGTTGATGGTCTTGGTACTACATTCATGTGCCTGATGTCCTTACTTTTTGTAGTTATGGAAATGTCCCTTGAATTTTTGCTTAGGATTTTGATTTCCAGTGTTTCTTTTGCAAACGTTTGTTGTGTGACCCAATTTTCCACAATGATGACAAGTGGGCTTGATGTTCTTTCATTTATAGTTCCTTTTTTTACCACTTCTAGATGATCTCCTTTCTCGGTAGTAGAATAGCCCAAACTAGTTGTGTCATTGTTTGACCTTGGTTCTTCCATCAGTTTCTCAAAATACTTTATGGCTTCACTAGGCTTGTTAAGCTTCTCTTTCTTAGTCTTCAATTCATTCTGCAATAGATTATTCTATGTTTCTAAAGTTGTGATCTCAATGTATTTCCTATTTATTTCTTGATTTGTAATAATCAGCTGATTCTTCAGATCCAATTGAATGCTTGATAACTATTGCACATCTAATGACTTTTCCTCAAGTATATTAGCTAGTGGTCTTTTGTCTTCTTCAATCATGACTCTATCTTCTTCAGCTTTATTTTTTAGTTCAGTTGTCTCACATAACAATACTAACTGAGTTTATTGTTCCCTTTTCAAATTCTTGACTTCTTCATTTAGGGCAATGTTATTTTCCATCAGATCTGTAATAGTTGCATTAAATTCATTTGAGTTTCCATCCTCAAATAATCTAGTACTATCTTCTTCTTGATATTGAGTGTCATTTTGTTGAATGGCCAATTCCTTTCTTCTTTTCAATGAATGTTTCATCTCTTGCCTCCTTGAGTTGATGTAGGGAAAGTTGTATTTCAATCTTCTGGTTCTCAATAGTATTTTCCAATTTGTAGATTTCCATCTTCAAGATCTTACCTCCAAAGCTATCAAAATTTCCTTTTTAGAGAAGAAAGCTCTAATACCAATCGTTGTAATTAACAATGGGAAAGTAAATTCTAAGGGGGGGGAGGGGTGTTGAATCAACACTTAAAAAACTTTTACTCTAAAACATTTCACCATAACTCCATCTTATAACTTAACATGTAAACTAAAATATGTAACCATTCATCACATCTAAAACGTGAAATAAATCAACACATAACACATAAGATTTGGCTATTTAGAAACCCTCTAAGGAGAAGGTAAATTAGGGTGGGGATGACACCTAGAAATCTTCGCTACTATAGTTGAAAATTGTGGCCTATTATGGCTACAATGTTTTGATCATAAACTATGATCTACCTTGTGAGAGGTCTTCCCTATTAAAGGCGTACAAAAGATTGTTAGGTCTCACCTTGCTAAAGGATTTTAATTCATAATAAAGTAAGCACTTGGTTAAGATATTTACAAAATCCTATTAAGACTACTCTGTTTCACCTATTAGAATGATCCATTACCTAATCCTTTGGTTAGCACCTTACTGCTTGATGTTAGATCTCCTCTTTACTAGATATCTCTTGATCCTCCTAATCAAATCTATATTCTCTAACCTTTCACTACTTGTTTTTGTTCCTCTTAGACTGATTCTTCATTGTAAAGCTTTATCTTAGCCATATTCTCCATGCTTCCTTCACACCAGATACTCTCCTTAGTATCCTCCTTCATAACATTAGGTTACCCTTAGGGTTTCCTTCTTTTATTAACATTACAGAGACAAGATTAGGTTAGAATCAATGACTGTGGTTGATCCATATTGCCCCCTAATGCTTCCTGCAATCTGATTGAATGCATGCATTGCACAAGGATGCATAATATGTCTTCCTCCTTATTCCTTATAATAAAAAATTCATGTTCATGTTGGCGAAAAATGGTTTACATAGAATTTTGTGCTATTACAAATATTTATGATATAAATTGTTTACTCACCATCCATAGGCTTTGATGGTCAACCTTCACTATGCTCTATATATTGATACTCGGCTTCTAAATAGCTCGACAAACTCTATTTTCTTGGCACTTGAATTGCTTGGCACACTCTGATTGCTTGACACCTAAGTGAATCAACACAAACTATCTACTTGACACATACTAATGTTTGACACTATCATATTACTTAGCATGTATTGTCTGGAGACTTATTATTGACATGCTCTATTCGCTTGGCTCACACTAATCACTCAACTCACTCTGTTCACTCAGTATGCACTATATGTATATGAGAAATGTTAGTATGCTAATAGAAACCAAATTTAAATAAAGCTTCTACAAACTAAACAAAATTCATAAACTTCAAGATAGACTAAGATGAACTCTCAATTGAGAATATGAGCCATTAATAGACTCTCTCAATGAGAAGGTCTCTTGTTGACTGGCTTTGTCTAAATAGATAGGATGTATGCTCAAGCTTATGCTTCAAAAAGGGCTTCAAATGGAGTTGGAATTTGGGTGCGAGTGTATGGTTTTGATGTAAAATGGCTTCTTAAAATGGCATTATGACTTTACTTCATGGATTGTGTTGTTTTGCAAAGTGGAAGGATCCAATTTATAGGCAAGAGGCTTGAGGGATTGAGGGCTAAGATGCAAGGATGGGAAAAAGCTCATGGAGGGCTCAGATTGCATGAGAGGAGAGCACATGGATTGTGCTTCCTTACAGCCAATCAGGGAGTGACACATGTCACAAGGTGAGAGGATGGAGGAAAGGGGAAGGATGAGTCAACAAAGGAGGCTCAAGGGATAAAATCTTCATAAAGACCCTCATAATGGCTTGTAAGAGCAATAAAAGGGCTTGGAAGAGTCATTTATGGCCTAGTGGGCTTCATAAAGTTTTATGGTTGGGATATTTTGAAGGAGATGAGAGAAATTTCGACTTGGGCTTGATTAGGAAGGTTCTAAGCTTGCTTAGGATTGTTCAAATGATTAGAGGATGGATTAGGATGGTTTAGGATTAGCTTAGGGATAGGCAAGTGGATGGCATTTAATGAGGGTGGGTGAAGGAGGAGATATTTGTTAACTTTGGCTTGGGTTAGTAAGTCTTAACCCATTTTTAGAGAATGTGACAAGGTTAGGAGGGGATTAGGATTAGGTTTAAAGACATCTTCTAGAAGAGTCTAGACTTTGGATGAGGATAAAGACTTTCTAGAATAGTCTAGAATTTCCTAGGATGAGGATGAAGACTTTCTAGAAGAGTCTAGAACTTCTTAGGATGAGGATAAATTAGATTTTTAGGAAATAATTAAAGTTTTATTTATTTCAAGGGTTTGGGTTGAGGAGGAGATATTTATTAAAACTTTTTTTAATAAACATGAGGATTAATATTTAATCTTAATTAAATATTTTGAGTTGGGATTAGGGGTAGGAAATGATGGGATTAGCCTTTAATCAAATTTAAAGAAGGATTAGAAGATTTTGGAAGAGGTTAGTGGTCTTAAGGAAATTGGCCAAGTTTTAGGCAAAAAAAAAAAATTTTATTTATTTTGGGTTTTTTGGTCAATTTATTAATTAAATAATTAATAAATAAAGAAATAATGTTTAAATAAGATTTAAACATTTTTGGGAGGGATTCCTTAATTAAATATTTTTAATTAAGTTAAAGGGATTTAATGGCATAAAAATAAATTAATTAATTAATTAATTAATTAATTAATTAATGATGATGTCATCAGGAATTTTTCAGAAAATAAAAATACTTTATTTTCTAAAGGTTTTTAGGTGTCTACACTATACACTTGACTTGCACTATTTTTTGCTGAATAATGACTAAGTATTTTGTCATTGCCTTGTCAAAACCAAAACGAGATTAATAATACTTTTTAAAAAATTGGTAATAGATTTTTTATTAATTAAAATAAGTACATAACATCATCAAAAGGATTAAATCCAGCTATCAACTACCTCTTCTACCCTTCAGGCTTACATTCCTTCCCTCCCTTAGCTTATTTTCATCTATAAGACTTACCTCTAGTCTAGAAATTTGCAATCTAAAGTCTTGCCTACTTCAAATTCACCAGAAAAAAGTATTTTAAAGAAACTAAAATATGAGCTCATACATAATATCAAAATTTGAGTTCTACATCCTCCTATGCTATGCTGCATTATCATCTATCTATGGTTCTAACTTAGTGAAATTCAAACCTAGTATTCATTCGCAATATGCCCTTTCTGCTCTATTCTTCTTGTTAGCTCCAAGCAACCAAAACATTCTACCCATTTCTTGCCATCGCTTGGCCATTGTCCTCGAAATTGTGTGTTCTTCCCTCATGCCTCATCACTTAGTCTCCACCCAATCTCGACTAGGAGCCTCCACTGTTTCTTCTACGATGAGGGACATTCCTCCATGACTCTATGACAACTACTTTCTTAGAGAATTCCACATGCCCCAATTCCATCACCACTCTTTATCAGGCTTCATCCATTTTCCTATACATCAAGGGTTTGTCAACTTATGCTTTCCAACACAAAAAGGGCACATAACCAAAGTGTCGAGCATCATCATCATCAACAAAACTGTTGGTGTAAATAATTATTCATTATTTACACTTACTTAAGTTTACTTAGGTTAATGCATTATTTTAATATTTATTTATTACTCACCTAGGAGTATGTGCACTCTTGTGAGTTGTCATGTTGACAACACAGGAGTTCGCACCTCATTTATGCACATGGTGTCTACAACATAGGAGTTAGCACATTTTTTGAGCACATGGTGTCTACAACATCTCCACACATGGGAAACCTCATCATGCTTATCCTCTCATTGTTGTATGTACATTCACGCACAATGAAGGACATGTGCTTAGTTGTCAAGCTTATCTCTTGGCACCTTCTAGAGACATTCTAGATGCATCTTAGAGGCCTTTATATACAGGCACTCCTAGTGTGTACACTTATCTAAACACATAGTGATGTATCAGGACATGCTATGATATATTGATCATACTCTTTTTAGTCTACAGTTGTGCTTGTGTTTGAGTTCTTCGATCTTGGGTGAATTTTTTCCTAAGGCAAATTCTTACATGGTATCAGAGCTCTTGGAGAATTTATCTTCACATAGTCATTCTAGACCATTGTTGCTTCAGCACCTCGGCCCAAATCTAGAGTACCGCAATTATTGGAGCGTCTAGAGCCAGAATGAACCTCGCCATTGCATCCAAAACATCGATTCGGTGAAAATTAGCTATAAATTCACCTACCTTAGGCCAAAGTCAATCGTGAGACATACTTTTTTTACAACCGGCACCCAAAGGCCCAATTTGCAAACCCCAATATGATCATTTTTTAGATCTGCAATTTCATTTGAATCAAATCGATATTTTTCTCTACTTTTTTAGATAGAGTTTTTTGAAAAAAATTCGGGCAGGCAGTCCAACAGAGAAAATTTTATTGGTACAGGCACTGGGCAGTCACACCCTAGCCCTGCACCTTGTGCAGAATATTCCACTTTTTGGACGGGCATCAACAAATATTCCTCAATACACAATATTCTCTGCATTTTCCAACAACTAAATTCTAGCAACAACCTCTGTGTGACCGATCATTTCACAAATGTTGGCACAGCCAACAAGTCTCGATGAATAGACCAGATTTTGGGCACATTCGACCATACACATACCACGACAGGCTCTTTGCCTTGCTACCAGAGGCTTTCTTCTTTTGAACATCCCAAAATTACACACACAATGCATGTGGGATATTTCTCCAATTCCTAGCACCCGCAAATTAACATTTCGATACAGTTTTTAGTCCTCCAACAGTTGCCGCTCCTCAGTGCTGTGAAATATTCCCCTCCCATTAACTCTTTTCGGTGTCTAATGAACTACCATGTGACATCTTCTATGCCCCCATCGAATTCATCCCACCTCCATGTGAACCCTTGAACTACTCAACACGCAACATTATTATGATCTACCATGACAACAGTAGCAGTGACAACGATAGCCATACGTCAATCCAGCTCAGTGACATGTCATCATCAACTAAGCAGCCACATAAGACCTACCACGTTAGCCTTACCAATCGTATGCTTGCCATGCGAACTATACTTTTTTTCCATGTGGACTAACCATATCGTATAGACACAACCAATTAGCCAGCTGTATGTTGACAATATCTGCCACATCACCAAGGTAGCCTTTTTTCGTTGACATCAACATTTCACAGGATTAAAATTGATGATCGTCTGACCATCATTCCTAGGCATTTTCTAACTATTTCAAAAATCATTTGATCATCAAATTTAAGCATGCAATTTTCTACCCAAACCCCTCTTCAGATGCATTTTTGATTTGGCAATTCGACTTTGAGAGGCCATAACTCAGTCATCTAGACTCCAAATCAGGTGCAATTTTTTTTGATTTTGGGTAGAATTTCCCGAACTCTTCATTGGTCCTATTCTTTTTTGGTTTTTGTGCAAGGATTTTTCAAAAATTACATTTTTTGGTGACTGTACATGTTCAATCCTACATTTTTCAACTTGAAACGCTCTGTATGGGCTCATCTGGACACATTTTGAGGTTCCATTTTTTTTTAAAGTGTGTTATTTTTCATCTACTTTCTAGATTTGCATTCAGATTATAGGGTTGTGTGGATAGAAATATCACTTTCAACATTAGGGCCTTTTATGCATTGTATTGCTTTGATTGCTTTCCAAATTTGGTGTACATCCGAGCTACAATGCTTAGTTCCAAAGTTAAGCCTCAAAGGGTAGTCATAATAGGCAAAATTAGAAGTTTTTCTTATACATTTTGACAAGTGGCCTATTGTACACGCACCACCTCTAAAGCACTTAATCTTATAGTAGGGGGGTTCTTTCATTTTTCTTGCATCTTTGGGGGTTACATTCATTAGTACATCATGGAACAGGAAGATTTAATAATCTTGACACCAAAAAACTATTAGGAATGGAGTCAATTGATTATCCCATAACTTAGTCAGCACAATGCATTACCATATGCGAGAGGACTTACCTACAACGAGGACACAATTTCCCTCATTTGGCATACTCTCTTTCTATTTATGGATATGGAGGCTATGGATTCACTTGAGGACATTAAGTCATCTGATCCATATGTTTATTGGATTCATCTTTGGGAGACGTATGGAGATCCACATATTCCTCCATTCCCAAAAGATCTTTTACCTCCAGTTGCAGCTACATCCTGTCCAGATGAGATCACACCTCTAGATGCTCTTGTTGCTCCTACTGATCTTGTTCTAACCATAGATGCTTCAGCTTCAGTGCAGTAGGAACCTTCATGTCTTCCTACTTTACCTTCATGTGACGACTTCCTTCCAGGCATTGCAGCGTTGTTCCCTGGAGTCTCACATTGAAGATTTGGGAGTCATCTTTGATCATATTCATCATCTCTTTGAGGAAAATTCTTCATCTATTGCCACGGTGATTGATTCATATACTTTAGCACAGTAGGGTACACTTTGTCTTCTAGTTCCAGCCTTAGGTGATGACTTCTTGATTGACATTTTACGTTTGTTCATGGAGTCACACATAGCTGATTTGGGATACTTCTTTGATGATTTACCACTTCTCTTTAATAAGGATGATCCTTCTACAGTTGTTGCAAGGGCTCACTCTGACCCTCATGTCCATTCTCTACATGATCAATCTTTACAAGATGATGTGACTATGGATCCTTATGTACAATAGTTGTAGGAGGTCCCTCTATCATTTAAGGAGATTGTTGGTTCTTTGAAATAGGTTCTACATCAATCCTTGCTAGATCTACACTTCTTCTCAATAGTTTTAGAAGGAGCCACCATCAGTATCGACACATGAACACTTGAAAAACTTTCAGAGACACCATTCATCATTGAGATTCTTTCATTCAACGGTCATGGATTAGCTCCTACATTGGAGCATCTCATTGGTCGGCACACTACTTTTAAGGGGGGAACTACCTTGTATCCTTCTTCTTCTCCTTTATGGGGGGAACTTTTTCCTCTCAAGAGGTTTTTTCCTTCTTCCATTTCTCTCTTGTATATACTTGATGTATGTCATAATGGGGGGGGTCTTGATTACTCCATCCATCCATGCATCTTGTCTTTTTATCTCTCTTTTTGGGGGAGGGTTTTTCCCACGAGGTTTTCCCTCTTTCTCTACTTTATGAGAGATTGCATTTCATTATGTACATGGGTACCTAACATGGCCTAGTAGCTAGGACCCATTATGCATTTCATCCTAGTTTTTGTGAACTTAAGTGCATTCTCCTAAGTTGTACTTAAGGGGGGGTGTTGGTGTAAATAATTATTCACTATTTACACTTACTTAAATTTACTTAAGTTAATGCATTATTTTAATATGTATTTATTAGTCACCTAGGAGTATGTGCACTCTTGTGAGTTGTCATGTTGACAACATAGGAGTTCACACCTCATTTATGCACATGGTGTTTACAACATAGGAGTTAGCACATTATTTGAGCACATGGTGTCTACAACATCTCCACACATGAGACACCTTATCATGCTTATCCTCTCATTGTTGCACATACATTCATGCACAATAGAGGATGTGTTCTTAGTTGTCAAGCTTATCTCCTAGCACCTTCTAGAGACATTCTAGATGCATCTTAGAGGCCTTTATATACAGACACTCCTAGTGTGCACAATTATCTAAACACATAGTGATGTATCGAGACATGCTATGATATATTGATCATACTCTTTTTGGTCTACAGTTGTGCTTGTGTTCGAGTTCTTCAATCTTGGGTGAATTTTGCCCTAAGGTAAATTCTTACAAAAACACTCGCTTATATCTTGTCCACTACCTAGCATCAACCACTCCATAATTGATCCCAGTCCCTCCAACATGTCCTTTGCAAACAAATCTTGTGCTACAGATTCCACTTCATATGTGCTCTTATTCACCTCCAACCCCCATACAATGAAGACTGAAATCACATCTAGGTTTGTGCACTTTTTTATTGCTTGTTCTTGAAATTGGTCTCTAATAACCCCCGTTGCTTCTGAGATCATCTCCTCCATTTTATCTTTAGCAATCCTTTCACTTGTTCCCATCCTGCAAGTCCCTTGAAAGCCTTTAGTTGTCTTTTTGAATCTATTAAGAATGTGGCCTCCATCTTCGTCCTATTTTTCTTACTTCAGAAAAACACCTTACTTTCTTACCCACTCTATCTCTATGGATGGTAATTATAATCAATTTTTCTTTCTCTACACTCTTCCCTTCACACACTTCATCTATCACCTCACAATTAATTTGTATCCCATGTTTAGCAATGCAGCCGAAAACCACCATCATTTCCTTCTAGTCAGTATCATTAAATATGCCCCATAAGTATATGCTTTCAGCACATCTCCTACCATCTTAAAGAAGATGTCATTATCTTACTCTAATAACTCATGTCTAGGACAATTACTGAAGTTCTCCGTCATCATTTCTCCAATATTGGATAAAGTTGTTGAAAAATTGGTTAATTTATCTACTTCCAAATTTGCCTCTCTAAAAGAATGGCTAATTTTAAAATCCATAAACTTATCCAAATATTTAATGATTTCCTCTATTTGGATCTGTAAATACAAAGTTTTTGATTATCTCCTTTTCAATATATTGACAATGATCTCTAAGTCTCCTTCCATATGGAAATTATTAGCTCTCAGCTTGGCTCCTAATTGAATGGCTAGGAGATTTGTTTGTGCTTCCACCATATTATTAGTTCCATTTGGTAATCTTACTATTGCTATGGCTAAGATCTCCCCATTAGCCTCTCTTGCAATGACCCCTGCTCTCGAAACCCCTAGGTACCCTTTGTAGGTTCCATGAAAAATAATTTTTATCCAACCTTCCTCTAGTGGCTTCCAAATGATATTCTCCCTCCCCTTTATTTTGTCCACTTTCCTTTTTCCATCATTATACCAATCAATTCTTACCTCTGGCCAATTTTTGTTGAAATTAACATGTGGGAAGATTTACTTTTGAGAGGGGAGGTGAATCGGAAGTAACAAACTTTAACCTCTAAAACTTTCAGCTGAAATTAATCACATGCATCTAACATCTCTAATAAAAATGAAAGTAAAGACATGCATGCAAATAGATAACACAAGATTTTGGTCACCCAGAAACCCTCCAAAATGAGAAGGTAAAATCGGGGTGGGGATGACACCCACAACTTATCACTGCAACAATATGTAATTGGTTAAGGTTACAAAGTTTGACCATCAACAATGGTTTGCCCTGTGAAAGGCCTGCCCTATTAAAGGCTTTACACCCTATTAAAAGTGACCTGGTTAAAAGATTTACAAACACTCACTTGGAATGTCACCTTGTCAAAGGATTTACAACCCTATTAAGGATCTACAATATGGTTGCTAAACCAACCTATCATCATAGGATTTTTATTCTCCTAGTACAATGGTTAGAAAGTATAGTAGAATGTGTTGACCTGATAACTTACAATCTTCAATTGTTGATTCCAGATCCTTGTTCTATCCAATCAGATCTAATCCTTCTTGATTTGATATAACTCTGTTCGAAGTGTTGATACTCTATTATGATCAACTTGATTCTACAATGTTGTTCTTCCTCTAAGTCTTCTCACCCCTTTCAAAACTTTGCTAGCATTCACTCATGCATTCCCACATGACCTCTTACTCTCTTCCACTCTTATACACTTGAATTATGGAGTTTTAACCTCCTTTTTGAAGGATTTTGAGACTTAGGGTTAGGTATGAATCTATAATTGAGATTCATCCATCTTTCCCACTCAATTCTTTCCATATTTCTTGATTGGTTGCATGCTTTCTCCATTTTTTCTGATTGGTTGCATGTTGATTACATAGGAAATGTAATAGATTCGATCTTATCTTTTAGATCCTTCAAGATTCATCTTGAGTCGGCTCAAAAATGGTTTACATCCAAGTTTGTGAAGGCACAAACTCATATGTTGATTCTGTGTTACTCGACACTTACTGATTGTTGATGCTCGACACATATAGGATTTTTATCTTGCTCGGCTCCTATAGTAACTTTGTCTTGCTCGGCACCTATACTTTACTTGGCACATATACTGGCTCGACATCAATTTTCACTCGACACTTGAAACTTGCTTGGCACTTGAATAACTCGACACCTATTGAACTTCTGGCTCGGCACATACTGTAGCTCAACATCTATATTATACTCGACATCAAGCTTAGAATTTTCTTAAGTGTGTTGACACTCAATTGTTAAAACCAATCTGAGACCAACAATCTCCCCCTTTGACATGAGCTCAAAAACACTTAACTAAGAATTATGAGTCTGATCTCTTATGAGTACATTATACATCTTGTTCGGCATATGTACAAAACTTCAAAAACTTGTTCAAAATTTTGTAGAAGACTGTATACGTCAAAACTTGTAACTCCCCCTGAGCTAATGTGCCATTTTTGTATCCAAAACTCCTTGTGCTGAATTTGTCTCATGCTAATTATTCTAATACTCTTTATCTCTGCCTTGTCATTCCTTCCCTTGTGTGATATGTTTCTGTTTGCTTTGGTTTTACTCCCCCTTTTACACATCTTCCCTTGTAGTTTTTGTATCCTTTTCTCCTCAAAACTCAAAATTTTATTATCTCCCCTTTTGGGTTATTAGCTCCCCCTCTGGGTATCTCCCCCTTTTTTACACTTATGTCAAAGGGTTTTATGGATGAATTGAATACTTAGCCAAAAAAGATTTATTTACCTCCATTATGATCTTCAAAGCAGCATCCCAATTGTCTAATGCAATTTCCAATGCTTTAAGCTGGATGGTTGTCTCTGCTACAAGGTGTACTAGGCCTTCCAATGTAGAAAGATTGGGATCTTTCTTCAAAACATTCTCTACATAGGCCATTTCTTTGTGCAAAACTTCCATGTAAGGAGTTATTGTAGACTATATTTGTATTAATTTGGCCTTGGTGTTAGCCTTATTTATTGTGAGTACAACTAATTCCTTTTGTGTGTGAAGCGTTGTCAAAAAATGTTCTCACTTTGAGCTGGATCCTTTGGTAACTATATGCTAGATACTTTAAGGTTTCTATCCAAGCTCAGTATCATCTGGCTAGTCTCTTGTGTGAAGTATGAGGAATCACATAATTTGGAGTATAGTGAGAATGTATTCTCAAGTACTACTTTTACCTTCTCAACCTTCTTTGCCAACTCCACTTGTGACAGTGCTTTCTCACTAGATATTTTCTCATTTACCTTCATCTGGAATTTCTTTTTCAAACCATTCAAGCAATTTGGTATTGGTGTCTAGATCTTCATTTTGTATCTGGTCCACTATGTTGGATAGTTGCTCCATGATGGGCTTTGTCTCATCAAGTACTTGCAAGCTGAAAGCATCTAGAAAGATGTCTTTGATTTCAATCAATGCTTGCCTTTGCCTATACTCATTCCTAAGTATCTATTGTTTTTTCTTCTTCTCAAGTGCCTCTTACACTTCATTGATCTTCTCTACGTTCATATTTTCATAGTCATAACTTGGTATGACTATCTCCTCATCAAGAGTTGGGTCTCCATAGTGAAGTACCCTTGCTACCTTGGTAGAGCTCAAGCCTGGTGCTAATATTTGTAGTGGTATTGTATCAGTGCTTGACTATTGCATTGTTCTAGTAGGAGTCCTTGTTGTAGGCAAATTTACTAGTGTTCGGATTGCCTCTTGTTCCTTCTCCTTAGGGATCTCCTCCTTGTCTTCTTCAGTTTTTCCTTGGTCAATTATAGTTATTTGAGGAGGTGCACCTTGACTCTATGTTGTAGGATTAGAGGTATCCTTCTATCCTATTTTCTCCTTTGCTTGCTCCTCGATAGTTGAAGTTACTGTGATTGTGGAATCAACCCTAGCAGATGCATCTTGTGCTAGTTGCTCTTGTGGTTGTCCACTTGTAGCTGTTGGAGTATGTGAAGGTGGTTCTTGTGGATTCACCTTCTCCTTTGTTATTTTAGCTACTACCTTCTATAGTTCCTCTACACTCACCAAAAATGGATTGGTACATAGTTGTGATTGTAGAGTAGTTTGGTGAAGGATCCTTCTAAGATCCTCTATAGTCAGTGGGTTGATGTTCTAACTAGAGGTGTCAATAACATCCTTCACAATTATTGTCTCTATAGGTGTGGGTGTTACATGTGGAGGACTAGGTGGTGGCATCTGTGTGTGTTGCACAATCTATTCCTATTGTTGCTCCTCAGTTGTTTCCATATCACCCTTTTGAGTTTCCTTCTCCACCGTAACTTCTTCCTTTTCTTTCTCTCCTTCTTCATCCTTTTCATTTTCCTCTTCTTCCTCATCATTATTCCTTCCCTCAAAGGGATCTTCTTGTCCTTCCTTGACTGTCTGAAGGCCATAAATCACTTTCCACATGAGAGTGGACTTCTTCACAACATCTTCAATTTTATTTTGCAAAATGTTGAAGGCTTTGTATTTGGGTGTAAATTTGCTTCCATGTTTCTTACTTGCCTTGCTTATTTGACCTTTTGTTAGTTTAGGCATCACACAAGCCAATGTTGACTCTCTTATTTCTTTCTCCATGTTTAGGCAATAATACCATTTATTCTCTACAATTGTATATAGCTCCTTAGGCATAGTATTATCTAGTTCAAGTGGAGTATTCTTGAACTTGACCATCATAGTGTAAATTGATTCTTCCACTATGTTTTGCTCTTCTCTTATCAATTTATTAAAATCAATGCCTTTAAGTCCTGATAAGTCTGCATTGTCCCTAATGTTGTTACAAATGTTTTCCAAATCTGATTTTGTGGTGTGACTTAACACTCTGAACTGACTGGTGTCCTCCGATTCAGCCCTCTCCTCATCTGATTCTAGAAGTGCCACATATTTTCTCCTCTTTTTCTTTGTTGGTCCTCCTTGTTCTGTGGCTTTCTTCTTCTCTTGGTCTTTGGCCACCTTAGTTGTAGCCCTTGTATCTGCCCTTGTCGTAGGCTTTTTTGGGCTTGGCTTAGCAATTTTCTTGCCTTTAGGCTGTGTTGCAAGCTGCTTTTGTGCTTTCCTCTTTTTGGGCTCTGCCTTAGGTGCTTCTTCTTCTTGCTTGACACCTTCTTCTTCAACATCTTCACCCATTCCTTGGGTTAATGCTAGTGGCCCTTGCCCTTGTTCCTCTTCTTGTTCTTCGTCATCTTCTTCTTCCTCTGCCTCTATTGTGCCTTCTTCAAATTTTCCTTTGAGCTTCTTCACTAATTTATCCTTTTTATTCAGTGTAGAAGCAGTCTTTAACTCCATATCCACCTTGGATCTCACTACATCGTATGTGCCAAAATGTTGGGCATCTTTGTGTATTTCCTCTGCTAGTAGAGTTGTTATTGCTATAGATGCCTCATCAATATTAATCTCATACCCAAGTGATCTACACCATCTTACCCTTGGTATGGTTGCTTGAATGTAGGTGTAATCAATGTCAGCAAGAAAACAAATGTCATTTATGTGCTTCTCCACAAGTGAGACTGGAATCCTAAGTCTCTGTTTCATTGAATTCTTGAAATCTTCAAAATAACTAGTCAATAATGTCTCAAAAGTTGCTCCCATTTGTTCAATGTATTCATTCACCTAAGCTACTATGGACCTAATTGTTTTCCAACAAACCTTTCCAAAAGAAGGAAATTCATTTTGTAAATAGAAGAATATACATATCAAAATTGCTCTAAATTTGCATTGAGCTCCATTTGTTCTTCTTATAGCTCCAAGATTTTCATTGATCTGTTGTAGGTGTAGTTCTGCTAGATCATAGGTATGATCCTTTTTAACAAGTTTGTAGCCAACATCTACTGTAATGCATGGAACACTATTGAGTCTGCTAAATTGATAAAACTTGTGGGAAATGATTCTAACAACAAAATCAACAAGAGGGTCCTTAATAGTATCTATCGTCATGCCTCTCTTGTTCCACTTGGCTCCAATATTCTTTTCAATAGCTTCGTTGGAGTCACTCCTTAGTTTTTTGGGCTGATCTAGGGTTGGATACCTTGTTACCCTGTAGACAATCCTTTTTGTTATCTTAACTAGCCCATATTCTAACCACAAACTACCATCATGTATCCTACTGAGTACAATTCTAATCCATTCGGTCTTAAAAATAGTAGGGAACTCTAGGGCATGGGTTAAGCCTTTCTTCTCAACAATTTGGAATTCTTCCTTCATGACTCTATTTTCACACAATCTATCATATGCCTCTCTAATTTCCATGTCTCCAATAGCACGTATCTTACAGTTATAGCATCTCCTAACATCTTGAACCATTACTAACTTAGGAGGAATTATGGATAGGGCTCCAGCTGGGTCATTCTTGTATGCAACTTCAGGGATAGGTCAAAAATTGGGTTGTTTAACTTCATTTGACACTAACTAAACTTCAAATGGTTCTTTATCCTAAGGTTTTCTAGAGCTGGAGGCCATTTGTGCAATCTAGGGTTTTAAACACAAAGAAAGTTTGAAATTGTGTAGCTCAGCACAAGTATAAATATCTTAAATTCAATAAAACTGTGTTGAATCTCTATTGAAATCTGCTCAAATGCTCAGAACACTGCTTGGAAATTGTTCTGCTCTCTTCTCATCTTTGTTCTTTTGCTTGCAATGGTGAAAAATGATTCAAAATGCAAACATATACCCTTATTTCATAGCATTTAATGTTTAGTGTGTTTACAACTATCCACTCGATTCCTTAAGCAATTCTACTTTACTCGGCTTCCATTATTATTTTTTCTTTCACTCGGCATCCACTACCAACTTGGTTGCAACTAACCACTCTGCTTCTACTGACTTTAGTAGACAACTCGACATGTACTAGATCTTTACTCGGCATCTGAAGGAAACTCGGCAACACTTGAATTTTTTTTTCAAGTTTTAACTTTGCTTCTCAATTCAAGCTGCTTTATCCTTTTCAGTACTTACTTGTCTTGGAATTGATGTATGATAAAGCTTTGTATATCAGTTCCACATACCTTATTTTGCTTAGTTGGATGAAGTGTGACCACTTGACCTTTTAGGTGAAGTGATCCCTTCATTGGATGTGCTACTTCCATCTTTCTTCTTCCATGTTTTATTCATTTCTCCTCTGATGTGTTTAACATCTACCTTTCCTTTTCCTTTGTTGAACTCTAAGTTGGGTGCCTTTGACCTTGTTAGACAATTTATGCTGATATGACTAGTCTTCAAACAACTGAAGCATGTAGTTTCCACTTAAATGTGTTCTTATGCAATTTTTAGGGATGTGTCCATACTCTTGACAGTAGTGATAGCTATGCCTGGTGTTGTAGTCCCAATTTTAGTGATGCTCATGATTGTTTAACCTTGCTGGTTGATTAGGTGTTCGCATAGGCTTTGATCTACACTCAAAAGCTCTGTGTCCAAACTTCTTACAAATGTAGTAGTGACCTTCAAATTTTGGTGTTATGATGATTTTAGTCTTGCAATCATGTGCATGATGTCCTTGCTTGGTGCACTTGTGACAGTGACCCATGTTTTTAGGTTTGTCATGTTGATTGGCATTCTTGCTCCTACACACATTAGAGGTATGTGCTTTTTTACCACAAAAATGACAAATAGGTTTAGTGTTCTTACCTTTGTCACTTCTTTCTTTTGTAGTCTTGGATGATTCTCCTTTTTCAATATTGGTGCATCCTAGTCCTAAAGTGTCATTGCTCACTCTTGGTGATTTTAGTAGTTGTTCAAAGTACTTGATGGCTTCATTGGGTTTGTTGAAGCTCTCTACAATCTCCTTTTCTCTTCTTTAAGGATTTCCTCAATTCTTCCCTAGCTTCTTCTAGAGAATGTAGAATGAGATGTATCTCAATCTCCTGGTTCTCTATGATCTTCCCAAGTTTGTAGACTTCCATTTCCAGATCTTTTTCTCCAAGTTGTAAGGCTTCTCCTTGTGAGAACTAAGCTCTGATACCAATTGTTGAAATTAACAAGTGGGAAGATTTACTTCTGAGGGGGGGTGAATCAAAAGTAACAAACTTAAACCTCTAAAACTTATAGCTGAAATTAATCACTTGCATCTAACATCTCTAATAAATATGAAAGTAAAGACATGCATCAAAATAGATAATACAAGATTTTGGTCACCTAGAAACCCTCCAAAATGAGAAGGTAAAACTGGGGTGGGGATGACACCCACAACTTATCACTGTAGCAATATGTAACTGGTTAAGGTTACAAAGTTTGACCATCAACAATGGTATGCCCTATGAAAGGCCTGCCCTGTTAAGGGCTTTACACCTATTAAAAGTGACCTAGTTAAAGGATTTACAAACACTCAGTTGGAATGTCACCCTGTTAAAGGATTTACAACCCTGTTAAGGATCTATAATATGGCTACTAAACCAACCTATCATCACAGGATTTTCATTCTCCTAATATGATGGTTAGAAAGTATAGTAGAATGTGTTAACCTGATAACTTACAATCTTCAATTGTTGATTCCAGATCCTTGTTCTGTCCAATCTAATCTGATATAACTCGGTTCAAAGTGTTGATACTTTGATCTGATCAACTTGATTCTGCAATGTTTTTCTTCCTCTAAGTCTTCTCACCCCTTTCAAAACTTTGCTAGCATTCACTCATGCATTCCCACACAACCTCTTACTCTCTTCCACTCTTGCACACCTAAATTATGGGGTTTTAACCTCCTTATAAAGGCTTTCAATACTTAGAGTTAGGTATGAATCTTCGATCAAGATTCATCCATCTTTCCCACTCAATTCTTGCCATATTTCTTGATTGGTTGCATGCTTTCTCCATTTTTCTGATTGGTTGCATGTTGATTACATAGGAAATGTAATAGATTTGATCTTATCTTTTAGATCCTTCGAGATTCATCTTGAGTCAGATCAAAAATGGTTTACATCTGAGTTTGTGAAGGCATAAACTCATATGATGATTCTCTGTTACTCGACACTTACTGATTGCTGATACTTGATACATATAGGATTTATGTCTCGCTCAGGACCTGTACTTTACTCGGCACATATACTGGCTTAGATCAATTATCACTTAGCATGTGAAACTTGCTCGACACTTGAATAACTTAGCACTTGTTGTACTTCTGGCTTGACACATACTGTAGCTCGGCATCTATATTATACTCAGCATCAACCTTAGAATTTTCTTAAGTGTGTTGACACTCAATTGTCAAAACCAATCTAAGACCAACAATTTCTTTGTACCAAGCTATCCCACGAGGAGAAAATCCTACTAGCTTGCCCCGGGAAGTAATTACTTAAAAGGTTTCTTCTATTGCTTTGTAAATTTTGTCCCATATTCTATCCACTGATTATGTAGTATTTTGAAAAATTTGTTTGCTTCTCTCCTTCCACACCTCCCATATAACTATTGAAGGACTGGTGATCCATAATTTTGAAAAGGTCAAAACTTTGAAGTCCTTTGGCCAACCTTGTAATAACATTCATATCTTGTTTAGTAATGGGTTGGACCAATTCAGATGATATTTCATTTTTTCCCAACATTCTTGTGCAAATTCACATTGAACTAATAAATGATCTATATCTTCCACCTCCTTTAGGCATAAAATACATTGGGTTGGTCTTATGAATCCACATTCCTTCCTTCTTTCACATGTTAAATTTTTTCCTTGTATTGCTAACCAAGAAAAGGCCCCTACCTTCTGCAGACAATCCTTATCCCAACATAATTTTGAGGGCTAATCCTCTATGCTTTCTACTCTATCTAACAATTAATACCCCATTTTTGTTGAGTATCTACCACTTTTCACTGTACACCATATAACCTTATCATCTTTTTCGCTGATGACAACAATCCTTTCCTAGAATATCTTTTGAATCACTCTTTTCTAATCCTCTGATAATCTCAAGGAAGTCTAATCTTTCCATCCCCATTAAGGGCCTAATGGAGATTCATTTATTTCTATGTAGTCAACTACTTTGTCCCCCCATTCACTAACTAAAATTTCTTAACCTCTTGGATCTCATCTAAAGTAGCTAGTATTGATTCTACATTCTACCAGTCTTCCCAAAGGAGGCCTTTCTGCTATTCCCTATTTGCCAAGATATGTGTTCTGTTATAAGTTGTCCACAATCAAGAATAAAATTCCAAATAGTAGAACCTTTTGGGGGATTTCTAACCATTAGTATTCTAGAGGCCTCCCTAGAATCAATATATTTAGCTTGAAGGATTATCACCCACAACTAAGAAGGGTTAGCATACATATCTCAAACCAACTTGGCTCTTAGTGCTTTATTTTCCAAGTGTCATTTTCTCAAGCTCGCTCCCCCTTATTTCTTTGATTTACATATTATATCCCATGCAATAAGGGAGATCTTCTCCTCCTCCTACACTCTATTCCAAAAAAAATTTCTCATCCTTTGTTCTATGTATCTCAAAACTTTTAGGGGGATCTTTAGGAAGCTCATTCAAAGACTAGAATAGCTAAGATAACCAATTGTAACAGTAAAAGTCTGCCAACATAAATCAACCATTTCCCTTTCCAACTATCAAGCCTTTTAACACATGCATCTATTATATCTTTCCACATAATGGCTCTATTTGTCCCATTGAAAAGAGGGATCCCAAGATACTTATTAGTCACAGTGCCTAAAATCATATCCATAATTCTACCATTGCGCTCTTGGGTGGGGCAAGGGGTGTTAAAGAAAAAGATTTCAAATTTAGTCCAGTTTATGAATTGACTTAAAGCATTGTTATATTTCTCCATAACTAATTTGATGTTATTAGCTTCAAGAACTAAAGCTTCCCCTATAAGAAAGGTATCGTCTACAAACTGCAAATATGTGACTAAGTCTATTCCCCTAGCAATTGTTAAACCTTTCCAATCCTTGTTCACATTAGCTTTTTTAATGGACCACTCCAACACCTCTTCCATGATAATAAAAGAAAAGGGGATAAAGGGTCACCTTGTCTTATACCCATAGAAGTATCGAAGAAGCCCTGAGGGCTACAATTGATCAGGATGGAGAGCTTGGGTGTTGAGATACAACTACAAATCTACTTGCACCATCCAGGGGCAAAACCAAACATGTTAAGGACTTGAAGAAGGAAGGCTCTATTGACATTATCATACACTTTCTTGATATCTAGTTTAATCATCATTTCCGTTTCTCTAGCCAATTTTAGAGAATGAATTGATTCGTGCACTACAACAATCCCTTCATAGATATATCTACCTAGTGTAAACACACTCCACTCCCTTGAAATAATTGTTGGCAAAGCTAGTTTCAATCTATTCACAATGATCTTGGTAATGACTTTGTAAGTAGTATTGCAAAGGGCTATTGGTCGGAAGTCCTCAAAAGAGTCCTTAGAACCTTTTTTTGGTATCAATGTTAGAAATGTGTTGCTGAAGACTTTAAACACAAAACCCCCTTTCTGAGATTCTTCCACGACTTCTCATAAATCCTTTCCAACCACATTCCATGGCTTTTGAAAAAATAGTGCAGGAAAACCACCTAGCTCTAGGCCTTATCACTTCCCAAACTGAAAACAACATTTTTAACCTCCTCTACCAAAATAGGTTTCATAAGCATGGCATTTTGATCCTCGTTGACTAATTTGGGGATTCCCTCCAACAAATCATCTATATTACATTCCTATCCTGAATGGTTTTAGCAAAGATATCTGAGTAGAAACATATAGCTTCCTTATTGATAGAGTCAGTCTCTTCTAACATCCTACCTTGTATGTCTTTGATAGTAAAAATCTTATTTACTATTCTTCTTCCTTTGATTAGGTTGTGAAAAAACTTTGTGTTTTGATCTCCTTCTAAGCCAAAGCTCCCGTGATTTTTGTTGCCAAAAGGATTCCTCTCTATGTAAAACCTCATTATATTGAATTTTTCAAATTCATTTCTTGAATGCACATGGTTGCATCCATACCACCTTTCATAATTGATTCATTTACATATGTGAGCTTTGATTCAAGTTTAAACTTTTCATCAAAAATATTTTTGAAAACGACTCTATTCCAAATAAAATAATAAAAAAATATTAATCTATAAAACAATAAAATATAATTTTTATATATTGATTAATTAATTAAAATATATAAATTATATTAATATCAGTAATATTAATAACAATATTTATTATAACAACATAATAATAATACTATTAATTAATAATAATAATACTATTAATTAATAATAATATAATAATTAAATCAAATGACAAGACACACCTTATCTCACTACAAAGTATATTAAGGTATACAAAACTTGAGAAATAACATTTAGAAACACAAAGAATGTATGAAATAAGTCTGTAAGAATCTTAATAGGTAAATTTTTAACTAAATCCCAGTAGGGGACATTACAATAAGGAGACTATGAAGCTTTACTTCAAGACCAGGCTATAATCTTACATTTTCATGATAGCTACACTCAAACTTTCTTTGTATTCAAGGTATTCAAGTGTTCAAGGAGTTCAAGCATTTCAAGCATTCAAGTAAGGGATATTTCATCAAGCATTGAATTATCATTTGTGAGAATTTCCTCTTTGAGATCTAGCATGTCGTTGGACATCAAGGGAGGAGATCAACATTGAGACATTCATCATCTTCTTCATTGATGCAGATTTACATCCATGGCTCCATGGTGTGGTTATGGTAGATCAATTGGAGCTTGTGGAGATATCCTACATTCACATGTTGAATTCAACATCTACAACATGCAACAAAGAAAAATCCTTAATAAAAAGGGTTTTTTAAATCAAGGCAAGTATTTACATTTATCTTGTTTCACACATTTACATTTCTCAATTCAAGATTGTTTCCTCAGTCTAAGGCTTGACCATTATAATCGACCCTTTTAATTTCGATGCCAAAAATCTCTATAAAGGAGGTCTTCTCACTTTATTTGATCATCCATTCTTTATGAAATACATTAATCTATTATTCAAATTGACAAAGTATACTCATGCCATCAACTTGAGAACAATATTCATACTTTCATTTAAGTTATCATTATGAAAGCAAGGTTTCCAAGTCTATTCAAGGAGTTCAAGCCAAGAAATAAAGGATTCATATCATGAATTTCCTTCTCAAGATCTATAGTCTTTATTTAAAGGAGATAGTGGAGTTGGTCATCATCTTCTTCATTGATGTAGATTTACATCCATGGCTCCATGGTGTGGTTATGGTAGATCGAATGGAGCTTGTGGAGATATCCTACATTCACATGCTGAATTCAACATCTACAACATGCAACAAAGAAAAATCCTTAATAACAAGGGTTTTTTTTTTTTTTTTTTTTTAATTAGACTGCAGGAATCGGGTGCAGCACGGCCCCCCCTATAAACTGCAGTGCGCTGGGTAAACTTTTTAACATGATTAGTAGTGCTGGCGCGACATGCCCACTGGTACCACAGGGATGGGGGAGACTAGAACCCGTGACCAACCCCCTGCAACAGGGAAGATTTAGCCAACCGAGCTAGGGCCCCCGGCCCTAATAACAGGGGTTTTTTAAATCAAGGCAAGTATTTACATTTATCTTGTTTCACTTATTTACATTTACATTTCTCAATTCAAGATTGATTCCTCAGTCTAGGGCATAACCGAGGCAAGCCCTCATCCACCAAATGACAAAAGCCTTTGCTTTATGTGTGTAGGAGCAAGATAACAAAAATTGTGATTACAAAACTTAAAAATAATATTCTGAGAGATTTTTGGAGAACCTAGGTTGACTTCGTTATAATACCCTGGGGACATGATGACCTTGCGAAAAATGTGTTGAAACTGTTACAAACAGGTTGACCTGTTCTTTGCCCTTTGGCTTGAAAATTAGTTTTTGAGTTTTTTTTGGATTTTTTCATTTTGTTCAAAGATTCACAATTAGATTTTCAATTATAGATTTGAATCCACATTTTTTAGAGCTAAACACATTTCAAAGCAGTACTTCTATATCTTATTTCCCTGCATATTTTTAGCTGAGATCTATATCTCAATTAGGCTGATTGTAGACACTTAGCATCTAGATCTACATTATTTAGTCATTTAGTTTAAATTTGTATACACATTATCACACATGGTCCAAATAGTACATTTCCTTATATTGTCTTCCCTTCTACAATTCTAATTCAATATTAGCATCACTTTCCTTTTGGGTCTTGCTAATCTAATTTGGGTTCAAAGAGGAATCATATTTGGAGATCCTCTCTTTCCCTAAACATATCTTTGAATGCTTCAACGAGTAAAGTGGAGGACTACATATTAAAGTGTCTCTATTTTACCCCTAAACAATTTGTACAACACATAGTATACATGTATCATTTATAGTAAATGGTATTGTTGCTAGCATAAAATTTTATATTTTCAAAACCTGTGCAGGTTCTATAAAACTCAAAATGGATTTTTTACTTCTTCATAACCTATATAGGTTATGAAAAGAAAGAATTGTACTTTTGATTTTTCACAACTTGAGTGGGTTATTTTGCACACCAAAATATACATGGGTTATGGCTTGGTAAGAGGGTTGGAAAATGACCCTAAGGCTTGCAAGCTCATTTTCCCTCTATTTTTGTCTCTTTAAATGTTTTTCCATATTCTAATATGATTTCTTGACTTCGTTGTCATCAAACTTATGAATGATCAATTGTGTATCTCTACAATTACCACCATAATCTCATATGTCTTCTCCACCTGTTGACCATATATATATATATATATAATTTCAATTTTCTTTACCAATGTCTTAATAGTCCTCATAGCCATATGACTACCATTTTTTTTATAATTTTAGATCTACTTGACCAAATTCAAAATAAATTACATATTAATTTTCTACATAATATTCTATACACTTTTGAAAAAAGAAGTTTATATTTTCAATTAGATGCAAATTATGCTCGTTGCACAAATAGGTAGTAGATTTTTTAGGTTGTGGTCACTTCAAAAATTATTTTTAAAAAAATCAATAGAAATTTATTAAAAAATACATAGCTTCTATATCTCACTCTTAACTACCATCCAACAATTTCTTTTTTCATAATACTAAATCTAACTATATATTTTGTTGAGTGCACAAAAACCATTGTGTTATGTTTTTTCATTAAAAAATCAGAAACAATTTTCTATGTGTAAAGGATTTGACCCTCTTAATCTTATTCATTTTAAAAAAAAACTTTAGCGGTTTAGAAACTAAGGGGTGCTACAATTAGATTTTTCTTCATTCATCTCCTAGTTTTGAACTCATGACCTTCACTTCAAAACATGATTTGGGATTTGGTTTTGAGTCTCCTTTGTCCACATCCTCTCCTTTCTCAACTAGCATGTCTCCTCCTATCAATATTAATCAAGAAATATTTTTACCTAAACTTCTTTGTGCCAAGGTGATTACTATACCTAAACATAAAAATAAACATAGTCCACTTCCTATAGCTCTTCCTTTTTGCATGTATCATCGATATCATGATCACTCTACTAATGAATGTAAAGACTTACATTACAAAATAAAATAACTCATTGATAATGCTATTATTTGCATATCATCTCACAGTAGGTTATTTTTCAGTTTTGTTTTTTCTAAATAAAATCTAAGTCCTTATTACATCGATCCACATCATGTAACATTGTTAGCCTGTTCCTTGAGGCCCCATTGCCATGCACATATCACTTTGTGAGTAGCATAATAGGTCCTCTTTACCCTTGTTCCTACACTTGGGTTGGGGGGGGGGGGGGAAGGCATCATATCAATCCTTCTTCTTTGTCAAGGATCCACTTGTCCCTTGGTTAAGTGTTATTTTTTTATTGTGTAAGATCTAATCTTACAATAACTTATTGGTTTACATTAAGGATACACATCCTTGATTGTAACCTTTTTCATTGTTTGTGATTGGGTTTCCATGGTAGACAAATCCCTTAACTTGGAGCCTCAATAATGCTTCATCCTTCAGAAGGATTTTTCTTCACTTATTGCATGGTATCTCTTTGCATTCTTCCCTTCCATGGCCTCATAGGAGTTGTGACCCTTTTGGTTTGGGCTAGGTGTTGCTTGTGGATACTATCTAAGTTATGTTCAAATTACTTTATCCTTGTTCAATATGACAACATCATACTTATTTTTCCATCTTAAGAGGGGGCATATATATATAAAAACCTCCTTATTGCATGTATTTTGTTCATTGAAAGCATGATAGATAGAGTACACTAGTAGAATCAACTTTTTATGGCCAATTACTCTCCCTTTCCACATATTTAGGATTTATTGACTAGTGTAATACAAATTGCTAGACCATTTGACCTATCCTTGCACAAACGTATTCAATCCTTATGGTAACAAACTGATTTATCTATGGGGTGCACAGACAAATCAATCCTCGTAGATACAATGAATCTTGTTCCTTTCATGAGGTACACACATGCACACACAAACAAAGTTTCTAAAAGGCATTTTGATAGGATTGACTTCTAGGCACACAAACCTACTAGACTATTCAATCCTTTATTTATGTGATTCACAACAAGAGACTCAAATCTTACTGGGCGAGGCAATCATAACCCTTTTTTTTGTCAGTGATATTTCTCCTATCATGTTTTTGGATTTTAGGAGGGTTCAAGTTTGTTGGGGGCTTGATTGCTTCCCTGTCTCCTAAGTTTTGACAAGATCATATTACACACTTAATCTACTTTACAGTGAGTTTGAGTTTGGCCCAAACTTTGGTTAAATTGGGGCTAAATGTACTATCTTAAAACTAGTGTAGAATTTCATTGTAATTCCTTTAAACCCTCCTTATTAGGCCCCGTTTTAGTGAACTCCTATATTATAGATGCATTTATGCTTGATTTGTTGCCTTTCTTTGATTTTTTGTCCATTTTTTCTCTATCCCCAAGATCCTAGAGAGCATTTTGATATAGGAGGTCTCTTGGATTGAGGTTGAGGTTGACCTTAACTTGAGGTTGAGGTCAAGGTTGACCACAATCCAAGGTATTTTGCCTCGGGATCCCAAGCCCATTTCAGGGTTTTTTAATTTGTTCCTTGCCCATTATAATCAACCCTTTTATTTTTGATGCCAAAAATCTCTATAAAGGAGGTCTTCTCACTTTTTTTGATCATCCATTCTTTATGAAATACATTCATCTATTATTCAAATTGACAAAGTATACTCATGCCATCAACTTAAGAACATGATTCATACTTTCATTCAAGTTATCATTATGAAAGCAAGGTTTCCAAGTCTATTCAAGGAGTTTAAGCCAAGAAATAAAGGATTTATATCATGAATTTTCTTCTTAGGATCTATATTCTTTCTTTAAAGGAGATAGTGGAGTTGGTCATCAAGATTTTTTTTTGTATTTATCAACATTGCACGAGAATTCATCCTTCAATAATTCAAGAGCATACTTACATCCATGGATATATGCTTTAGAACTTGTAGATCTATTATATTTTCAAAAACATACTATATTATCATTCTACATCATTCATACATCTACATTCAAGCATTCATGCATCTTTGTGGATGGAGGATATGGACCCATCTATAGAAATTTGGAAGAAAAATCATGTGTGTAGGTGTTGATCTACAAGATTTAGAGCAACACATTCATATTTTGAAACTAGGGTTTTAGGTTTCTGTCAGACGTTTTAGATCTCATATTTTTTGTAGAGCAGGCTAAGGTCAACCTCAAACTTAACCTAGCTCATCCTTTACCCCAAGTTGACCTTGATCCTCTAGGTTATCCTTTACTAGAGGCCTCAAGATTCCCAAGATCAATAGATCTTCATTTCAGGGATCCTAAATCCAACTCAATTCTAATTTCTAACATAGTTTGACACTCAATTTTTAGATTTGGATTGGCCCCTCCTGTTGGCCGTTAAGGTGAGTTTGATTTCACATTCCTCATTTCATAACACTTACATTGATGTATCAAATTGTATCCTTTAATGTGCTTAGCTATCATATGTGTTGTTACATTAGTCACATTATAATTTGTCAATTTACTTTCATTATATTACAAATCCTTCTCTCGAGGAAAGAGGAAACACAACTCAAGAGACTTCTAGATTGAGAAGATCACATGTTGCTACTTCCCTTTGTACTAATGCGATCTCCCTATAGAGGAATCTTCATATTCCTCCTATAATCATGTGTGTGTGTGTGTGTGTGTGTGTGTGTGTGTGTGTTGGGGGGCATTCCCTTACATTGTAGTATATCCCATTTTACTCATTACAAGGTTGAACTTTTCTCTCTTTCTCTTTAGTTCATGTAGAGGGCATTCATCTTGTTGCAAGCATCATGTCTCAACTTTCTTAATTTCTTGCAATGAATGAGCCCCAATAGAAATGTGGAAAGTAAAACATGGCTTGTGTTTTCTCACAATGATCCTTTGAGCATTTGAAAACTATTGACATAACTTCATAAGAATCAAACTTTTAAAATGGGTACCTAGGGAGTTTCTTTGGTGAAAGAGTGCTTGTCCTACCACTCTAAGATGGGTATAGGTCTTGAATTAAATTAATTCTAGAAATAGACTCCTCAAACATCATTTTCGAGAAGTCTCCCTCAATAAAGCAGGCTATTGCAAACATAAAGGCATCATTGATAATTTTGTATAACTGGCTTCACTCTCTTAGCTAATTATGGGTATACCCTATAGGGATAGGAGATGGGGTTTTAAAGGGATCCATTTTTTTACAAACTTGGAAAGTTTGCATAGGTTGCAAGAAGATATACCACATAGGAAGTCGTATAAGACTTTGAGTCTCTCTTTACCCTTTGCAATTATTCATCTAGGTTATTAGTGATTATTTTACACAAACTATCTTTCTCTGTCTTTTCCTAATGGTGTTAATGTACAACACCATCCATGTTTCCACCTATCTAACCTATGACAAGCCAAATAGTTTTTTAAGGAGGGTGACATGGTTCTTCATATCCTCTATATCGTATGCTATGCAGAACTCCATTTCCTCCATCTTTGCCTCTTTCGTAGGATGGTCTAGGTAGTTTTGATTGATTTTATGTAGCATGTTGGGATAATTCCTAAATTAATGTTCATACCTCTCTATAGAGATAGTGTTGTATGAGTCATCTTTTCCAAGTTTGAATATACAATAGAGTTGGTATCTAGAGTCCTTCCATTAGGATCTTCCATGCTCTTTAGAAATTGATTGAAATGCATGTGACCAATGTCCATATAAATAATCTTAATTTGGAGATTACCCAATCTTGAATTTATACTTCCTTGGAAGTGGTGAAGTCATACCTTAATTTCCTGTACTCAAAGAAACATTTGTTAATATATTTTATGAAAGTGATAATTGTAACTAATAAACTCAAACTACATAATTGTAGAAAATAATTAGGAAAAAAAATTACTCTATAACTAAAAAATAAATCAAGATGTCAAATCCAAACAACAAACTGTAAGAAAAATAAATCTACAAGTTTAAGACCCTTTTACCCATTATGCCTTTTTAGGGTTGTGAGCCTTAATGACTCCTTTAAGAGTTGCAGGGTCCAACACCCTTGACAAATTGACTCATTGAATTGACTATGTGTTGGATTTTTTTTTGAGAGGTTGGGGATTCAAGGATTTGGACCTTTGAACTCCATTTTGGGTTTTGAGGGTTCTAATCCCCAAAATCTTGATTGCTCTAGGTTATTTTTATATGTCAAAGGCACAGTGTGGTGAAGTTAGGGTTTTGAGGTTCCAAAACCCCAAATGTTTGATGGACTCTTCTTTGAAAAATATGACATAAAAATGATTGGGGATTTAGGCTACATCTCCCATTTCAAAGTTCCAAAACCAGGAAACCCCAAAGGGACTTGGGTCTTTTGTTATGTTTTTAAAAATGAAATCCCCACTCACTCTTATAATTGAGTCATTGACTCTGATTGCTTACACTTAACCAACTAGGGAATAAAACAATAAAATTTAACTACATAACTAAAGAAAATTTGAAGAAAATATCAAAAGAATAAACTAGGACACACAAATACAAACCCTTCCTAAAAAAGGTGGAAGATCAACCAAGGTGCACACTAACAACTATAAAGAGCTTAAAAACTTGCACAATGGATGATAGAAATAAAAATAAGGGGTTTCTAAACAAAATTAATCATCGTTGGTGTTCAAAGAAAGCTTGAAAACTTGTAGTGTATTATGCGGTTAACGAACAATGACTACCTATTTAAAGTGGTGTTAGACAATTAGAGTGACATCACCTTGATCCTCGAGTAGGGTTTAGGGATTGAAGTTTTAAGACATCAGAGCTCATAAAACCCTTAATGAATCTTGACACCCCACAAGTCCGACAAGACTTAAGGAAAACCAAAATTTTGATTGAGCAGGTTAGTAAGCCTTTGGGACTTCAAGGTCCTAAGAATCTTTGCACTTCCTTGATCCCTACAAGCTTGAAATAATGCTTTATTCCTTATTTAGGAGGGTTGTTAGAAAAACTTAAGGCAAAAACAACCAAAAGGGGGAACAAATAGAAAGGAAACAAGCTAATTTCTCATTTAAACAAGTATTTAACTATTGAGAGCTATTAAACTTACAATTTGACTCACCAGACACCTTATAAACCAAAACCTAGGGACACAAAGCAAAAAAAATGGGAACAAGCAAGAAGAAATATAGGGAAGGGGTATTTCCACTTTCCACTAGGAAAAGTGGCCAAAATGGGATGTGAGTTTTGGAGGCACAACATTAACTACGTCATTTAATTTTGTAATGGTTTATAATATACATATTTATAATATAATCTAAATAACTAACATTCTTTGACCCATATTTTACAAGTAGTGATTTACACGAACTTGTCTTTTATGAGCATGGATGGTCCATGAACATTAATTCATTGCATTTATATGATGTGCATAAAAATAAAACACTAGATTTTTTTAAAAGGGCCACCATTCAAATACTACTCTAATTCAAATAAATAAATTATAATTTGTTTCCTAAAATTAAAGCCACATAACTTAGTACCCTATTTGCCAATTTTATTGTTATAGATTTATTAAAAAAAATCTTGTCCTTCCTTACTACCGTATTTGTTAATTTTATTGCGAACTAAAATAAAAGAATAGACCTTGTCTACCGTTAAGAAAATTATCAGAACTTATAAGTTATTGAAAATAATTTACTATTACGTTGGAAACTTATTGTGATATGGTTACCAAGATTCAATTGTGTAGTTTTTGAGTCAAACTCATTGACACGTATCTCATGAGTAGTGGTTTATAAGAACCCATTTCTTATGAGAATGTATAGAACACTTAACAATCATTAGATATGAGTGATGATCACAACAATGAAACAACAAGACTTCCTTAGAAATTGAATGCACTTAATTAACAACATAGATTTGGAAGCTATACCTAGAACCCCATTTGCAAAGACTTCACCAAATATTCTATCCATTCATTATTTAACCTCTTAAAACTCATTTACATGACTCATAGCGAGTGATAAAGATAAATTTTCCCTCATCAACCATTCATTTAGATTCAAATCCCTCAAATTGTGATTAGAACATATTCCCCTTGAGCCGTATAGTTTTCATTCGAGGTCAAGTGGGGAAAAAAAATCATCTTCGTTCGATCGTTCACTGCTCTTGCCTGCGGGCTCTCTGCAAACGATCTGAAAAATGTCGAGCAAGGCTCAAACACACGCATCTCCAGATGCCTCATTTTCTTCTATTGATCCAATGTTTCTCCTACTGCAGCTTCCATACTCAGTCCTTAGAGTACCGCGCATGCGCCTGAAGCTCCCCTCACTGTCTCTGCCCTCGCCCATGGTGGTGTTCTCCCTTGTATTGGCGACATACTTCTTGGTGGTCTCAGGTTTCATCTATGACGTTATAGTGGAACCACCTGGCATCGGCAGCACGCAGGATCCAGTCACGGGGACTGTTAGACCGGTCGTGTTTCTTTCGGGGAGAGTAAATGGACAATACATTATTGAAGGGCTTTCATCAGGGTTTATGTTCGTGCTGGGTGGAGTTGGGGTTATTTTGCTGGATTTAGCGCTGGACAAGCACAGGGCGAGGAACGTTAGGATCTCTTTTGCCGCGGCCGGAGTTTCGTCCGTGGCGATTGCATACATCATGAGCATGCTGTTCATTCGCATCAAAATTCCTGGTTACTTGCGTTGATTAGGGTTTCCGACGCTTGATTGAGGTAAAGGTTCTGCATCGAGCTAGGGTTTAGTTAATAACAATGGACATTGAAATAATGTCGGTGCTCTTTCTCGAGATCGAGAGAATTTTCTAAGTTCTGTGGTTTGATTAGATCGATGGACATGAATCTCCCGTGCTTAGCTTAGCTAGTTTTTTGGGGTATAATAGAATTATGTACAGTGAAAGAATTTGCTGGCAAAGTCGCTTCTTTTTTTTTTATCAAGAAATTTACACTTTTTTAAAGTGCGAAGGAAATCCTTTATTTATGCACTTTGGTTTGAATGCTGGATATGGATTTTCGGTGCCTAGTTGAGATAATTTTCAATTTTGAGATTTTTTTTTGGAATTGTTTTTCTCGATGTTTCGTGCCTTTCAGAAAATGTCTCCCCCTTTGTTTATGTTTCGAAGAGTTCTTTAGATCTTCATGGTTTAATCTGGATTTAAAGAATCGGTGCTTAAGCAACCCGGGGTTAATGGCGATTACTTTTCAGATATAACTTATGCGAAAAAAATATTGCTTACAAAATAGTATCATTGTTTTACAATGTATTTTGCTTTTCCCTTTGGTTAAGTGCAAGACAGTTCTTTATATCCAGTGGTTTAATCTGGATATAAATATTTATTGCTTGATCAAACCAGGACTTACTATCCCATATCTTATGTAGCAAATATTGTTAGTAAATTGCTTTCGATGTATGTGTGAAAGAAAGTTGCAATTGCTTTGAAGTTTATATATATCATAAACATTAGAGCTGAGAAATTACATGAGGGTACAACTTTCATACAAATTAATGAAATTTCAATGTCTAAACATTTCAATTCAAGTTTTACTTTTTGTTATCAAAGTGCACACGCACACGCGCACGTGCACGCACAAACACACGCACACAAACACACACCACAGAGACGCAGACGCAGACGCAGACGCAGACGCAGACGCAGACGCAGATGCAGACGCACACGCACATGCACACGCACAGACACAGACACAGACACAGACACAGACACAGAGACACATACACACACCACAAACACACAGACACACAGACACACACCACAGACACACAGACACAGACACAGACACACGCACACGCACACGGTCACGGACACACACAGACACACACACACACCACAAACACACAGACACACACACACACCACAGACACATGGACACACAAACACAGACACACACACACACACCACAGACGCACAGACACAGACACACACACACACGCACACACACGCACACGCGCACGCACACACACGCACGCACACACACGCACACACGCACGCACACACACACATATTAATATATTACAACAAAATTAAAATGCTTAAAGGCTAAATTCAGAAAAACACAAAGTGTAGACAATCTAATAGTTAATGTTGCCACGCTTCTTCCCCATCATTTCCTTGATCAAATTTAGAATCTGTATTGGATTTACTGTTAATATTTGGCGCTACCTCATTCAATGGAACAGTCACAAATGTTTCATGTGTCTTCTCATCAATCAATATGATGTGCTTAGGATCAATATCACATCCTAAGGCTAGAGTCTATTGATACTTATGAGTCTTTTGATCTTGGAATCACAAGGCTCTGTTCATAGGCTCCGAGTTTTCTGTTCATTAAGAGGAAGCTTGTTCAACTTGATAGAGAGGAGGAAGTTGAACATGGACCAATTCCTCTTTACAATAGAGGAATTGACAAACTCTGAAAGAATTTGAATGACAAGTTTTTTCAATTATGGTGTATCCTTGCCATACCATTTCCACTATCCAATAAGATTGGTTTGAGATATAGTACCTGAAGCTCTATCTAATTTTGCCCTTGTGGATTGCAATTAGCAGAGGCAAGCATTGTGTGTGAATTAAAGTTGACTTCCCATGTGGATACATCTTTAAGAGGGCTTCAGTTAAGCCTTCCTTCACCTTTTTATCATCAGGAGGCAATCTCCACTTTTTGGTGCATGCTACTTAAAATTGAAAGGAAAGATTGCTATATGAGGTAGTAGGGTGTTTTTTCGTGTTTTACTGTAGCATCACAATGGGCTTGATGTGCTGCCTATGTTCCCAAATTAGGATCCTGGTCATGAAAAATGCTCACTTCATCCATAAAAGCATGTTGTCAAATGTCTCAATCAGTAGTCTCTCCAAGTTTAGGAGAATATGTATCAGCATATCTAATGACATCTAGAATGTATGAGATGGAGGAACAAGCAAATCTACAAACACAAATATTCAAAAAAGAATTAGACTGAGACTCAACTAACAATGATTGAATGCTGATACAAAATAATTAAGACTATCAAGATACACACATTACAAAATTAATAATTTATTTAAAAAATTCAAAGTGCCCTTATTTCACAATGGACCATCAATCATCATCTACCATCTTTAGTTTCACAAGTTTTCTTCTTGTAGTGTTTCTACACTTTGGACTAATCATGTTAAATTCTAGAGCCTTTATCACGTCAAGCATTGTCTTCAACAGAAATGAAGTAATTAACATAGCCAGTCTCCACAGCTTTGAGGATTTCCTTCCTCAAAAAAATCTTGAAGAGAGTGAGGTGCTGGTTACAAACTTACAAATAAACATTTGAATATAGTTCTTTGGCTTGTATCACTATTTTGTCACCTAATCTATTTTACTTATGCCTTTCAATGCATGAACACATTATGTGGTCTGAGAGATATTTGCAAGTGTGCTTCACTATTAGGCCAGCCAATTTGCACACATGTGCCAAATCAGTCACTGCTGTATAACTTTTGAGCCACCAACCTCGTCAATGGCCTATTATAAATTCTTCTCAAACAATTAACAACTCTAACAAAATCAAAACTAGTTGCACATGTGATGACGATGATGAGTAGTTGATTTCTAATATTTGTCCAGCCATCCTTGACAATAAAGAGATGTGGCTTGTCCATGTTTGGCTCATGTTCTTTATCACTAAATTCTTGTTAGCATATTTTTTATCAAGGAGGGTAGTGTATAGTTTACATTCTTTTAGGGAGGCAAATTAGGGACCAATAGAAATTGCCTCTTTGAGCATTTGTATTTTTTAGGGAGACAAGTTAGGGACCAATAGTTTCCTCTTTCCTCTTGTAGAAACGTTATCATTACTCCTAGCCAAAATGGATGGCATAGCTGATTGTGTGTACTCTATTGGCATTGGCATACCCTTAGACCATGCTTGACCTTTCATAAACCATCTGTTAACTTTTTCCTTCTCAGCTATCTTTATTCTAGGACAAACCTTAAACCCTTTTTTGTAATGACTGATAGGTAACTATATGCCTCTTTGTTGTTTAAAAAATATAAACACAGTCTAGTTCCTCGTTCTTTTTTTTAATGCTGAAAGTAGGTTAGGGCTGAGTTGACTGCTAACTGCACTACCATACTGAAATTTTTGATTCGTGTATTTTCTGAATCAGAACCAACTGGAAACATGGAAGTTTTTGTCCCCAATTTCTGTTTGAGATGCTCAAGGGTTTTCATCCTTGGGTTTCAAGTAATCCCTTAGATTTTCATTTTCTGAATTTAGTGCACATAAGTGCTCAAAATGAGAGTTCTAGAAATGAAAGTCCGATCTGTTTTTCCCAGGAATCTTTGTATCCTGTCTGCATCCAAGAGGGCAGGGGATGTGTCCTTGGGGAACATAGGATATTTATGCAGTTTAATTACAGCTGAGGATGCTGTATCTTTATCTGATGTTTAGAAATGGAATTTTTTAGGTTATGTAGGTTAATTACAGCTGAGGATGCTGTATTTTTCACCCCTAGTTTAGGAATGATTTAATTGCCAACGAAAATTTGTAAGTCGTATTGCTTGCCACAAACATGTTGTCTATGAGAGAAATTCCTTATTTTTGTTTGAAATCATATTTGTTTTTTGTAGCAAGGAAAATTTTCTTTTTCAAAGTTGGGTCTAAGAGCAATGGACTTGTATGATTTTATGATTTAAATTTAATTATGACTGTGGAAGTTATTTGGCTCAATCAAAACCTGTGATGCAGGATTGTCTTTATTCTAACTGAGCTAGAGTTTAGTTTTGAGAAACCTTGTTAGTTGCAAAGAATGGACAAATGCCCTTGATGATTTTGTGACGAACTTCTCTTAGTGCAAGTGGTTTATAAGTGCCATTCTAAGTGACAGATTTCACTGTATTTTATCTGGATTTTTAAAATTTGGCATACTCCAAAAATTCTGAAAATCCTCTGCAGTTTGCCATAAATCTCGTCCAGACAAACACATATTTATTGGGATTTTTAAAAAGGTTTTTAAAATGTGTTTGATTTTCAGAATTTTTTATTTTTCTATAATCTGAACCCTAAGAAACTACTAAAATATACCATGGACTTCCAAATCTGCTAAATAAATTGCACTTGATTTTGGTCGTGTTTGAGCCATGGCTGATCTGCTGTTTGAGCCAGTTGTCAGATATGCAGAAGTAGCTGCTTTAGCAATGGGTTATCTGCTGTTTGAGCTAAGCCATTGGGTAAGCAGAAGTAGCTGTTTGAGATATGGGTGTCCTACAGAACTGCAATAGAGAACATTAATATAAACAATTAACCCTTTTTGGCTGCCACATTTGAGAAGTGGCAGAGTAGGGCTTGGCTAGACTGCAGGTGAGTCTTAAGAAGCCATTTCCATTCATCTGTGCGTGCAAGTTACTGAAGGTGGCAGAAGAGGGATGCCTTTAACCGTACACAGTTTTATTTTTTTGTTTTTTTAAATAACATGCTTTTAGGTTTACTTTTTAATATTCTAATTACACATTTGTAATTATATTCCATTGTAAGTTTTAATAATGATAACTTTAATATGCATATTATTTTAAGTTATATTTTTTAGTTTTATCTGTTAATAATATTTATTAGGAATAAATAATATTTCATATAATCAAATAAAAATTTAAACTTTAATATTGTAAATGTAGATGTAATAGATATAAATTTTACTATTTTAATCTAATATTTTCAAGGACAGCAAAAGTAGTGACTTATATGAAAAAGTAAGTTTGACTGCAAAAGGGAGAGTAAAAAGGTGAAGTGGAAGTGTGTATAATGATTGAGGGAGGAAGATAAGTACACCTAAAAGCATGTTATTTAAAAAAACAAAAAACAAAACTATAAATATGGTTAAAGGCATCCCTCTTCTGCTACCCACTTGCTGCCACCTTCAGTATCTTGCAGGCATATATGAATGAAGGCTTTTTACTCTCTTCCTTTATTGACTAGGCTACAGAAAGTTTCTGCTCTCAAACACCATAATGACGAGCAGTTCCCCTCTTCAAGCACTCGAAGCAAGGAAATAAAGTCAAATGACTTTGTAAATCTCATCTGCAGTCCAGCCAAGCCGCCCCCTGGCGCTCCTTATATGCAGCAGACAAAAAAATCTATTTAACAATATTAATATTCTCTATTGCAGTTATGTAGGCCACGTACATCTCAAACAGCTATTTCTGCATATATGACAGCTAGCTGATTCAGATGATCATCAGCCACTGTGACGGCTAGTTCTGCTTACCCAATGGCTTAATTCAAACAGAAAATCACCCACTGCTGCATATCTGGCAACTAGCTCAAACAGCTGATCACTCATGGCTCAAACACGAGCAAACTCAGGTACAATTTATTTGGCAGATCTGGAAGTCCATACTATATTTTAGTGGTTTATTAGACCAAAGTAAGCAAGGCTAAGTTGAAAGCTATGGAGGACTTGGGAGTGGGACAGATGTTGCTTACTAGAGTGACTAATTGAGGTCGAGATTTTTGATTTTATTTTTGCTTCAAGAAACTTAACTGGAAGGGATTTGAATGATATTTTCGAAAAGGATATTGGGAAAATGGGGTTATGGTGGATGCATTGGGTGCAGTTGGAGTGTTGGATGTAGTTTAACACTCTTCTAAGGTGTCAAGAGAAGTGTCATCTAGGATTTAATTTGTCATTAATGTTGAAGGACCCAATTTTGAAATTGGGTTGACAAGCTATGTAATGAAATAAAGGACTTTGTACATGGATGAAAACTAGTTTATTGAAGGATTGGTAGATGTAGTAATCTGTGGATGGCTGTTCATTCTTTAGTAGTGTGGACTTTGTTTTGGTGGACATCTTACGCAAAATTGGTTGGATCAATTGGAGCAATTAGCAAATAGGGAAATATTATATTGTAAGTAATTTGGATTATTTCTTGGCCAATTTAGAATGGCTAACATAGCATGTTGCTTGTGAAGCCAACCATTTTCTTTGTTTTTTTTTTACTACAGGTAGGTAGAAGTAGCTTGGGACAAGGAAAGAAGGCCTTGGGGCTGCCCCTTCACATTGGAAGTTTATCGGTTTGAAGAGAGGATTTTCCCAATTCTTTGAAGAAGGCGGAGGTTAAAGGTTGTAGTAGGTCTAGGTTATAGAGGAAATTGATTGAGGTAAAAGTAAGAGCTTGAGATTGCAATGCAAGTGTAGTGGACAATATCTTTGTTAACAAAACATGGGTGGAGTTTAAGCTCTAGGGGGTTGAAGGAGAATTTCTCTAGAGGGAGCAGAGGAGAGCATATTTAAATACTAATTCTAGGATGGAAGAGATCTTCTATTAGTAGAAAGCAAGTGCGAAGTAGCTGATGGTAGGGGATCACAACATGATTTCTTCATTGCTTTACAAACATTGGAAAGACAAATGGGGACAACTATATAAATATAGGGAAATTTTATAATATACATTGAAATTTGCAAATATTTACATGTTATTCATATGAAACTAAGTATGAAGCATGTCATTTAAACATTGTAGAACCTTAAGATACACGATTTGAATGCTATCTAGGAAATAGTGACCAATTTAGTAGGCAATTGTCAATATACATATCAATATGTGAGCAAAAATATAAGTTTAGCAATGAACAATATCATAGAAATCTAAATATTCCCAAAGGCTAGAGGATTGGCATAAAGTTTCATCATCATGTTTAAGTTTAGCATAATAAACAAAATATAGAAAAATGAAGTAGACTATTGCTCCTATTTTGCTTTTGCCACCATGACATCAAAATCAGAGTCCTCATCCTCACTATCATGCTCTACAGGAAGTGTAGTCTCATCCAAAGGAACACCCAACCAATCTTGAAGTTGTCTCATCCTCATCTATTTGGGCTGCATCCTTAGGATCAACAACCCACTGCAAAGCCGGAGTTTGCCTATGCTCCAGAGTCTAAAGATCTGCAAGTCTAAGAGCTTGATGCATTGCCATTAGCTTTTTTGCTTGTTTAGAGGTAAGTCTATTCCTGTTGATGGAGTGGATAAAATAATATGTTGACTAGTTCCTCTCTACAGCTATAAGGAAATAGCAACCTGTGCAAGGAGGCGAGTGACAAGTATTTTCAACTTTGGTGCATCTCTCCCATGCCAGCTTCATCATCCAATAGAATCTCTCTGTGCCAAAACCATTTTATCCAACCTCACTTACTCAAGTTTGGGCCATGAAGGTTGTTGAAGTCAAAGTATTATGCACGAAGAGTAGAGGCCTCTTGAGCTATATACATCTTATTAGTGGCTTTTTTGAAGCCATCTAATGCCTCAGGATCATCACTCAGGAGGCACCTTTCATTCAACTCTGCGTACTATTTGGGATTTGGAGCAAAGGCTGTCATATGAATTAGTGTATTCATTATGGTCCACCTATGCGTCACAATAGGCCTAATATGCTCCTCATGAAACCCTAGTATAGGATCCTTTGCTGCAACAATTTTCTTCATTTTCCCCAACATGCTGTCAAAAGTCTCATATATCTCTCCAAGACTAGGAGAGTTAATATCCACATATCTAATGACATCTGCAATGGGTGCTATGATAGAGCAAATATATCTGCAAGATGCAAACAAAAATTAAAATCATATTTAGACATTTTAAGTTAGTATGAGTATCAACAAGCAAAAGACTAACATTTAATTTAAAAATCAACAACTTCATTGTGGACCACTAGTTGTCGCGAAGGATCCTTTGCTTCACCAATTTTTCTTCAGAGGACTTAGAATCGGACCATTGTGCCCACTTTGGATTCACCACCATCAATTGTAGAAGGCCTCAATGCACCTCAATTATCCTTTCCATTAAGATGAAGTATATGCAATACCTATAGGCACAATTGTAAATTAAATGTTAAACATTAAACACATCACGTGTAAGTTTGTAGCAATTGTAAATAAAGCAAATTGAACTATAATTTAAATTGACATACTTTGTCTTGACTGGTTTGAGGAATTCCTTAGAGAAAGAGTTGAATAGAGCAAGTGAAATGTGGTGGTCTTTCCTATGTGCTTCAATGCATGAACACAACAAGGGGTCCAAAAGATGTGCCTGGTAGCACCCTCTACCATCAAACCGGCCAATTTGCACACATGTGCATAATCTGGGATCACCTGTACTACATTAGTCAGCGAAACCTCCTCCATGGCATCCCTCAAAATGGTGAATTGAAACTCTGCATCCTTAGCTTTCTTGAGGAATTTATGGCTTTTAAATAGTAAGAGCCAACAAGGGGTGTGACAATGATATTGATGAGTGACCTATGTCTAACATTGGTCCTAATGGAGCTCTAATTTTTAGGCCTTCATTTGTACACATTGTCCATCTTTTCAAGCTATAAGACAAACCAACTAGTTTTGGATTCTATTTGTTTCAACATAATATAAGAATATGATGTTGGAATAATGCACAAACAATGGATGTCAATATGAAGATAGGGTTGAAAATTAAAAAACTATGAGTACTAGAACAACATGATTATCATAGGTATCAAAAGATTGTGGCATACATTTATGCACTCATTATACATCTTTCGAAGTTCCAAGAAAATCATCAAGAAATCAATCTTGCCGACAATCTTAGGAATTCTGAGGTGGTAACGGGGGTAATAGGTTACAGTAGCTGCCCCAACAATGCACATAAAATATCAATATCAATTGGAAAAAGTAAAGATAGATCACTTTGGGATCCGCATACAATTAGAGTCAAATATATATCAATATCAAATGTTATCGAGTTGTCAAGCGCTTGGCAATATAATCGATGGAAGTGTTTCTGAAGGTGTTAGGCGTAATCGATAATATCTCTGGATGTGTTGAAGACTTCAATCGTATGTATTGTGCAATAATAAGAATTCTTAATGCACCTTGAAGGAGTGATATATTTATATTGATGACTAGAATATTTACTGGAGTTTTGGAGGAAAGATGTTATGCAACACATTACACCCAATAGTGAGTGTATGGTACCTATGGAAATCAGTTCTACACAAGCTAAATATACCGTGTCATACTTGCAAAGAATTATTATATATTTTTGCGTGATATTGGAAGAGCCGGAGTCCAACAGTTGATGCTTAATATTGTCATGCAATTGTGGAAGGTCTGTTATCATCCATATCTCATACCAAGCAAGGCCATCATGTTCTCATATTTTCACAATGGCAGCCGATGGTAAATTTTGCAGTACACCTAGAGATGTCCTCTAGAATATCTTGAAATTGTAAGAGCCGGAAGCACATAAGGAAATAAGTGGAGGTTTAATGAAGAACATAAATAATATGTGTGAAGTTTGATATGTTAAAAAGGTGTGAGACAGCACCATGATCAAATCAGAGTAACCGTTGGGGCTGGAGATATTGTAATTACATTACTAAGAAATACAAAGGTTCAATTTATTATTAATGCTAGGGAAAACGCTAAAGGTATCACTAAAAGGAGTCCACATTTGTCAAATATGAACTATGTTAGAATGCATACAAAGCAACACAGATATGGCATGAATCATCAGCAAGGAGTGATGTCATCAGCAATTAAATTAAAATAAACCTTCTTAATGTCTGCCAACTTTAGGAGGGCTACAAATATATTTAAAATGATTTAGCAGCCATGAAATACATAAAAGATAGGATCGAGCAATTGAAGCAATGCAAATACTTGTGATAAAGCTCATAATAAACAATACAAGCTGCCATTAAACAAATAATATTATAAAGAGGCGGGATATTAAGAGTTGAGAAGTCATGTTAATAAGAGGTGTCCCTTAGTCATAGTTATTTGGTAAAATAAAATGATATATATAAAGACTCATCAATTGACAATCAAGACGTTAGATGACAATAAGCAATTACAAGGAGCAATCAATGAGATATAGAAAAAGAAAAAGAGAAGAAATAAAAAAAAGACATTCAATGATAAGTCAATGAGATATATTCAGAGTTTGTAAGGAGTAATGTAAATATTATAGCATGACTTTAATATAATTTCAAATATTATATTTTAATAATAAATAAAAGGTCCTTATGTTTATTTTCTAGGCAAAGAGCTTGCAATTAAAATGTGGATTCGTCCTTTATGATCAATAAATAGATTATTGAATTATTTCAATAGGGTTTTATTTTTGCATTGGATATTTTACTGCTGTCTTTGTTCGACAATCAAGATAGTGTGAAATATATATGTGTTTCCTTATCTCTGTCTAATCGGACTTCTAGCTGGAGAAGTTAAAAACCCTTTTGGACTAACAAAGAATTGCATATTAGATTTGTCTTTTGCAAAGCTTAAGAGTATTGGATGATATTTTTGATGAAATATTGTCTCATAGAGTTGTATGTAATGATGATCTTCATAATAGTTGACTTTGTTGCCCAAATAAACTAGGGCACCAGTCTTTTAAATCATTGAAGTTCAGTTATTTGGATTCATGGTTGGAGTAAAAGATCTATTACTTCCTTCTTGCAAGCATCTAATCAATTATTGACAAATATTATACAAAACATTCAATCACTTTAAATATTTAACAATTAACTTCATTATAATTGAGTTTGAGGATTTTGCCAACCAAAGAACTCATAAGTTTAAATTTGCTATAGAAAAGCTTTGAACCGGGTCATAAGGGTTCAAGGTGAACGTTTATTCGCCTAGGTGTAGCAAGGCCTGAAGTGCAGAGGAAATTGGATTATTCTTGTTTGTTGGCTAGAACTGATCGAGCAATCCTATTGGAGAATTGGCATAGCTCTTGGATTTCCAATCTGTGGTTTTGGGAACCAACGGGTCCACCATCCATCACCATAGGGCAGCCTGTCCCAACCCATGTGTGTTTCATATCCCAAACAACAAAGCACTGTTAGAGTACTCACTATCTAGGATGGTGGTTTGTAGCTTATGCTCACGAGGGGATATAAATGAGGGATTCATAGTCAACATATCTTTGACCATTTGTTAAAATAAGTGGAACGGGCTACATGAAATGGGATACCATTAGCAACAAAGAATCTACCAATGGATGCCTGACAAGCTCCTTTGCCTGCACATTAAACAAACTTTTAATAGTTCTGAATGACTTTGATTTTGGATTCTTTCACAACTTTTGGGGTATTGTTTGGACGATGTTTTGTTAGTAGTGTAGGACAAAAAAGGTGATGCTCAAAGTTCAGAACTCCATATTTGTGACTGATTTGAAAGAGTAAGCCTCCTAAATATTTTGAAGAATTTAGACTAATAAACCTTAATAATATTGTTTATAAAATTTCACCAAAGCCATGGCTCTATGACTAATTAAGTATATAGATGGTTTTCTAATGCTACTGGTTCCTTATTACTCCACAATGATATCAAAGATGTTCGCCTCCTAAATCTTTTGAAGAATTTATATTAATTAGCCTTCGTAATATTGTTTATAAAATTTCACCAAAGCCATGGCTCTATGACTAATTAAGTATATAAATGGTTTTCTAATGCTACTGGTTCCTCATTACTCCACAATGATATCAAAGATGTTCACTAGGCTGAGGTGTATTTCAATTGTCTTGGATCATCTGCATGCAGTGAAGTGGATGCAGATTTTTCTACAATGGGCTTTTGAAGCTATTGCAAAGAATGTCAAGCTCTCTCTTTTGGCAGAGGCCATTATTTTGTTTTTTTGATTGTTGTGACTAGGTTGAGTTTGCAAAGCAGGTGCCAGTCTGTCCTCTGGGGGTAGTTTGTCCCAGTCCTTAGTGGACTCTTCTCACTATATGCTGTTGGGTAGTTGGTTCTGCTTTAATTAGTTTGATGGCTTGATGGTTTTTGGTTGGCTTCATGGATCCTGTTTCCTAGGTTTTTGTAGTGGGTTAAATTAACGTGCCTCTGGTTTAGTTATTGTGTTTCTGTGTTACCCTAAGTTAATATGTATCAGTGGAAGACAACAATGAAAACTAAGCCAGTATATAAGACTCTTTTGTTTTCCTTGTTCTCTTGCACTGATAGCTCATTGGTATAAGTTATTTTAAAGTTTATAACAATTTACATGTGTAATTAATATTTAAATATCAAAATGAAAATATTTTTCATTTTAAAATTTTAATATTGACGAGTGTGATTTATTTGAAAGTTTACTACAATTTGAATTCAACCACATTTTGTCTTTGCCAAACTTGAAAGTGAACACAAACCTCATGGCTTGGTGACTTGGTCATTGGTTTTTTGGTTCTTCAACTTTACAATATTGCTGGCTGCAAAACTTGATGACATCCGAAACAATTCTAGGTAGTTTTCTTCCTGTAGCTGCTCTGTGTAGCTTTCAGGGGTCTTTATTCAGACTGAAACTAGAAGCAGGTGCCCCACCTGTGAGATGTTGCTCTTAGTTAGAGCAAATAAATTGTCATACATGTATTCAATTAGCCCTCTCAAAAAGAACATTGCATAATTGCTATAATTTTTAAAAGAGCTTATTCACTACCTTAAGATAAAAACATAAAAAGATTAAAAATAATAAATTTAGTCATTTCCTTTTATCTGAGGTCATATTGCAGATGTAGTTATTCAGATATGTTTTAATGCCAGACCAGGATTGTTCTACAAACTGTAGTAATAGCCCTTCCCACATTAGTGATTGTCTAGGAGATGTTTACATTTTGTGCAGCAGATCCCATCAATGGGATCCTTTCCCTACTACATCAGGGATTTTTTAAACAACTTGCATCACATCAATGGTGATAATCTGTTGCAATTTGTGTAATGCAGGCCTTTGTTTACTGCCACTATTCTGATATTGTTTCATCCTTTCAACAGGTAACAGCACAAACAGTCCATTGGATAGAGGCTCAATGAAATGGGATGAGATGATCCTACCGTTTTAACAAAACACTACTCCCACTTGATAGTTAAATGGAATTGCTATTTGCCTTAACTAGAGGGTTTTTTTAAATATTATTTGATTCTGCACTGAGAACCTGTTTATGGTTCTAACTCTGAAATCTAAACAATGTCTCACTTAAAAGTTTGAAGCTGTTCAAGCTGACTCAGAAAAAATCGGCATATGTAGATATTTACAATTTTATACTAAATGACAGTTTAAAAGCACAGGAAAAATACTCGATGTGTCTGCTAAGACTGCAATTTTAAGCCAAGTTATTTGTGTAAGAGAAATAGTTGGCAGAATGCTGCTTGAAAATGAAATTAATCAGTGAAGTAAACAGTTGTAGAAGTTCACATTTGTGTGCAATATGGGGTTTGTACTATTCAATTGACTTATTTATTGCACCAAATCCTATGTAAAATGAAAAAGGTTTTCCAATATTTGTTGTAGTATATGGGGCTTGTGCAAAACAATCCCAACTCTTCTGTATTTTGCAGCCTCCCAAATTTTCAGTACACTGACTCGGTTAGGTCAAGTATCTTGTCTTTACCATTTGCCTGGTTGTCATTGTCTGGATAAATGAATAATTGCTATGTATTGTGACAATGCCACGAGAATGTGACGAATTACCTCTATATTTGACTCAGGTTGTCACTGTTAATGTCACGATGAAATTCAAAGCTTTCATCAATCAGGTGAATGATGTGGATGAATAAATAGACACTGAGTAATTCATTACAGTGGATCCAGCAATGTCTTTATTAGCCTCGGAATCCTTCCAAGACAATTTGGTTGCATTTATAATACATTTAGTATGATACACCATGAAGTCCTTAAACACACCTTGGTTGCGTTCTATAATACTATCTATTGCAAGCTTAGCAACAAGACTCGCCCCAGAGCAAATCTCGGTAGTCCCTATTTTCTTGGCAAATTAAAGTGAATACAGTCATTTACTTGTCAGAACATGCAAAACTTGACAAAAACTTGCCAAATCCAGTCAGACATGATAAAAACAGATTGAATTAGCAAACAGGCCATTTACGTGGTTGACAAAGTAACAAAGCAACGCATGAGGCACATATTCGCATTAGTATTAAATTCATAGGTGCAAGCTGTTTGTTTGCATTTAGCATATCTCTATAGATTACTTCCAATATATTTTTGGTGCAATTGAGACTTGTTACAAACTTTTAATTTACACTTGAAATAACCCTAGTTCCCCTTCTACACTGTATCTCTGACCGGCCCAAGATCGGCATTTTTAGTTTCAAATAACTTCAGTTTCTCCATCCAGACGCTTTGATTGGATATACCTTAGAAACATATGGTGGTTTCAGAAAAGAGCCGTAAGGTTTATAAACAGGCACGAGTGCTTAATTGGAATTTTTAATAGTGTCGAATAAAGGAAGACAATATTCCACACCTTTAGTCCAATGGGTCTAACTTGAACCATCAAAAGGAAGACAATATTTCGACGTGCGTATTTCCTTGTATTTAAATAAAATGGCTATAGAGTTACCGTGTTTCCCAACTACTTAATTCGTTTCCTCGCACTCACAAATATCACTATCCTTTGAAAACCATAGGCAGTCTGCCAGAATTTTGTGTTTCTCTAAGATTTGATGTTCAACACTCAACTGTGTTCATTTTAATTTTACCATCCCATCATTTATTGCCAACTGCCAGCTAATCGTTCAACTACTTTGAATGATGTACAAAATTTAGTGAGTCAAGAAAGGATAAGAATGAGATTCCGAAAATGAATGGTAGTGAACATATTTAGAAAAGAGTTGTGTTTATGGTTAGGAATGATATTTTGGCAATATGAATCCTCAAAAAAAGGAGAAAAATGTGTAAATCTCAAAGAAGACAATGAAAGGAGGCCATTGTGGGTAACAGCAATGGGAGCATAGTCTTAGAAACATGACCAGAATTCTACGAACAAGCCGCCCATTTGTGCATTTCAATAGCAGAGCCCGAGAGCAGACTTCAACATTTTAGATTGTAAAGCATTATAATTTCATTAGTGAATCTGTCTACTGGAGATACTCTATTGGTTTGGAGATTTTTTTGAATGCTATGAAAGACATGCAAATTATATTATATTTCATGTGGTAAATTTGTAGAAAAATAGTATTGTTAATGTTTTTAAAATGATATATGAAGAATTAGATTAGGGTTGAGGGCTCATGCAAACTTTGAATACTTTGAATAGTCTGAAAGAAGCATATATATCTGATGTATAATTAGTCCTATATTAATAAAATAACGTGACCAATAAAAAATAACTTAATGTATAAGTAGATTTTAATTGCAATTTTTTCAAATAACAAAATCTTTATATATCTGATTTATAATTTCCCAATATTAATAAAATGGTAATGTTATCGATCAAAAAAGATTTAAAATGTATAAATACATTTTTAATACAAATTTACTTATATTATTAAAATGATAATTTTATTAATAAAAATAATTCTTAAATGTATAAATAGATTTTTAATGCAATTTTATCAAATATTAAAATCTTTATATATATAATGCATAATTTTTTTCCATTAATAAAATCATATTACAAAATTCTTGTCTTTACTCATACATAAAAGACCATTATTTTTTATTTTGCTCGCTTGAGAGGTGTTTTACTCAAATGAAGATGGATAAAATGGATAAAATGATCTCTATAGTTATCGACTTTGTATTAACATTTGTAACTTTACGACTACAATAGCCTTATCATTTCCATTCATTCTATTCAAGAGTGTCATAAGATTTAGATTATGTGGTTTGTTTGTAATAGAGATTTTCACGGTAGATATGAATCCTTAGGATGAGTACTCGTGGATAAATAAATAATATGTATATCTTTAGAAATTGAGGGTACAAGCTATAAAAGTCTGGTCACTGTAGGTGAATCACCTCCTTGAAGAGAGTGTGTATGAGGACAATAAATATGAAGGGAAAGGAAAAGGAAAAGGAAAAGAAGGTATGGAAGGGAGAGAAATAGGGACAAGAGAGAGGAGAGTGGGGTGATGAAGAGATAGGATGATAAAGACATGTGAGGTGATCAATAGTATATAGATGGAGATATAGAGATAGAGATAGAAAAGATCAAAAAGAAATATTGGAAATAGTATATAGACAATGAGAGGCAAATGGTGAAGAGAGGGGTAAGATTATTGGGAGGGAGAAATGAGTGTATGTGTAAAAAGATATTAAGGAAAGTGTATGGATGTAAATAAGGAAAGTGTGTATTAAGAGTGTCATATGGACACAAAAACAATACAAAGATATGGTTTAAGATGGAGAGGAAGAGATAGATATGATGACATAGAGAATTTTAAATTATTGATTTCAAATAGAAAGGTCCATTTCATATAGAAAATAATAGTTAGAGGGATAGATGATTATAATTGAAGATAGGAAGAGAGTGAGGGGGTGGGGGAGAGTGCATAAGATGAATAATATAAAGAAAAAAGAGGGATAGAGAGGTGAAAAACTCGATAGAGATAAAAATAGATAGGGAAACAAAGGGAGACATTGTGGATAGATAGATGGACACGAATCAAATATTAAAGGGTAGGATAGTTAAGATGAAAGAGACAAAGAGGAGGGGAGTGGGAGGGAGAGAAATAGGAAGAGGAGAGGAGAGAGATAAATATAGAGAATGACAAAGATATATGAGTTGAAAGATGGATGGTGGATAGATTGATAGATAGAGCATGTACATAGAATAGAGAAAAGAGAAATAGAGGAAATAGGGTATAGATACATAGGAGCAAAACATGAAGTGGGGTAAGATTTTTTTTTTAATATGGTATAATATTTAATAGAATATTTTCATTGCTCCATATAGTGAGAATAATATTTTCATTGTTCTATCTAGTTTGCATAATATATTTTGTTTGAAGTGCACCTTGATCTATGCGATATTCCTCTTTTTATTTTTATTTTTATTTTTATAATAATTGTATGTGCATTATTTTGAATACAAAGCCAATATAATGATTTTACTCTAGATAGGGTTGCAAATGTAAGTCGTCGTCTCTTGATTATGCCAATGTCCACCATTGTTTTTTGTAGTGCGACCACTTGAGATCTTTGTATAGTAGTAACATATGCCATGGTAATTGGAAGTAGTCTTCAGTAGCCCAAAGTGATAGGTAGTATCAGTACACTTATTGTATCTTCATGGTTCCATGGTGGCCCATTATAGTTCTCAAAATGTACCACCAAATATATGAGTACATTTGTTGGCTTACAACCTTGTTCGTAAACGACATTAATAATCTCACCAAGAGCTCCATTTACATGTCTTGCTTCTATGTATATATTTGTTGTAAGAATAATGCGTTGTCCAAGTACATGTTTTTCTAGTTCATCATTTATTTGACTACTTATTTTTTTTTTGTTTTTTTTTTTTTTAGATTGTAGGAATCGGTGCAACACGACCCCCTTATAAACTGCAGTGCGCCTGGTAAACTTTTTAACGTGATCGGTAGCGTTGGCGTGACACGCCCACCGGTACCACAAGGACGGGGAAGACTAGAACCTGTGACCAACCCCCTACAACAGGGAAGATTTAGCCAACCGAGCTAGGGCCCCCGCCCTATTTGACTACCTATTACAACTAGGCTATTAAATGATTTTTGTATCTTTTTATTACCCAGCTTTACTACCTTGTTAGTAGTGAACAAGTGCATAGAAATTTCAAATTATTTTGGTTTATCTCCACTTAAGTGTATGCCTGTACGGATCATAAAATACCCCAATAATTTTGTGTTGGGTTCACATCTCGTATGTTATGTAATAGTTGGTGGGATTCTACTTGTGTCCTACCCTTATCTTTCTTCTCGAAACATGTTTGTACTGTAACAACTATTGTGAATTGGTGCCTAAATACGATGGCATTTGAGTGTAATGTGTAAATTAGTTTGTCCATAACAAATAGTAGTTGTGCTAGGTCTCCAAAAAATATAACCGATACTCCACTAGAGTATACATGTTATCGATGCGGAAAGGCTTCTCATAGATGAGTATCAATTCAAAGGAGCTATTTTGGGTATACAAAGCTCATTTCATCAATAATGATGTATTTGACATGTTTAAATTCTTCTTGGAATGTTATTAATATGTGGCCCTCTAATGACTACATTTCTTTGCTAGGGATTTAGAGCTTTCAATGTATTGTGGTTGCATGAATATTGAATGCATCAAGCCTCATGGGAGCTAGTATCAATCAATGTCCTTTTTGTGGTTCTTTACTATTTATTGATTCTATATGGACACAATTAAATAAGATTTCCCTATATACTTGCTAATCCCTAGATAATCACGTATAGTGGTTTGTTGGACTCGTGATATTCAATTATCTAGAGAACTAACTTTTTCTTGAATGATAATATGTAGTAACGATGCTTGACGACTACTGCTATGGTTTCACTACAATCACACATTATGTTGTCATTTACAAATTGTGTAGTAATTTGATGTAAATGCGGTGGAATAGTAATAAGGTCCCACTTTTTGCTAGTGTCAAACTAACACTTTCCAAGCATATCAAGCTCATGTATTGTCACAATACTTAATGGTCCCATATATGAAAAAAGTCCCATAGTTGGTGTGCACTGTCTTATCTCATTTGCTTCTTTAGAGTTTATTTCCTGATCAATAGTGTGATTAATGTGTCATACATCATATCACGTATTCATTTGTAGTCAATCAATCTTTCCATTTGCATCCTCCACAATTTGTAGCATACAAAAAAGATCTTGCAAATTCAAGTAGATTTACTATTTCAAGGTATGGAGGATGACATATAAGAATGTAGGTCGCTAGGTCAAATCAAGTTATTTCCTAGACTTTTTATTATTTGATGGTGCAATTTTCATCCAAGATTCAAAGAGATGAAAGGTCAACTACAAATAGCAAGAGGTAGTTCTTGTAATATATGAGATATGTCTTGTGTCCTATGTTGCTTTCCACAATAACTTCAAACAAGATTTTTTGATATGTTGTGAGGGTTGGGTCATCTTCTTTTTGTGTTGAAGATATTCTTCTTAACATACAAGTACATGTTTTAGATCAGTTTTCCATTTTTATGGCATACTTTGCATGTATTTCATGACAAGTGTTAGGGAGACAACATGCTAGCAATATATGTTGGCCCTCCAAATCAAAATCATCATTGGATTGTCTATTTTTAACCTATTATCATTTCTTGCAAGTTCTTATTTTTTCTTCCTGATTCTATTGCATGATAACACATATATAATTCCTTTTCCATCAAACTCACAATTGTCGAGAATGTAAAGGAGGGATTACACATCTTGAAAACTTGTGTTGCACTCAATTTTTAATTCTCCCATGAAACCACTCTTGCCAAGATTGGCCATTTTTGTCTATCATTCTCTAGTCATAATGTCTCACTTCTAAAACCACAATGACAATATATGCACTGGATATGAGATTTCACATAACTTTAATATTTTCTAATTTAAAAAAGAATTGACAACCATAATAAAGGGTTTATTCTTGAGGCACCATAATACTTTATTAAGGCATTGTTAAATTCATCCTAAACAAGTGGAAACCAAGATAAATAATTGATTATACATTTAAATTTCAAAATTAGCAAACAATTTTTTTATAAATCCCAAAAAAATAACACCATTTTTAAAAAAGGCATATTGATTATTTGTGAGTGTACTTTTGATGATGTTCTTGAATAGTTATTCATTGATTCTCCCCATCTAATTCCCTACCTCCATCTTTATATCTTTCTTATTCATGCACATAGACACTCATTTATCCCTCTGCATCTCTATCTTGTCTTACCCTTCTTTACATTTTTCTCCTCTATATCTATATCATTATTCTCTATTTCTCTTTGATCTAATCTATCTATCTATCATCTATCCATCACCTCATATATCTTTATCATTGTCTCTCATTATCTCCCTTGTCTCCTTTTCTTATTTCTCTCCCTCCCACTCCTCCTTTTTGTATTGTTAATAATATAAGATTATCAAAAATTTAATTTTAAAAAAAAAAAGAATATTATAAACCTTGAAAAATCAAATTCCTGGTATTTTCAAATAAAAGTTATAGTTGAATACATGAAAAAAAACATTTTATAAAAGTATAAGGATATCGAATCCATTTTTTGATAGGTAAAAGATTAGGAAAACTAAACTGAAATTTAAAATAGATTAATAGTATTCATATTATCAGAAGCATTTTATAAAAGCATGAGGACACATGAATCCATTTTTTTGAGTGGTAAAAGATTTGGAACCTTAAATTTAAAATAGTTAAAATTTATTCATATTGTGAGAAGGTTCATTTCATTTAAAAGTAATTAATTTACATCATAAAATTATATCTTTAACTAAAAATACATGGATAAGATAATTATTTTTTTGGTACAAGGATGATTAGAATCATACGGATTGGATAATTAATTTTTTGGTAAATAAGAGAAAATTAATTATTGAAAAGGAAGTTTAGAAGTAATAATTATTTTTTTTGTAAGGATTTTTTTTTACAAAATTAAAATTATTATTATTTTTTGATCGGTAAATGACCAAGGCCTTGATTATATTAAAATTAATAAAAGTACAATAGAGTATCTCCATTCAAATTGGCACTAGTAGGAAAGAACGGAGAAAAAAACCTCTAGTTTTGCCTTCGACCATAGTCCTATATTATTACACTATTGAAAGGGGCATACCCTAGTTGTCATTTTTCAAATTTTATTTTAAGTACAAAAAGATAGACTAGTGTCCTCTTCTAAATATTGTCTTCATAGACGTTCTCTATACCGATCATTCATACTTCTTTGTCCGAGATGAGATTAAAAAAATTCAACCAGAGCTTTATATATATAGTAGGTAATTCTTCTATATCTATATTGGGAGAAATGAATACACCTTATTAACTTGCTAATCATAAATACAACTTAAAGAGAACATTAGTACTGTTAGTGAAAAAGATTTTGTTTTAGAAATCCTTGAATTCCTGGCTTGAAATTAAAGAGATTCCAAGTTTAACCATATGGGGCAAAGTTACTTGAATCAAAACAAACAGATGATTGTTTCTCTCAAGTTCCAATATAATTCGTTTATAATACAAGCTTTGAAAACTATTCTTTTGACTAAATAAGAATCATTATAATTTCTGAGTCCTAGTAAACCAAGTTTTATATAGAGGCTCTGTATTTATCTGGAATTAATCTGAACTTTGTTTATCAATATTTTCATACATAGAATTAGACTACTACTCATAGTTTTTAATTTAATGCCATCTCAAATTAACATATTGTGAATTGTACCTATTAGGGTCGACACTGTGGGTTGCTAAATGTGAAATCCTATTTCATCCTTCTCAATAGATATGGAACATCAACATCAGCTCAATTTAATTTTCAAGATAGTATGAAAGTTGATAATCTTTACATTCTAAAGACAATTTCCTCTAACACATCTAAATAGATAAGGTAGAACCTGATTTAGCTTTAACAAATTCGAAATGAATATTTGTCCTTAACAATACAACCCTGTTAGTATACCTCATTCGAAGGAGGCAAAAGGCACAAGCTAATTCCATCAAATTGATTTAAAGATAACATCTATTTGTATTAATATCGAAAAGAGTTTATAGACCAACTTCTTATATAAATGAGTACTCGAGCTATCAAACATTACTACCAAACTTGCAGACCTAAAAACGGAGCTATTTTGATGTATCAAACAACATCCTATATACATATATGATATAGTCCTTAATATTACATGGACTCAAAACCAAACTTACTATATATATATATATATATATATATATATATATATATATATATATATATATATATATATATATATATATATATATATATATATATATATATATATATATATATATATATATTCTTATTTCGATTTAAGAAGCTTTCGATATATTAATAACCAAAGCCTACAGAACTAAGATGAGGAAACAAAAGGCCAAAACAGGATCTAGCCAGACACAAAAGGTCGAAGGCACAAAATAGGGGAGACCCCCAACCAATTATTTGGATTACAAAAACAAAACATCCAAACAACTCTAGCATGAATAGGTCATCCAGAGCATATACCTATTTCCAATACATCGTAATAATTTCTACGATGTCATTGGGAGTCTCAAATTGGAAATTTGGCAGGAATTCAAAGGAAATCTTTTCCCTACTTGATTTTTCCATGTTAGGGGTACAAAATTCTAGAGCTTCCAGATTATCAAGCACCACACCTAGATGAATATAAGACTTAAAGATGCCAAGATAGTTTTTGAGCCATTCCTTGCTATGGTCTTCCACAATCCCTCTCCACTTGAGAAGAAAATGAATGTTGGCTTCCATTCTTGGCCATGCCTGAAAAAATACAACATTCTCTTAGACAACCAGAGAAGGGCGTCTGGTTACGATGGCCAAATCAAAACTCCCAGGAGGATGTGCCATATACATTTCTGGGAGAGGGATCCTAAATTTCTCATCTATACTTAGAATAGCTTCTTCCAGACCCACACACCAAATTGGATTAAAAACATTAAAGTAGAGTTTGATCATAGCCCACTTTTCTACTTTGGTTTTGGCCAAACAACCTATAAATGCCCCTATAGTATCACTATTAGTTCTCCAAGAGAAATCATAGTTAAAAATACCTTCTACTATGACACAACTCGCCGCAATCTTGGTCATGTCATCCACTGGATTTTACACTCGGTTCCATCTCTCTGGTTTTACATTACCCCGAAATGCCATGGTTCGCACCTCCGAGGCATGGAATAAACTAATGTTAGTTTCCATATTAGGGTTGATGCTAGCTCAGACTAAATGAAAAAGGAAAAAAAATAACAAATAAATAGCAAACTATCAGACTAAAGGTGAAGGATCTAGAAGAGCCTGGATAAATGACGTCAACAACTGTTGCCACCTATATGGGACCGAATCGTGATGAAACATGATGATGCCTAGTATCATGACATAATGGATAAAATAGGGGAGATAAAAATGGGGTTGAGATGATAGGATGGAATTATAAAAACACAACCCAGTGAAAGATTAGTCCTATTTGTAAAAATCAACCATAAAAGTGCTCTCCTAAAAATATGTTAATCTTCACTCCTATTTGAGGGAGATGTTATGCTGAATTAAAAATACCTTTTATACTCTTGTTTTAAAATTATATTTAAAATCTGATCGTATTTTGAGAGATCCTTGCTAATTATTCTTCGTCTTCCCCTATGTATGTTGCATGGAGTGGAATTACTTGTTAATCTACAAAGATATGCATATATAAGTATGATTTATATAGGGTTATATTGATTTACTGATAATATAGATGTTATATTATTTGGACCCTTATTATTTGAATTGTTCTTAGGGCTCATTTGGGTGAGTTGTCTAGCTCTATTTAGAGCTATTACTTGATCTCCGATTGGTTTTCTTACGATTAAACATTAAGAACAATAATGTGAGCTAAGACTTCCTATTTGACCATTATAGTTTAAAATATTTTCACCATCAGCCCCCTTATTTTCTAGTTGGTCTGCCTTTTTGTTGCCTTCTTGAAAAAATGTGGAAGATCTAAATCTACGATATGGTCCAGAATATTAAACACTTCTTCCAAGTTCGAGTTTAAGACCCAATTTGGCGTCTTTCTTTTCCTAATGGCATTTAGGACAATCTATGAATCTCCTTTAGTAATAATCTTTTGATAAATCTAAATTTAGGCAAATTTGGAGACCTTCTTGTAGGGCTTCTAGTTCAACTAGATTGTTAGTTGTAGGTTCTATGGATTTAGCCCTTTTAGCAATCCACTTACCTAACTTATTATTAATGATACATCTAATTCCAGTAGAACTAGGATTACCTTTAGAGGCTCTGTCAAAGTTTATGTTGGACCACCCAGTCGGTGGAGGTATCCATATGCAATTCTCCCTCGCCTCTTTATACTTTTTTTTATAAACAAGTGGAGAATTAATTATATTTTTCCAGTTCTTTTTCAGTAAACCATCCCAGCTTAAGAATGATCCTTCCTCTATCTGAGTTTTCCTTAGATGAGTGTTTAAAGTCTCAACTATACATGCCTCAATTTTTTTAATAATCTCCTCTGTCTACATATCTTGATCAAAAAATATTCTCCTATTCCTTTCTTTGCAAACCTCTCACATAAGGATAGATGGCAAAATATTCCATATTTTACTATAAATATCTCTACTACTGTTTGTTGGCCAGTCCTTAAGGAAATCAACTAGGGATTTCAGCAATGGGGGTGATTCAGTCCAATGTATGTCTGAGCCATTCCCAACAGTATTGTGTATATGTACATCTATAGAAGATGTGATCAGTATCTTCACTATCTTGCCTACATAGAACACATTGTATTGGACCCTCAATACCCAACTTTCAGAGTCTGTCAAACAGTTAAGATCCTTTTCTGAAATGCTAGCCATAAAAAGAAACTTGCCTTTGGTAGACAGGACGAATCCCAATAGAGTTTGAGTGGAATATTCACTTCTTCCCATCTTTGGAAATTCGTGATAGCTCTATATCCATTTTTAACACTATACCTTCCATCTTTTGAAGTTGCCTAGATGAGATTTTCATTTCTATCTAATTGCTTTACTATCCTTTTTTGTATTATTTTTTCCTATACCTTTTTTACTATTGGATCCATATCCAAATTCTCCATAGATTTCCATTCCCAACTTGTGATTCCATTAATAGTTTTTTTTGGTTTTATAATCACTGACCTTGCACCCCCATTGTTTAATTAATTGCTCTTTGATACTCTTTGGGAACCCCATGCTATCTACTGAGGGGTACCCATCCCATGAATCCTCCCAAAATAAGGCTTCATCACCCTTACCAACATCCCATGTGAGAAATTTACTAATAAGGGCTCAACTTCTAACTATAAAGTTATAGCTTTTGGATCCTTTAGGGAGAATCCTCATTCTAAAGATTGAACAGGGATCATCAGCATTAAGATATTTTTTGTACATGATTTTAGTCCATTTATGATCCCTTTCTTCAAAAAGGTGCCAGGTAAGTTTAGCCCCTAATGCTTCATTTTGCCAGCTTAAGTTTTTTATTCTCGAGCCTCCTAATTCCTTTGGTTTACATATATTGTCCCACTTTATGAGGGCTAATTTTTTTGAATCATCAAAATCATTCTAAAGGAAGTTCCTGAGCTTTGCCTTAAACTTCTTATTGATGTGTTTAGATAGAGGAAGACAAGTGCAGACAAAACTGCTTTAATCTTGGTAACCTTACCAGCTTTTGTTAGCCATTTATCTTTCTAGCCTCCTATCCTCACATCCATTTTTTCAAGAGTCATATGCCAAGCCTTATTATATTTACTACCTTTCTCTAACTCTATTCCTAAATATTTGCATGGGAATGTACCTCTTTTATACCCCAGAATGTTACAAATCTATTTTTCAATTTCAGATTCTGCTGCATTAACTTTTTGACTAGATAATTCCATATATTACTGGATGATAGACTTCATATTTAGGGCCTCTTTTGTAGTGCTTTCACTTGGCAGAATGATATCATCTACATATTGTTGGTGGGTAATATTGGGGACATTTTCAACTACAATAATTTTATTTATTTTCCCCTCAATGTGAGCTCTGGTTATTGCTCTCCCAAAGGCTTCTGCCATAATAATATATAGGAGTAGAGATAAAGGATCTCCTTGTCTTATACCTCTTGACATATCAAAAAAACCTTCAGGGGTTTCATTGATGAGGATTGAAATTTTAGTTGTAGAGATACATTGATAGATGAGATTAATCCATTGGTGAAAGAATCCAAAGGCTTTGCATAAAAATTGCCAATCAACCATGTCATATGCTTTTTGTATATCCAATTTCATGAACATGCTTGCCACTTTATTCTTATGGGCTGAGTGTATCATTTATTGAATGATGAGTATTCCATCTAGGATTGATCTACCTGGGAAAAATTTGATTTGTTCTTCTAATATAAGCTTAGGAAGAATTGGTTTAAGTCGATTCGCTAACATTTTGGATAAGATTTTATAAATGATATTACATAGAGCTATAGGTATGAAATCCCTTGGATTTTTAGGATCACCTTTTTTGGGTATCAGGGTGAGAAAGGTGAAATTGATTTCAGATAATAATGATCCACCATTTCTTGATGCTTCAATGGCTTTCCAAAGATCTAAACCGATTACGTCCCAACATTTTTGGTAGAAAAAAGCCTAAATTCATCTGGACTTGGGGATTTGTTAGGATTCATGCTGAATAACACCAATCTAACTTCTTCCAGGGTGATTGGTTTGTTTAACATTTTATTCTCTTCTAATGAGACCACTCTAGGCATAGCTTCAAGCATTTTTGCTTGAGCTACCATATTCGAGCAATCAAAGTTACTTAATATATTTTGAAAGTAATTCACGGAAATCTTGGCTATTTTATCAGGGTTTTTAGTGGTAGTACCCAGAGGATCTTTGGCTTTTATTATTTTTCTTATGGCTCTGTTATGTAGGGTGCTATTATGGAATTTTTTTGTGTTTTGGTCTCCTTCTTCTAGCCATTTTTCTCTTGACTTTTGTCTCCAAAAGATTTCTTCTTTTGCCAGGATGGTTTCCTGATTGGCAAGTAATTCTTTTTCTAAATAAAAGTTGTCATTATTCATCCCATTTTTAATTACTTCTATTTTTAGTTATTTTAATCTTTCCTCGATATCTAATTTTTCTCTAAAAATATTATTGAAATGTCCTTTATTCCATTTAAGTATATTTTCTTTAATCATTTTAATCTTAGAAACAAAGATATATATTTTAGACCCTCTAAATTGTCTTGATTCCATCATTCTCTAATAAGTTCCATAAAGTTTTTGTCTAAAAACCACATTTTTTAACACTTAACAGGATTTCTAATGGGTTTATTTGGTTCAGAGAAATCAATTCTAACAGGATAATGGTCTGATCTTGCTATTGGTAGAATTGAGGATTGAATGTTGGAATTTAATTCACTAAGTTCTCCTTTGAGAAAAAATCCATCCAATTTCTTAGCTATATAAGAGAAATCTTTCCTTTTATTATTCCATGTATATTTCCCATTATTAACCAGAATATCAATTAGATTGTTAAAGTCAACCCAATTTTTAAATTCCTTAGATGCTTGGGAGGTTTGCTAGATGCCTCCAAATTTTTCCTCTATATTTAAGATAGTATTAAAATCACCACATAAAAGAATGACTTCATTAAAAAATATACTAATTTCTTCCTATGGGAGTTTTTATATCTATGTTATAGATTGGACCATAAATGTTTACTAAGATGAACTGTAGGTTAATTTTAATGCTTTTGACTTTGCTTCTCATCCAAGAGTTATTTGAATTTAATAGATTAAGAGTAACTTTCTTGGGATTCCAAATCATGCCTAAACCTCCTGAAGCTCCTCTAGATTCATGTAGGATAACGTTCCAGCTAACTAATTTATTTTGTAGCTGGATTCCTTCTTCCTTATTCAATTTTGTTTCTTGTAACATAATAATTTTAGATTCAAATTATTTTAGGTTTTGTTTTAGTAATCATTTCTTGCTAGGGGAATTTAAACCCCTAGCATTCCAAGTAGTGATCTTCATGCTACCTTGAGAAGGATCTTCCTCTTCCCTAGATTAAGTAACTGGCTGATCTTTTGCTACTCTTTTGCCTATCCATCTACTTCTCTGAGTTCCTTAAGAGATTTCCTACTTCTTTTAGCTTTCAATTTTCCATATTTGGAAAAATTTATCCCTTCTTGGTTCATCAAAATACCCAACTGCTCTATGTTCTCGTGTGCATTTAAAGTAATTTTAGATTGTTTTCTTTCTTTTTCATTTTTATCTTCATTTTCTAGCTCTTGCAATATTTGTTCTGGAATGGTTGTCCGATCCTCTGTAAGTCTATGATCTTTTGATGTAATCTTTCTAAAATTGCCTTCCTCAAAACCATCATGTTACTCTATCATTGGTTTATACTTGGTAATCTATAGGGCTTTACTGTTCTTATCTTTCTCTTCAATGATTAGTAGATCTCTTTTTAAGTCTTCAAAGGTGTAGTCATCTCTGCCAAGTTTTAAAACTCTCTACATTAAGTTCTCTTTCTATGATTCACTGCTCTTGTCTATATTCTCAAAGCTGAACACTTGGATCAGTTCATCAATTAAAAAATTCCAAGTTTTCTTTCTCAGTCTCATCTGAAATTACCCTTTCCAAGTCTGCATCCCTAACCATATAATTATTCAAGAAGTCATGAAAATCATGTGTGAAGGTTCCCGTTATCTTGCTTTGGTTGATTTTCTTTGCCTTGTGCATACTGGAATCACACTTAGGAGATTCTTTACTTGTGGGTGGAGTCTGCCAAAATTTGGTGAACTGATATATTACCTATTTATTGGAGATTCTGGTCTCTCTCATATATTCTTCTTTCTATTGTTGCAGAGTCTTCAATTTTCCTTCTACATACTTAGGCTTTCCATGATCTGGAACTTCATCAGAGAATAGTAGGTTATTTTCTATCTCTTCAATACTGCTGCTTAAGTTATCCAGGATCTTTGGCTTTTTTTTCTAATGGTTTCCTTCCCTATTGATTACTTCTATAATTTTGCCCTTCTTTACTTTCTTTCATCTTTTTAAAAACTTTTTATTGTTGATCACTTTAATATTCTGCCTTATGTTAGCCAAATCTTGAGTGGTTTTTCCTTTAACTCTTATAAGTTCTTTGGGGCTATGATCCTCACCAGTGGTCTATAAATTAGGGCTAATTCCTTTACAGTCCTCCACATCTAACAATTTAATAGATCTTTTATTGTTTTCTGAAATTGCTAATTTCCCTTCTTCTGTACTTTGATAATTCTTTTTGAGCCTCTTATGTTAGCTCTACCACTTTTTCTGGATCTTTCTTAGAGATACAGGATGGGCTACCATTGGTTTTTGTAGATGGCCTTGAATGTGTATACTTATCTATTCTTGCTATACCAATTTCAAATTTTGGCTTTGCTTTCCTTACCGAATCCTGAATTGTCTTTAGGAGCCCTTTCTGATTTATGGAATTCTTTTGATATTCTATTTGATTTCTTATGTTCATCATAAGAAAGGTGTCTTTAAGGTTTGTAGTTGAATATTTTTGAAAGTGATTTTTCTCTCATCGTTCATTTTGATTACTTTTGAGATTTTGCCTTCATTTCTATGGTAGTTTAAGTTATAGATAGCTCTATTTGTTATTATTTTGATAGGTTTGAATTCCTTGTTATTTACTTTACATTTGATCAAAAGTTTAACTTTATTACAATATTTAAAAGATGCATCTATTCCAATCAATTGAAAAACCTATATTCCTGATAATTCTACATGCATTAATTCTGGAAGAAGAGATTGAAGGGAGATCCAGGTTGGAATCAAAAAGTCTAACCTTTCTTCCTTACAATCTAGTACCCACTCAAAGAATTTAACAAAAAATCATTTAAAGTAACAATCAGAAACAAAGAGGAAGTCTTTTTTGACAAATTCATCACTACAATGAGTGCACTAATCTATCTGAATGGTGAGAGATACTAAACTAGTTTTTGCAGAATTCTTTTACCCAATTTATGAGATTGAACATTTCTAATTTAGGCCCATTCTAGAATGCAAAAATACCAACATCTTGGCACTCCTACCATAAATATTCACTATCCTGATTACTAATAATAAAGAACTTTTCCTCAGATTTGGATGAGATGTGTCTAGGAGCCATGAATGGCTGAATCTTAGGATTAACGAGATATTTGGAAGCAAAATTCTTGCGATGAGGGGGAATATATGTTTTGGGAGTGGAAAAGGAAGGATTGAGTCTTGTGGTCTCAATCTTCCAAGGACGACTCTTATGTAGATTCAAGGGATCCGATTAGGAATCAGATAGAAAGCCTATTTGTTGAGAGAATAGAGAATTTTTAAATCTACATATTTAGTATAATTATAGAAGTAAACATTTTTTTCAAGGCTCAAAGTGGAATAGATGATAGGCCATGAAATATACAGGCCTTGGGGGTTGAATAACTTGGGAAATCCACTGTCAATAATTTGAGAATTTACCAGGGGTTTACTTATCTTATTTTGATCTAGAGAAATATGAAGCAAAGAGACCTGCTTTGAGTCCAGATTGGCTCGGGCATTGATATTTCCATTAAATTTTGTCAAAGTTTGAGGCCCTTTCCTCTCTACACAGATTGCTAGAATCTCTACCGAGGTGGCCCCTATTTTATTGTAATTTGTTTGCTTCACATCTAGTTGATCCAAGGCATTTGGCTCATCTAAAATCGAGAACGAGTTCGTCATTTTTATAGCATAATTAAACTTTGTAGGATGATTGTTATTGCGGGAAGGAGGATCGATGCAACTTCTTGCTAGCTTTTTCCTTTCCTTGCTAGGGTTTCAGGATACTGGCCATGGATGCGACACTAAATGAAAGTTAGGTTTTGCCAAAAACCCTATTTTAGATTACCCACCTCAGTGGTTATGTTGCTTGTCTTTAAACACATAATTCACATTATTTGCATTTTTGGCGTTTGCTCTAGTTGCCATTTTTTGCATTTAGGATATTCAAATTATTATTAAAAATAATCTTTAAACATAATTTATGTAAAAAGGTGTAAAATGTGAATATATTAAAAAATAAGTCTGAAATTTAGGGTTAAGTTTTCGTCAAATTATGTAATTTATTAAAAAAAAATTCATATAGAAGTTTAATCTATTATTTGCAATGTATACAATTATATCTTTAATCATATATTGATGTATATTTTATTAAAAATGTTATATATAAGTGAGAAAAAATTAACTTAAAGGAGGTAAAATTATCAATAATTTTTTTTGTATCTTTAATCATATATTGATGTATATTTTATTAAAAATGTTATATATAAGTGAGAAAAATTTAACTAAAAGGGGGTAACATTATCAATAATCTTTTTAAGTTAAAAGAGATCAAATTTGAAATAAGCCTTAATTTAGGATTATTGGGGGAGACTAATTGTTAAGTTAGGCTTGATTTAAGGTTAGACTTTAATTCTGGTCCATAACTTCAAGGGACAATAGTAACTTTAATCATAATATAACACTGGTCTATCTAAAAAATAGTTTTAATGATAAAGTTATTGATTTACTAATTGAACTCTAATAATAGCATAACTCTAAAATAAATCTTAATCTTAATTAATTAGAATCCTACTATTCTATAATTGATATATGGACAATTATTTTACAAAATTAATTATTAGATTAACAATTCTATAATATATTAAAAATTCTTCATTAGAAATGTTGTTACTTAACACAAATTATATTTTATATATCTCATAGATTACTTACTATTCCCTAAAATAAGCAAACAATTTACTTAATAAAAATTCATTATACTAATCCTAAAACTTAAGTTTGATTAGCTTCTAAATTAATTGAATAATACTTTTACAGAATAATTTGAAAGAACAAACAAATTCATATAAAAAAATGAAAGCCTCAAATCCAAAAGCTAATGTAGTCTTAACCTAATATTGATATATTTGTAGAGCAGATGTAAACGTTTCTTTTTCATACTGTTTGGCCATCATCGATCTTATTCACTGTATTTAATTAATAATAAATTATAGTGTGCATTCTGAGAGGGGATCTTGTTTGTGGCTGCATAGAAACAACAATATGATTTGAAAATGGTAATTTATTTTGAAATTTGAAGCTTGATTAATCTACTTTTCATCTATCTATTATGTGCAACAACAATTTATCTCACACCTTTCTACCTATGTGTTTTCCTTTAAAAATTGCAATTGTATTCATTGATAGTAATGCACTTGTTTATCTCTCTTATGGCTAGAGATTTTAGTGCTTAGTACAATAATATAATAGAACAAATAATAATAAAATTTGGCAAAGCTAGAGGCGTATGAATTTCCTCGAGCATGTCATGATAATACTTTACAATTTTCCCAATTTTCCCATTCTGTTCAATTGTGATTTGGAAAATGGTATGTGTGGGTTTGAAGGAAGGAGCTCCATCCAGGCTTTGATGAGATAGTGTGACAAGGGAAGTTATGTCAATGAACCAGTTTCACATTTTCTAGCAAGGAAACTTCCAACAATGTTTCTTTTATCGACCTACATTTTCTCCTTTCCAGGCATCCAACAACGTCAAATTATCAAAACAATCTAGTGGCAAGTCTCCCAGAATAAGCTTATCAACTTAATTAATATATTATTCATCACAAAAAATTATATACAATTTTAACTAACATTCAAATAATATTAAATAAATTATACTCATCAATAATTTCTAGTTACAACAAAAGCTCACAATAGTCATTCGATCTTTTAGGGGTGTTAGTAATTCAATAAGGGCCTGTTCGATTGATGGAATAGGAATAGAAAATTAGGAATACGTTTTCTATTTTCCATTTGGTGTGCCAATTGGAATAGGGAATAGGAATACATATTCTCATTTTTCCCCTAAAATGAGGTTATGTCCATTCCAAAAAATAGATGTTATTGGAATAGCCATTCCTATTATCAATATGCATTCATACTCTCAATTCCTATGCCTATAATCAAACAGGCCCTAACTGAAGTGGTTTCATGGTTGAATCTTCTAACATTGAGATCTTGTAAAAATCTAATAGTAACTTTTGATTTAGAGTTATGGTACAAGAAATGGTATTGAGAGAAGAATGGTAATGATTTTGATGAAACTATGGAAGATGGTAGAGATACAACCTGCATAGTGATAGAGGGTTTCCAAATTGAGCATGGTGCTTGATTATTCAAGTTTGAGAGGATTTTTCTCTTGGCATTCAAAAGAGGCACTCAAAACAACAACTTTAGAACAAGATTGGAAAGTACAATTCAAACTTGGACCCTAAAAAGGTTGCTCCTGTACCTCTGAAACCTTTTAAGGGGATTGAGTAGAAGTTTTGGAGAATAGACTAGAGTAAAGTGTGTTAGGTGATACTTCTCCTATGTCTATCTCTTCATATTGAAAATGAGAAATGGTGTGATGTGGTGGGATTAATGAAGGAAAAATATTTTTCATGAAGTGGTTTGGTGAGTGGTTGACCTATATTAGGCTTAGCAATTGGTGTAATGAACATTGGGGGAGAGACTCTACTATCAATACCTTGCTGAATGGTTTTACTTGGTTGTTTGTCCAAACATTATGGATATCAAACACATTTTGAATAATAGGTCTTTTTATGATGGGGGGATAGGATTCTATAGTAAAGATTAAATGCCAAAATTCAATCCTTGCAAAGCCAAAATGGAGGATATCTTGATCTAGTAATGGTTTTGCAATCTTCCCAATGAATATTGACATCTTGAAACCTTGAAATTGATTGGTAGAAAGATTGTAAAATTAATTTGTGTAGACGATGATGAGAAAAAAATATTTCAATGTTTATTTTTTGGTTTATGTTCAATGGAGATTTGACCACCCTTTTCCCTTTGAAATTGAGCTCGTCTCTCTAGAGGGAATTTGATATCAAAAGATTGCACTTAAAGAAGTGGTCAAGAATTGTAAAAAGGTCAAAAGTTCAAAGCATCTAATGAAAGTTTGTATTGTCTATGAAAAGGGGAAAGGGGTGTGAGTCAAAAAGAACCTGTGATAATATTTCACAATTGCTAGAGGATCAAATTGACCCTCTATGTAGGGAGGATAATTTATAAAGAGGAAGGATAGATTTATTGGAGATGATTGTTTCCATCTTTGAAGTAGAAAGATGCTAGGTTTCTATTATGCTTCTTGGAGAGGTTTGATAAGGACTGCTAATGAACCCACGAGAAATCCATGCACAAATGATTCACAAGGGAACTCATTTTCTCTTGTTGAGAAAGTTATAGAGAAAGGTCATGGTTTGGACATTCAAGGCTATTGTCCAACTTGTTAGGGGTCACTCCCTAAGGGGTCCTTTGTAGGGTAAGGGAGGTTGCTTGAGATAGAAACTAAGCTAAAAAATCAATAGCATAATTGAATTTCATTCTTTTGGAGATACTAATTACACCTTTATGGTTAGTGAGAACTAATTGCTGGAGAGAGGGTAGAATGACCATTGGGAGGTGAGGAGAATGCCATTTTAGGTGATGAGGCCCAGTTCAAGGTTGTTCAAATATCTCCCATTAGAAATTTGGAAAATTCCCTTGAGGAAGCAAAATATTATGAAGATCAATTTGGGGAAGCAAATGATGATTCTATATCAAATGATGAGGACCCAACTATTGATTAAGCCTAAATGACCGATGATGGGTTTTTAGGAGAAGAGAAGTTTGAGGTTAACCTTCGTTTAGAGAGGTAAAGCCAAGACTGGGGAAAGGAGCAGGGAGTGAACTCAACCCAATAATTTATAGAAATTATTGGATTTGTTGATGGGCAAGGAAAATTGAGATTAGGAAAATGTTATGCCTTATTCCAAGAGCAATGCGGATATTTTCATGGAATGTTAGGGGCAATGCCCCTAACAAAGTTTGCTTGATCAAAAGATGCCTTGATTAGAGAAGACAATTTATTTTTGTTGCATGAAACTAAACACAAATGTGAGAATTTTGACTTTTTCAAAATACACTAGCAAATGTGGAATTGTGCTCTCGGGGACTTGGGGTAGTTTAGGATGTTTCCAAGTTGGGCATGAGTATATTATAGTAGGGTAGTTTTTGGCAATGAATCAAAGTTTTCTCCAAACCCCTTAATGCCTTTTTCTTCATTCTTAATGTATATGGTCCTAGTATTGGAGGTTAAAAGTTGTGGAAAAATCCCTCCAATATTTTCAGTGCTAACACAAAGGTTCACTTCCTCATCAATGTAGACTATTGCTATTCTACACCCTTTGGACTAGCAAGGTGGTTTGGGTTGGATGAGCCAATTGCAATTTTTTTTCATGAGTTTGTGATCAGTAATGGACAGATTAAGATTGGTTTCAAGTATGGAGATTTTAATTGGATCAACAAGATACAAAGTGTTGCAAATATTACTGAGAAACTAGATCATTTCTTTCTGAGATGAAAATGCTTCACTTCTCCGAGTTGGATCACTACCTAATTAATACCAATATTTTAATCTTAATTTCCCCTTTGAGACATCCCTTAAAATCTGAGAAATTGTGGTTCTAGGTAGATGGTTTCAACAACTTAGCTACTGATTGGTGGATATCAAACCTCTCTAGAAATGGGAACAAAGATTTTATATTTTTAAAGAAATTACAGTTTATCAAAGATTGATAGAAGTGAAATATAGAAATTATTATTCCCTGCATACCCATCCATACTTTTTGGGAGCAAAAAGTTGGGTTCCCTCTTTTTGCTTTTTTTCCTCATCTCTTTGGAGACATGCTTTTTTGTGTTTTTCCCTCCAACCTTTGGCTCTTATGTTCCATCATCCTTTTTATGATGATGTCATTGCCCTATTCAATAGTAAGGAATGATATTCTTTGGCCTCATGTGAGGGACACCCCTAAGGATCATTGAAGGTAGTTAGACTTCAGACTTTGCAAAACCTCTTCCTCTTGTGTTTTCCATAGTAGGAAGAGATTCTTGGAATCTCAAGTCTAATGTGTGGGAAGTTCACTTAAAAAAGGATAAGTACAATTAACGCACTTTAATTGACATAATTACTGGGCTATTCAAGGTAGTAAAAGGGATAACTTATTGCTTCACCTTGTGATATCACTTTTTCTTTGCAAATGTGTGCTTTCAATGGCCACCTTGTTCTAGTGTGTTCATATCCTTGCAACTCTATTTTTAATGGCATTAGCTCTTGCTCATTTTTGGTGATGGAAGTGTTCGGGCAGCATTCAAGGTTTTAGGTTGGCGATTCTCACCTTTCCTTTTTGTGGTCAGTAGTTTTTCTTTTCTTTCCATTGTTTGGGTAGTTGCCCTTGTTTTTGTTTTTTCTGTTATTTGGGTTCTTTTGATTCTTTGGTGTTTATTTCCCTTCTAGGGTGGAGCTTTTGGCTCCATCCTCATTTTAAAAGGGTGGAGAAAATTTATCCTACAAAGTGTCTTTAGTGTCATGAATTTGGATCTTCTTGGTGATAAGAATTCATGGTGTTGGCATGTTACAGGGGTAGTTTCCTTCTATTGGTTTTTGGTTGCACAAGTCCATCCTTTTGGGTTTTGAGCTTCACCTGTACTAGAAGGGTTGATTTGTGCTATGTGTGTTTTTGTGTATTGATGGAAATCTTAGGGCTTCCCTTGAGCACTCATCATGTGTATCTATTTTGTTTTTTGTAGAGTGTAGTTTTTCTTCACCTCAGTTTTCATCCCTGGTTTAGGCATGGAGCGGGATCCCACAGGTTGAATTTGTAGTCTCAATTCAACCAAGAGGTTGCAGGCGTGCTTTCACGGGTGTCTATTCCAATTTCTTCAATTTTGGGTCAAGTTAAGGAAAGTTGTTCGACTCATCCTTTGTGTGTGGCCTTGACCCTAGCTGAGTGGTGGAATTTTGTCAGTGATACCTTCACAATTTTTGGTGGCTGTGGATGGTGGTCCTCCCTCCTCTACTGCTTGCCAAGAATACTGCTTCACCTTTGGCTAAGCATCTTGCATCACCATGATGAATATGATATTTATTTCAAATTTAAATACTTGGCCCATCATAAGTATGCATCATTAGGGAGTCCTATGAGTCACACAAGTTAATATTGGGCCTTAATATTGAGTAATCATCTTTTCCATGAAATTAGGACAACTCAACATTAATAATTCACATTGCTAGAACTTTTGTCCAGAAAATGTAATCTAAGTTCTCGATAAGAATGTAATACAAAGTATTCAAGTGTAAGGATATCATTTCTGTTTAATAGTATTGTAATATCGTAGGTTTTTGGGCTTCATAGACCTTGCCTTTTATTTCCAGCAAATGTAGTTTTCACGCTTGCTAGGTGTGATCTTTTTGGGCACCACTTCATTTTACTAAGTAAGTTTTCACTTGATTTTGGAGATTGGGTTTTCAAGTCCCTCCATATATTTATTCACCATATGAATAGGATGAGATGATCTAGAACCCCGAGCCTATAGGAATATCCTGACACTTGCTAAGATTGTCAAATATGTTAAAGAGGAAATCTTGATACGTTGTCATGAAATGAATAATGCATTGGGTACCTTGCAAAGCCCTCAAGTGGAAGAAGATAGAAAATGATCCAATGGGTTCAATCCAAAGATACTTTGCGTGCCTAAAGTTTGAAAATTTAGTTCCGCCCACAAGGCATGAGATATCAAGATAAATTAAAGTAGTAGAATAGTCAGTTCATGAACAAGTAAATAATCATTAATTCAAGGAGTCTTGTAAGCGACCCCAAAATGTATTTTATTTGGCCTCAGGAAGGTCTATTCTTCTACAATTTGCACCTCCACCATGGCTATGTAGAACATATTTTCTTGAGCAGCTACATTACTAGCACATATTTTTAGATAGGAAAATCTAAGGTTTAATTAAGATACTTGATCAAAGATAGATTGTGATGCCACCTTTGAACTCATCATAAAATTCTATAGAGTAAAAGCTCTGGGCAATGAGACTCCTCTTCCACATGATTCAACCTTATGAGTTCACATTTCATGGCAACCAGTGGACGAATTAAACATGACACACTAATGTTTGATTCCTAGACTAAAAGTGGTAAATAGTCAAAGTTGACTTATTTTTCCAAATTTAATTTCTCTCTTAATTTGTGATGTTTAAGGGTGACCAAAAACTAGTATCTAGAAATATGGATTTGAAACTATACTCTTCAATTTTTTATTCTATTATGATGGGAAGTATTGAAGGTCCTCTAGGGCCAACCATCTATTGTCATAACTAGGCGTTAGACCAAATAGTTGGTACACATTGGTGATGGACAATAACATAAAGGCCTTTTCACTTGCACATTTCCTCAGACACTCACAATGTATTTAAAGTTGTCAGAGAAGATGAAGTGCTCTTATCACCAAACGGGTGCCCCAAGGAGATAGCTAGCAAAACCTCAAAGATGTAGCATATGAAGATCACCCTTAGGATAGGATCTCCTTGGAAAATATCCTCCTTTTACTTGCTTCTTTATGTCATTTTCACTATTGTAAAATTAGTTTATTATGTGGTGCAATAATTCATACATGTAGTGATTATAAATACCTGTAATTAAGGTGGTATATGGATAAGTTAGGGCCAGAATTTTTCTTCCACCCTACGATGTAAATATTTGTCTATAAGTAGGAAGAAAGGTGACTTTTGAAGGAGTAAGTGAAATTGATGATTTTTATCACCCATATACTGCTTTCAAAATATTGCACACATTTTGGATCAATTAATGGAAGCATACACTACTTTTGGAGTATTTTGTGTCCTTCCTATTGATTATTGATCCTTTTAATCTGGATTTTAAGTAAAGGAATCTTAGAGTGTTGTTGTGGGGTTCATTTACCTTCAAAAATAGTGAGATATTTGTGCTTTTCTATTATTATTATTTTCCTTGGCTTACATAAAATTGAATGATTTTTTTTACCTCACTATTAGATTCATTTGCAACACTTGTTTACATGAGATTGACTAATTGAGCATAGATTTTGTTAATGTACATGATCTCTAATAGAGAAGATGTAATATTGTAGTCTAGAATTATGTTATTTTAGAATAACTTACCAACTCTAATTATATATATATATAAGATTAATGTCTGTAGTGATATGTATGATTGTGTATGCCTTTCAAATACTTATAAGATAAAACAAAAGTATGAAGTATAGCTATTCTAGACCGAACGATAAACTTAACTGAAAGTATATTGTAATCGCTACTAAGATCAAGTATTCTCATTGTTATTGATATCAGTCTCCATCCAACGATCTTATATTTATGAGAGAGGCAAGAGTCATGTCCCTACAAGGACATGAAACTCTAATATAGTTGATAATCATGCTATAACATATACCTGATATAAACACATACTCGATGGTTATTCAGGGATTATATTGACTTGGCTTGAATATGAAATATGAAATATGAATCAGGTCCTCGATAACAAAAAGGGGTGTATAGATTAATCACCAATAATATCACTTACAAATATATCTCTTTTGATATATATATATATATATATATATATATATATATATATATATATATATATATATATATATATATATATATATATATATATATGCTTATATATCTCTTTTGATAAATATATAGTTTATCAATATTGAAGATATTCATATAATCAATGGATTATTTGACCTTAATACTCTAAATTAGTCTTGTCAAATAACTATAACCACAATGTTATGAACACCATCATAACATTTATTATGATCTCTAGCAATCTAGATCAACAACTAGAGCGACCATAATACTTTTGTTATCGATGACTTTTGGAATATCTAGAACAATAACATAAATTGTCATGATAACATGCCTATCATTTGTAAGATTGTCACCTTACAATTATTACCTCCTAAAAATATATGTCTTTCATCCTTCATTACATATCTGATGCCACTATTCAATTAGACACATAAACACACATAAATTGAAACTTAAGTTCAATATTCAAAAATTACTATTTCATCATACCAAGTTTACCTCTGAAATATTCCAATTTAACATTGGCAAGAGCTTTGGTAAGAATATCTACTATTTTCTCATTTGGACTTATGTAATAAATCTTGATATATACCACATCTCTAATTCAATATGCTTATATTGAAGAGAAAAATTAAATTTATAGATAACTAATCTATCTAAGTACAACAATGCATATGTCATTTATACATTCAAACTTTGGAAGTGTATCACTCTCCCTCCAATTCCTCACTTTGGGATTCTCTTTTAAATTTATCCACTTTATCTCTTTGTCAACAACTTAAAATGCAAGATTTTCATCCTTTTCATCCTTAACTTTCGCTAGGGCTGCTTGAATTTTCTCCCTTTCTGGACAGACGTTATGAATGTGACCAAATTTGTCACATTTGAAGCATTATACTTTAAACCAATCTCTTTTCTTGCATGATTTGTTGAATTCCTTATTGTTTTGATGAATTCCCTTTCTTTTTCCCTTATTATTGGTACTAATTTGAAGAGCTTGAATTTCTACCTCTTGATTTGAAATCGTAAGAATTTGCCTTAGGGAAAAATTCACCCAAGAACTAAGAACTCAAACACAAGCACATCTGTAGACCAAAAAGGAGTATGATCAGAATAACAATGTATTGAATTTAATATGCCTAAGAGTACACTAGGAGTGCCTGTATATAAAGGCCTCTGAGATGCATCTAGAATGCCTCAGAATCAGCTACATGATAAGTCATACAACCAGGCACATGTCTACCAGATATGGGTTATCCTCCATTAAGAACAGAAGTACGTGTGATGATGAGAGGATAAGCCTACAATGGTGTAGCATGCAAATCAATGTTGTAGACAACATGTGCTAAAAAGGGAGTGCGAATAACTGTGTTGTCTACATGACAACTTAGTGAATGTTGTAAACTCCAGTGTTGTAGACACCATGTGCTGAAATAGAGTTGCATACTTCTGTGTTGTCAACATGACAACTCAAAAAGGTACACAAACACCTAAGTGTCTCACAAAATAAATTAATAAAAATAATGAAAAATAATAAAATAATGCATTAACCTAAGTAAAATTAAGTGAGTGTAAATAGTAAATACATATTTACACCAACACCCCCCCTTAAGTGCAACTTAGGGAAATGTCCTTAAGCTTATGAAAACTAGGATGAAATTCAATATGGGTCCCAACTACTAGGCCATGTTAGGTACCCATGTACATATTGAAATGCAATCTCTCATAAAGCAGAGAAAGAGGGAAAACCTCATGGGAAAAAATCTCCCCCAAAAATAGAGATGAATAGGGATGCATGGATGGATGGAGTAATCAAAACCCCCCCATTATGACATACATCCAGTATAATGAGAAGAATGAGAAGAACAAGACCTCATAAGAGGAAAAACTCCCCCCCCCCCCCCCCATAAGAAAGAAGAAGAAGAGAGACAAGGTAGTTCCCCACCCCCAAATGAAGAATGCTGACCAGTGAGTGCTGCTCCAAGGAAGAAGCTAGTCCATGAGTGAAAAATGATGTTCCTCCCCTTTGGAAGAAAAAAAAAAAAAAGGTGCAATCCTAAAGATGTATGGTGGTCATGAAACTGCTCAAGTATCCTTGTGTCGATGCTAATGTTCATCGCTTCCAACAATGCTAAAAAGAATGAATGCAGATCTGACAAGGATGTCTTTTGAACCTATTCCAATGAGCCATCTATCTCCTCAACTGATAAAGAGACCTCCTCTAATTGATGTACATAAGTATCCACAATCATGCTAACCTATGAAGATTAATCATGTAGAGAATGGACATGAGGGTTAGAGTTAGCCCTCGCAACAATTGTAGAAGGACCAACTTCATCAAAGAGAAGATGCAAATCATCAAGACTGTCTCTCAAGTCTATAGTATATGACTCCACGAACAAACCTGCAATGTCTACCATGTAGTCATCAACTGAAGCTGGAGCTGGAAGACAACATGTACCCTACTGTTCTAGACCTTTCACTATGGCAATGCATGCATGTGGACTATACTGATGTCGTGACCTCTCACTAGAATTATCAATAGAAACCCACATGTCTGAATCTATTGAAGCACTACCGCTGGTGTTACTATTAGTTTCCATTGTGTATGAAGTGTAGAGAGGAGTAGAGGATAAGTTGGGTGCACTTTCCTCAAAGTGAACATCCTTCTCCACAAAAATCTCACAAGTCTCTGGATCCATAAGTTTGTAATCCTTAGAATTGTCTTCATATCCAATGAAAGTACAAGGCCTAGGTGTTGGTGCCTTGCATCCCCTAGAAGATAGGTTTGCCCATGCTGGACAACCAAAGACTTTGAAGTGACTCACAGCTGGTTTTCTACCACACCATGCCTCAAAAGGAGTTCTACCATCTAAGGCATTATGAGGAGACTTGTTAAGTATGTGAGTAGCATTGCTAATGGCTACAACTTCGAATGTAGGATTAAGAGACTTGGCTTTTATCATGCAACTTGCCATGGTCTTGAGAGTTCTAATCCTCATAGTTGCAACATCTATCTTGTGTGAACTAAATGTTGGTGGATTCTAAAGATCAATTCCCTCATGTTTGCAAACGTCTTTAAGTCTTTGTTCACATATCTACTTTCATTGTCCATTTGTAGAACCTTGATGGCTTTCCTTGATTTCTATTCAACATGAATCTTGAAGGCTTCAAGCTTATCCAACACTTCATTCTTATGATGAAGTAGACCCATGTGAATCATGAGAAGTCATCAAAAAATGTAAGGATGTAGCAACCTTGGCTGACTAAAGTCACTGCAAAAGGACCTACTAGAACCATGTGAACCAACTGAAGAACAACTAGTGCTCTAGAAGAATTCCCTTTATCATACTTCTCCTTGAGATGCATATCCAGTGAACATGAGGAATAGTCAGCCTTAGAAAAGTTGATGTTAGGTAGACCTTTGACCATGTGTTTGGAGCAAATTTGTTGAAGATTATGGAAGGTAAGATGACCAAATCGCTCATGCCATAAGTTGATTTGTGAATGTGAGTGAGTCAACAAGGCTTGAGAAGGAGACTTAGGCAAAAAGTGGGAGAAGGAATAAAGTCTCTTGTCGTGATTGAATTTCCCCATCACAACCAATGAATCATCTTTAAGACTATGCACCATCAGTGAAAATGGAAGGAACTCAACTTTGTGATCATCTCCAAGGTGAGTGATTTGGTAAACTAAGAGAATATTGGAGCTAAGGTTAGGAACATAGAGAAAATATTTGAATTCCCCATTGTCCATTTCCACATGTCCTTTCCCTTCAACTTCCATTTTAGTATCATCTCCCACGAAGATGTGTGGTACCTTTGACTGCTTTAATGAAGAAAAGTCTCCCTTTGAAGAACCCATATGATAGGAGTCACCTGAATCAAGTATCCATTTTGAAGAAGAACTTGTGTTTGCCATAAGTGCTTGCCCTTTTACCTTTGAAGAGGTTGGAGTTGAATCCTTGGAAGTACCTAGCACTTGAATCTTGTTCTTCTTGAGTAGGTTTTCCAACTCATTGATTCTTTTAGTCTTTCAATGATGCTCATCATGATTTGGCCTTTTGCAGTATGTACAAAAAAGTTTGTCCTTATTTTCATTACTTCCCTTCTTTTTGGAAGAAGAATTGCCTTGTTGTGAGGAGGATTGTTGTGTCTTAGATTGTGATTTCTGCTTCCACGACTTCTTCTTTTTGTTGCTAGAACTTTTCCCTCCTTGACTTGATTGGTGCTCATCACTAGCCACCAAGGCTTTGGTCTTTGATGTTGTGAGAAGTCCTAAATCCATCAAGTGAGATTGTTCAACAATAAACATCTCTACAAATACATCAAATGTAGGCTTCTGGTAAGCAATTCCCATGGTCAACTTGTGAGTATTAAAACTCAAAACAAAGGAAGCATACTTTGAAGCTAGCCTCTTTAGGATCTGATGAATCAACTTGTCATCCTTCATGGGATTTTCACAATCTTTAAGAAGTGCCCTATACTCATTGGCTTTGTTGATGTAATCTTAAATTGTGTCAAAGTTCTTTGTATCCAAGAAAAGTAGATCATCCGCAATCCAAAATCCATTTTCCTCATCCACCTCACCATTCAATGATTCAAGTTTGTCCCAAGCTGATTTGGATTCTGTACAATCGACAATGTGAAAGAAGAGATCTCTACAAACACAACTCCTGATAATTCCTAAAGCCTATTGGTCTTGTTTCTTTCCAATCAATGAGTTCTTTAGCATCAATAGGTTTGGTAATTGTACCATCAACATAAAGATTGTAACCTTTTTCCATTAATATACTCCATGCAATATCTTTCCATATAGAATAATTTTGTGAAATTAGAGGTGGACATTTAGATGAACCCATGATGCAAAAAATTATAAAGAGCACACAAGAGAGACACAAAAAACATAGTACATACTCCCCTTTCACTCAATCAAAAGACCCCCCCAAAAAAGATGCTTTTGTCACTTTATAAGTAGTGTGTGTACAATGGGCCACTTGTCAAAATGAACAAAGTGGACTTTCTAATTTTACTTTTACAACTTTTTTTTGAGGTCCAAATCCATCACTAAGCACTATAGCTTAGATGTACAACAATTTTGAAAAGTAATCAAAGCTTTACAACACTGAAAAAGCCCTAGTTTTGAAAGTGAGAATTTTGTCCACACAAATCTAGAATTTGACTACAAATCTAGAAAGTAGACAAAAAATAACACACTTTTAAAAAAAATGAAACCTATTTTTCATGTCTAGATGAGCCCGTACGGAGAGTTTGAAGTTGCAAAATGCAGGTTTGAATAGGTACAGTCACCAAAAAATGCAATTTCTAAAAATTCCTTCAAACAAAACCAAAAAAGAACACCATTACTAGAAAGTTTAGGAGATTCTACCCAATTTTAAAAAACATTGCACCTAAATTGGATTCCAAATGACCAAGTTATGGGCTCGCAAAGTCAGGCTACCAAATCAAAAAGCAATCTGGAAAGGGGTCTGGCAGAAAAAATGTGTGCTTAAATTTGATGTTCAAATGGCTATCATAGTAGTTATAAAAGGCCTAGTTTTGATGGTTAGATGACCATCAATTTTAACCTTGTACTTTGTTGATGTCAATGAAAAAAGTCTGCCTAGGCTGACGTGGCAAGTGACTGGACCATATGGATGTGATGTGGCACTTGTACAATCATACAAACCATATAGAAATTGTAGACATGTATGACATGTGAAGGGCTGATGTGCTTGTCCAATGTGGCAAGGTACGATTTGATGTGGCAGATGAGTCATTGATGACTCAGTGTACAACTTTCTGCATGGCTATTCCACATAGGCGGCTGATTGGGCTCCACGTGGCACTGAGTGGACTATCCATTATGTGTAGGGTTGACATGGAAGGTGGAAGCAAAGTAGAGATGGCCATGTGTCAGACAGGGAGTGGGGCAGAGTAGTCTGCATGGTGCTTTGGAGGATTGTCATGTGTCAAAGGAATGAGCATAGAGACTATTGTTTGCAATGATCAAAATGTTGGCATTAAGTTACTATTGCCATTAGTGACAACACTTATCTATATCAGTATAGCTACCAAGCTCAACACTCAGTTTTTTACACTACAGAGCTTAGAAGTGTTCAACAGTTTACACTGAGCATCTTAGTATCCACAGAGCATCTTAGTATCCACCGAGCATCTTAGTGTCTACCGAGCAGTCAGACTATGTCATGAGAATTCAGTGTAAACCAAGCATGGAAGTTATAATGTTTACTGAGTAAAGCAAGGTAAACTCAACATGGAGTATCTACCAAGTAACACTACATCTACTGAGTCACTAGTGGTCACTGAGTTCAGAACTATATCGAGTGATTAGTATGGACCGAGCCTTCACTTCTATCAAGTGCATGACGATGTCGAGTAATGCAGTGGATGCCGAGTATCAGAAGGTCACCGAGTTAGTTCAGTGAACCCAAGTTATTTACTATTGGGCCGACTCAGTGATATTTTGTTCACTTGTGTTTTAGCCGACCTTGCAATTATAATTATTGGATTGATATATATGTAATGTATTATATCATTTACAATGTATGCATGAGAGTATCAAGATAGACATGTAATGTTTTGTGAAGTGTAAATGCGAATTAGCAGCAGAGCAGAATACTCAACAAGGTCAACAAGGAATAGTAAAGATTCATCAATCACAAAAGGTGATCTGTACTTCAAGGATTTAATCAGCAATCAAGTTGTAAGTCAAATCTACTGTTTCATCCTAACAGGTGAACCAGTTTCTAAATCCTTTAACAAGGTAGACTTAACAGTCTTTTGTAAATCTCTTAACCGAGTGCATACTTCATTGTATGTTTATAAATCCTCTAACAAGATGGACCTAGCAGTCCTTTGTGCTCCTAATAAGGAAAATCACCAAAGTGGTCAATGTAAGCCTTAACAGGCCAACTTTATACTGCAGTATTGAAGTTTTGTGGGTATCATCCCCACCCTAGTTTTACTTTCTATTTGGAAGGTTTCTGGGTTACCAAATCACTGTGTACATGTGTTATGAATGTTTGATCTCTCATATATGCAGTGGATTAGATGAATGAATGGTGAATAGTATATATGGTTAAAGTGTTGACTTGTTTTGAAGTTTTGAAGTTACTGATTCACCGCTCCCCTCTCAGTAACCTCTCATATCTTGAATATTTCCAACAATTGGTATCAGAGCTTTGTGGTTCTCAGGATAAAGTTTGATAGCTTGAGAAAAGATCAAGGACAATGGAGATATTCAGACTTGACAAAGCTATTGAAAATGAAAAGCTAGATCTAGAAATGGCTATGGCTCAACTCAAAGAAGCAAAGGAGCATCTTTCCCAATCTGTGAAAAGAAGGAAGGAACTTGCAAGACAAATGAATGACCATCAGTATATTAAAGAAAAGATTGAAGACCTTTTACCATCAAGCAGTTCAGATGAAGCTAATGAGGCAATCAAGGAACTCCTAGCAAAGAATGGCTCTCTGCAGGAAGAAGTAAGAAATCTTAAAAGAGAACAAGAAATCCAATCAATTAGGCTATGTGAAGTTTTGGAATAGAGAAACAAGAAAAATGAAGACTTGGAGGCAAGAAATAATCAATCCAATCAGCATGAAGATCTTATAGATCAACTATCTAATGCAAATGAAGAAATTATGAATCTGAGATCTGAAAATGAAAGACTGAGGAATGATTTAATCACTAAAAGACAAATCAATGAAAGCTTACAAAGTGACTTAAGATCTGAAAGACAAATCAATGAAAGTTTGGAAAATGAGTTAATCACTAAAAAGCAAGTCAATGAAAGGATAATGAAATCTCAAGTAGACATGACTCAATTAAATCAACAAAGTGAGAAAAATCTTCATAGACAAAAAGGTAAAGCTAGTCTTGGTTATAAGGAAGAAGGTGAAACCTCCAAACAATGTGCCCAAAGGAATCAAAGACCTACTTGCAATCACTGTGGTAAGTTAGGTCACACATCAAACAAATGTTGGAGCGATGGAAAAGGTAAATTCAATGGTAAATGCTACAATTGCAGTCAGCATGGTCATAAAACTAATGAATGCAAGGAGAAACCAAAATTTAAAGGTAATTGTCACAAATGCAAGAAGCATGGTCACAAGGCATTCCAATGCAGATCCAAAACATTCAATCTAGTTGAACAACTTGTTAAAGCAATATTTGGATGGGACTATAATACCTGGTAAAAATGTCATTACTGTGGAGAATATGGACATATTGGTATAAACTATGCAAGACATCACCTAAGGAAGAAGGACACTGCTATAAGGTGTTATACATGCACAAAACTCGGTCATATAGCTAAAAATTGTATGAATATAGGAAGAATTGAAGATGAAAAAAAAGCTAAAGCTGATAACATTTGAAAGTAGATGAGGCAACAATAGATTCCTAAATTTATCGAGCAGAATAGTTCAAATGATGGAAATGTCACTCAAGAAGTGGGTGACTCCACCATTTCTAGTTAGATCCATAAACAAGAATATGGAACTGCATCTTCAAGTGATATCTCAAGTAGTTCCAAATTAAAGAAATAAAAATGATCAAATCAGTATTCCAAATACACAAGGATCAAAGAAAGCGTATCCATTTCCAAGTTGCATCTACTGAGGAAAGTTAGTTGAAGACCTTGCTGAGCTAGGTCAGGAGTAACAAAAGTTTTGTTTGATCACCGAGCTGTAAGCTTCTATCGAGCAATGAATGATAGACTGTCAAGCACTATGTCATCTTAGCTACCTTTGTACCAAGCATTTATGGAAAAATTTTCATCAAAAGGGAAAAATTTGATTTCATTCTTCATCGTGATTTTAGAGCTAAGAGATTTCTAGGTGCACTCAAGTAATTCCAAGCGATTTCAAATGATTTTCTATTGAAGAATTTGTTCAAAAGAAAAAAAATTCTTACACCTACCAAGAAGTGATGACATCCAGGAGTAGCAGTAGTAGCAAGAAAAAGAAGGGTTTGGAGATGTTGGTAAAGGATGTAGAATGGAAAGCGCCTAACTTCAAAATTGTTCTAGCCATTGCAGAGTCACTTGACCCTAATGGAGCTCAATCTCAAATTCCACCAAAGGTACTCCTCATAAAAAACATTTGTACTCATTTCAAATGCACTATTCAAGAAATAGGAACACTAGAAATGGAGAATGCCCTGGGAGAACTATGTACTGATGGAACCCTAAAACTCGAGCATAAGCACTTAGAAGAAAAAGGCTTGACCCATATCCTGCATCTGCTAATAAACTTCCAAATTAAGTGGATTAGGTATATTTTGAGCCATGTGCACAATGGTAAGTTATGGTTAGAGCAGCTTGTCATGATAACAAAGAAGATGATTCACAAAATCACGGGTCTCCCTATGCTCGACAAAGTTAAGGTTACCAAAACCCTAGGTAGGGATGACTAATAGAAGAAAACCCTAGTAGAGTGGGACGACAAAGGACTAAAGGTTAGCAATGTATCTGACATAGAACTTAGGTTTGTTATTCATATCATTGCACATAAGATATATAGCTCCAACAGACTAAATAGTGTGCCGTGTGAGGTTGTGGACTTAGCATATAAGATAGTTAAGAAGAATTTGGATATGACTTGTTTGAGCTATTGTTAAGGCAGCTAAACAAAAATATGGATAGTATCAGATCGTCAAAGAATAATCCCTATAAATTTGGCTCCCTGTTAACTTGTTTATTTTTTTATGTTGAAAAATTCTTTCCATCAAAGGGCTCAGTTGTATGGATAAAAGACACCCCAATTCTATATCAGATTAATGAGTTTATTACTGACATGGGTGAAAACTTTAAGAAGGTTATGGATAATTATTTTGAAGATTTCAAGGAAAGAATGAATAACAAGTTCCAAATTCCACCAAAATTGGTTGAAGACTACAAAGATGATGTATGCTTCATGGTTGATTGTGATAGAGTATACATTCAGGCAGTCAAACCTTGAGTTGCATGGGTGAAACCTCTTCCTTATGAGGTCAATATTGATGAAACTAGGGACATTATTGAAGCATTGGTGAATGAGCCTATAGATCCTAAGCTTCTTGCCTTTGGCACTTATGATGAAGAAAAGGCTAGAATTGAGCTTGAAATCAAGCTACCCCAATCTATAAGCAAAGGCAAGAGGAAGATAACAAAATTGAAAACTACAACTGGCCCTCTAATGCTCACTAAAGGTAAAGGAGAAGAAGAAGAAGAAGAAGAAGAAGATGAAGAAAGAGAAGAACATGAATCTAGAAAAGAAGAAGAACCTCCAAAGAAGAAAGGAAAGGTGTTTATCACCAAACCTCAGAAGAAGCCAACTGCAGTATTCTCAAGGAGAACCAGGAAAGGCAAGAAGGAAACTGTACTTCTCAAGCCTCCACTCACATTTGAGGAAAGGCTAAAATAGTTAAGGATTGGAGCAGGCATCAACAATTTTAAAGCTCTCTAATATGAAACTTAGACTCCCGCAGAGCAAAAGGAGATTGAAGACTTGGTAATGGAAAGTTAGGAACTTGGAAATTTTCTCCTGATCAATTTGCATCTCAAATTCCAATAGTACTTCTTAACAAAATAAAAGTCAGATGGGAGAACACGGTACAAACTATCAAAGATATATTTGAGCAAAAACTAAAGGAATTAGTACCCAATTTGACAGATGCAGAAGTCAAAAAGGCATTGAAAGATCATGAAGGAATAATGAATAAGAGATTCAATACTTGCCTCATATTGTTAAAAGACATTGAATCAGTTGTCAAAAATGCTACATATGCTTGGAATGATGCATATCATCTCAAGAAGTGATTAGATGATTCTATTGAAATTAAGGATGATGGTAGTAGTGACAATGATGATTTTGATAACACTCCATCTTTCATGGTTACACCATGAGAGCTGCATGCACTAATGCAAGAAAAAGAGGAAGAAGACAAGGAGGAAGAAGCACTTGAGGAAGAAAAAGATGAAGAAGATCTAGTAAAAATTGCAGCAAAAGTTATTGCATCCCTTCCTCACTCTCCACCAAAGACTATTACATCTACTATGGAGATAGCTTTTGCAAGTGAGACTGTGAGCACAACTGCCACATCAATTTCTCATTCTTTTCCAGCCACCTCCTAGCTCCAAGTATCTGAAACAAAAGTGCCAAGCACTTTATCCACTGAGCTGCCTGTCAATTCTTTAGCTACTAAGTTAGCTTCCTTAGCTCCTTCACCATCAGTTAGTACAATAGTAAGTTCTAGAATTTTGTCTTCATCAATTCTAGTAAGTTCTATAGTTTTTCTTGTGCCAGCATTATCTGTATCCACTACAACTCTAATTAGCTTAGATATTGCTATGGGTACTCTACCAAGTGTGACACCATTTTTGGGAAGTGTTTCAGTTTTTGACCTGGTTAATACTTCTATTGGCATTCAATCCTTGAGTCCTATCCCAGTTTTTACTGCTAGCCCTTCTATCTCCACTATTATGTTTGTTCCAAAGGTCAAATCAGTAATCACAAAAGTCAAAAAAAAGAATCCATTTAAACTTCTAATCACTGGAAAGGAAATTGAAGAAGACATTGACTTAGACACAGAGATAGTAATACCAAAGATTCACTATGATACTGCTACCATTGAAGAGATGAGGTTAGCTATTTAACTCATAGAGATGAAAGCTATGTAGAAGCAGTTAACATCTAAAAGGGATAAGGAGTACAAAATAATTGAGAATGCAAAGGATATAATTACACAAGCTATAGGTGTTGAAGTAGATTCCACTCAACACATTTTGATTCAGTTAGAAGAGGCAGTACAAAAATTTAATGAAGATCCTTTCGGACAAGAGAAACTGATTGAAAAGGCCGAAAGAAAATTTGATGACAAGGTGCTAGAGCATATTGCTCAACATATAGCAATCAAGCAAGTTGAATTGTCCACACTTTTGGGTAATTTTGAAAATTCTTTTAATAATGCAGCATCACTTTTTGCCAAACTTTGTGATGTTTTTGGTTTTACTTAAGAAATAGAGGATAAGCTAAATAAGATTGACATTGATATGCAATCAAGTGCATCCAAGATAAAGGTGGAATCCTCCTCCACAACCTCCCTTCACACCAAAATTAGATATTTGGTAGATGTGTAGGCAGAACTATTGAGAGAGGAAGCAAGGATCCGGTCTACACTAATAGACATCTAGAACATGATCCTTCCTATCATGGATACAACGCAGAAACATATTGCTCATTGCAAAACATTGGTCCAAGATCAAAACTTCTCAGTGGCTGATCACATGATCCAATCATCAGTAGAAGTTCAAATTGCTCTCTCCACCTGCCAAATTTTGCAGTAGACTTGGGATAATACTTTTTCCACCATCCTTAAGGTACATCAAGATTTTCTATTTCACTTTGGTGTAGCCATATAAACTATATATGTAGTCCTTTGGCATTATTGTCAAAAAGGGGGAGAGATTCAACATAATAAATGGGGAGAGTTATCAGTATAAGTGAAAGGGGGAGTTAGTACTCAATAGAATTAGCATATGTACATAAGTATCTTTGTATATACATCATCAAGAAGATATATGTAGAAATGTATATGCAACAGTCCTACAAAGAGTTCTACAAAGATCAATTAAAAAAAAAAAACCAAAATTCAGTAAGTCAGGTTATGTACATATGTTTTGGCTTATAAGTGTTTTGTCACTAATGCCAAAGGGGGAGATTGTTGGCATTAAGTTACTATTTCCATTAGTGACAACACTTATCTATATCAGTATAGCTACCGAGCTCAGCACTCAATTTTATACACTCACCGAGCTTAGAAGTGTCCAACAGAAATGATTCCTCTTGTAGTTAATCTTGACTCTTCTTGAGTGCATACATTTTTTAGTAGTTCAAACTTAGGAAGTTCTGGTTGAGAACTTAGTCCATGAATAAATGTCTCCCAAGATAGTGGTATTCCTTTTAGAGCTATAATGCTAAGTTCTTTGTCATCTACTTGATTTCCAATGGTCACAAGTTAATCTTTCAATTATGAGATTCTTAGGAAATAGGACGTAATAATTTCTCCATTAATCATCTTGATGTATAGTAGATCTAGCTTCAACATTAGCAATCTGCTTGTGTTATTAATTTAAAAAATATTCTTTACAGCGGAGAACATCTCAAAGATTGTCTTAAGACTTGCTATGGATAGAAGAATGTGATATTTAATTGAATCTTTGACGATCTTCATGGCTTTGTTGTTTCATCTTTTCCAAGTTGTTTTGTCTGGATTATTTTCTGGCATAGATTTATTTTCCTCTATTAACTCTTCTAACTCCATTTCACATAGTACAATCATTACTCTAATTTTCTATGATGCAAATTTGAGGCTCCTTCAAGCCTATCTTCTAGTCTTACATGATTTACTATTTTGAATTAAGGTTATCAAAAATATGAGATTTATAATTATGAGATTAATAATTCTAAGACTGAGTTTCTCTATCAAGATGACTCTAATACCATGTTAGTGTACAGGGCCTTTAATAGAGAAGGTGTAACATCACAGTCTAGAATTATGTTGTTTTAGAATAACTTACCAACTTTGAATGTATATATATATGTCAGATTGATGTCTATAGTAAGATGTATGATTGTGTATGCCTTTCAAATACTTATAGCATAAAACAAAAGTATAAAGTGCAGATGTTCCAAACCGAACGATAAACTTTTTTGCAAGTATATTGTAATCAATGCTAAGACCGAGTATTCATGTTGTTATTGATATCGATCTCCATCCAATGATCTTATATTTATGAGAGAGGAAAGAGCCATGGCCCTATGGGCACATGAGACTCTAATATAGCTAAAAGTCATGCTATAACATACACCCAATATAAACACATACATAATGGTTATCCAGGGATTAATATTGACTTGGCTTGAATATGAGATATGAAATATGAATTAGGTCCTCAATAACAAAAAGGGGTGTACAAATTAACCACTGATAATATCACTTACAAATATATCTCTTTTGATATATATATATATATATATATATATATGTATATATATATATGCACGCACGTGTGTGTAAATATTTATATCAGAATGTATAGAGAGAATAAAATACTTCTCCAGAAGCTACATATTTAATAGATTTAAGTAGTTCTTCCATTCAAGTGTGCATCATTGGTAATAATGATAGTAAAGGTAGACTATAGATAGATTAAATTTCTAACTCTTAGGTTCTTGCTTTTCTTGTTCTTTGCTTTTTGTTTCTATGTTTCTCTATGAGATAATCACCTAACGATGATTGGTAACCCAATGCTTAACCAAACACATGTGGAAGTAAACAACCAACAATCACCCTTGATATAAATAATAGTCACCTCCCTATCCAACTTTTTTAGTCCCTACATGTTCATGACCCAAATTTTAAGAGCTTGGGAGTGGGGAACTCTCCTTCTCTACTCTTTTAAGTGATATTGGCCAAATACCCAATGTCCGGTGATAATTGTTACTCTATTGGTTAGATGTGAAACAAAGTCCCATCAACAAAAAAAATTTAATTTTTTTTTTTGAGAAATTTAAGGTGGAGGAAGCTTAGGGTTTTCTCATTCTTAAATTATTATTGTTGGCATGGTGAACATGATTTTGTTCAGGAGATGGTTTTAGATCAAGAATATGTTGAAGTGTTGTCCTGGGAGATCTATTGGAGAAAAAATTCTAGAGAGACATGGCTTATGGAGGGGGATCATAATAAAAATTTCAAGCTAATAAATAAAAAAACTTTTCCATCATTGATCATTCAAGTAATGTGTTGTGTGAAGATATCAAGTAGGCAATTATCTTTTCTAGTTGGTTTGATTTTGAGACTATTTAGACCCTAGATGGTGATTAAGATATTTGGAATGTAATCTCCAAGTGTATTTTGGAGGCCCAAAATACAATTCTTATGGAACAAAATAAATCAGAGGAAGTTAAGTGAGTGCTTTTCTCTTTGGGCTGTGAAAAGGCCCTAAGTCATGATGGCCTTTTGATCATTTTATTTTAGTAATTATGGTACATATTGCAGCTGACTTACTTGGAGCAATCAAGGAGTTGTGTCTTAATAATGAGGGATTTTAACAATACTTTTATCACATGATCTTGAAACAACATGAAATGTGTGCTTTCAATGATTTTTTCCCAATCACACAGAGTAACATGATGTTTGATGTCATTTCAAAGGTCATTGCAAATAGATTGAAGATAGTTTCAAGATGTCTATTATTCCAAAGGAGCACAATGGTTGTTGTCTACATCTATCCATTATTGAAGGAATTATTATAGCTCATGAATGACAATAAAACTTGACATTAGGAGAGCTTTTGATTAAGTGAACTGTGGTTTTCTTCTATAATGTTAATGAAATTTAGTTTTGATGAGAAATGGGTGGTTTGTATTGGAGTTGTGTAAATACCCCTAGATTTTTTATTTTGGTTAATGAGAGCCCTCAAGGTTTATTTTTAAAGTCCCAAAAGGGATCAAACAAGGGGATCCTCTTTCCACTTTCCTCTTCATCATCATGGTTGAAACTCTAAAAGGATGACTGAAAAAAAAGGAGGGGCTTTGAATGGATTAAGGTAGCATATGGAATCGATTCCATTTCTCATTGCAATTTGTAGAAAAAACTTTGTTGATGGGAGATAATTCTTTATGAGAAGTTCAGATAGTGAAAGATATCATTGAAAAGTATAGTAGGATGTTGGGACAATGCATAAATTGGAGAATTTTGAAACCATTCTCTTTAACACGACAAGAAACATAGAGAAATTTGCAAGATTCTAGATGCAAAACTAGGTACTCTACTTGGTAAACACCTTGGTATCCCCCTATTTGTGGGAGCTTGTAGGACATGTCTTTGGAAGGAAATTTTGGATTACTGCTTGACAATTGAAGGATTGGTAGAAAAGAAAATGGCTAAGGATTTGATGTTAAATTGTGGTTTCTATCATTCCTACTTTCTCAATGACGTGCTTAAGATTCCTAGAAAGGTGATTAAGTCGATTGGTAGAGGATACATAAGTTCTTTTCAAATGGAGCTAGGGAGCAAGATATTCCATTACTAGTATGAGAAAATGTTTATAGGCCAAAACTTGAATGAGAGAGGTGTGAGGCTTGAGAGATTGGAAACTCATGGATGACTCATTGTGAAAAAATTTGGCAATGGACATATATAATAGCCTATTTTGTCTATGTTTCTCTTAATTTGATTTGAATTTTATTAGGGTTTATGGTGTTTATTTATAAGTTTCTATGACTTTTAAATTAATTTATGATGAACATACAACATTTAGACTTGTATACTTTTAGGATGAAATACTTGATGTTTAAAATCATGGTTATCTTTATATTATTCCTTTTTGAGTGATTGAAGCATATTGGGTTTTCTTCAACCAAGTAGTTTGTTTACCTACAACCATGTGATAAATCCATTTAGATGAAATCTAAAGTTTAATAAATGTATACAATGTGGAATAGATGTATCTTTGTGTTTTGTGCTCCTAACCTTTTGCTATATAAATTTATCAATGAGGAAGAAAAACCAAGCAAATACTTTATGAATTTTAGTCGTGCTTGGATCAAGTCATGCAACCATGAGAGAAAATGACAACAATGTTGAAGACCCAACTAATCTTTCCTACTTCTTAGTTGAAGCTGTTAGTAATTTTTATTGCAAATAAAATATAGGGAGTGGTTGTCCTATATTATCTCTCATTAATAAGAAAAATAAGATTTTTTCTTTCGTGTTGAGAAAATCTCTCTTTTCTGCTTTCAATGTAGTAACTCCACCCATCTACTTTGTTGGAGATGGTGGTCAATTAGTTTGCAGTTGGCTAGTTGTGAGTTTTAGCATAAATAAGCCACTGAAGCCTCTTCAAGAGTTAGCTAGAGAGAGATCAATCAACAATAGGCTAATATTATTTGTTTTTAACAAAATAGTTTTTACAGGTTCTAAGTGCAAATACCTAAATCTGATCATGCAAATATGCACTTATATTTAGTCATATTCTAAGGCATATTTTTATGAAATATTTAATATTTAATTAATTTGTTAGTATCCCCTAATTAATTAATTATAGTTTGATTAATAAATTAAATGACAACCAATAGTCTAATTTATTAATCAAATCCTCATTCTATTATTAAATTCAATAAATGAAAAACTCATTTAATTTAATTCCAAATCCCCTATCCATTTAATTATTTTAATTAATTAAATCTCCCCAACCATAAACTAACCCTTCAACCTAGTAGTTAGCTAAACTCAACCCATGCACCAATAATTCCCCTTTAATTAAATAATTCATTTATTTAATTGAAATCCTCCACCCACCCTTTTTCTAACAATTCCACCCACTAGCTATATCATCCAACCAACTAAGCCACCTCACCCACCTTAACTAAAACACATCACCCCCTCATCCATGTCTAAAATCCATCTCTAGATCAGTTGCAAAAATCAAGGCACAACTTACTTATCCTGAATCAGAGCCCAAGTTCACTCTTCTGCCACATCTCCCTCTTCCACCTCTAAATACGTAAGTCCATCTCATACACCTATCCAAATAAACTAAAGCCTATCTCACACCTCACTCAGTTAACTATCCATTAGGAATTCTTATCTCCTCCTCACCCAGTTGCCTATATATTGAACCCTTTTCTCTTCACAAATCATCCACCTTTTGAGTAGAATTTCTATGCCATTTTAAGAGCCAATTACTATCAAAGTGCTATTGATATTACTCATATTTTTGTACATTCATTCACAATCATCCATTGTTGAAGCGTTGAGAACACCATTAAACACACACCCATGATAACAACTACATCTATGCATCAAGGAATCTACAAAGGTATCAAGGTTTGCATTCTTTGATTTAGGTTTCCTTTTGGTTTATCATGTTTGTTTCCTTGGATCTTAGTTTGTGAAATTTTGGCTTTTTTCTTTATATTCTTATCACAATAGTTTATATCACATACACCAAGTACTATGTACAATCATTTTTCTATCATATGAGTAAATTAATGATTATTTTGAGTTTATAGTATATTAAATAATTTATATTCACTCACCCAAGGGGGCCACTTGGTCAGTAATCTTTTGCATGTTTCTTTTTGTCTACAATTGTTATAGTTGTTGTTTAGTCACTTGTCTGTTCCTATAACCACAAGGAAATAGTTCTTATGTGTACTATTGCAGCCAAAGAAAATGAAGCATTTTCTAACTTGATAGAATTGAAGTTAGTTTTTTTTTAAAAATATTATTTTATTTATGCTTTAGTAGATGGTAATCAGGTAAGTTTCATTTAAGCATCCATTTTCCTTCATTATTCCCTTCTTAGTAGTTAGCATGACCTCAATAGAAACTTAGTGCATATATTGTGCAGAACCATTTCAATTTTACACCCTTGGGAGGAAATAGTAAATAAACCTTACCATAGGATGGATAACTTCTTCGTTAAGATGACCAATTAGTGAATAGAGGAGTTGAATCAAGTTATTTATCCATTTGTCTATATTTTTGGCATAAATTTTGGGGCTAGTGTCAAGCTAAGGACCTATTGCAATCCACGAGTCAGGTTTTTAGTTCATCTTATGTTTTTGATTAAAGGAAAACATGTTTTGAAGGGACCATGAAACCTGGGAACAAAGCAAGTGCAAAACTTAGCAACTTGCAATCTGAACCGACAGATATCCAATACACCCCATAGAGAGAAACATGGAAAACCCACAACAAACCAAAGACAAAGAAGGGGGTTCCAAACATCTCACAATCCCCACCAATACAAACTAGTGGTCAAGGACATGATAAACACTAAATTATCATACCACCCTACAGAAATAATACAACAAAATTAAGATTTCTCCTGAACTCCCTTTTTGCGGGAGCTAGTGGAAATGTCCAATGAATGAGAGGGATATTTCTTTGAATGATTTCATTTGATTGTAAACCATCCCTCTTCAATCTTGGTTTCCATAGAGTGCTAGGCCAATGAATCAATGGATATATCGGAGCCAACAATAATAGGGATAACATACTCAGCTTGAGAGGTAGAACCAATACCATTAGTGATAGGGCCAATAGGAGTACGAGGGGAATCAAAGCCATTAGCACTAGCTACACCTATTAAAAAATAATTTTGGACATTTTATGTCTTATATTAAGAGACAACAACTTTTGAAGGGATCTTGAAGCTCAAAACAAACTAGGTTTTAAATAGCAGAGACCTAAAACTTAGCTACAAAAGATATGCAATAAGATCTACAAAATAAAACATGACACAAATAAGATTGAAAAAATCCAAGAAAAAGGGGATCAAAGAAGCATACTTTCTCTTAAAAAATAGAAGTGGTAGTCTCAAAAAGAGGAAATAAAAATATCTACCCTCTACCCAAAACAAGAAACTAACAAAACCTAGATTTCCCCTTTGATCCCTTGTTATGGGATCTCAGGGTTGTTTAAAAAGGAGAGTACTTCTTTAAGTATTTTAATTTTACCATAATTTATCCTTCTTACACCTTGGCAGCTTCAACTTTGCATGATCCCAAGTCCTCTGAACAACAAGACCCTGTCAAGACATGGGCACTAGGCTTTGGAGAACCAGGGACAACAAAAAGGCCAACACCAAGTGAAGTAATACTTCCCCAATAGTAGAGACAAAAAGATCCTTTGAGATAGCTAAAAATATGTAAAACATAATCCTCACCATATTTATCAAAGCAATAATCACATGCCCTAACAAAACAACCAAAAAATTCAAATGAATCAGGTTAGGGACAACCTTCCCAACTACAACTTTTGTAACAATAGAACCAAAAATATCCTTCGAGGAAGAGGAACCCACAACATGATTAGGGGGAAAAGCACTAGCTTGAGATTTCTCCAAAACATTGGATGAACCTTAGTCATTTAAGAGAGTAGATCCCTTATAAATATATAATGATGAGTAGAGGTACCCTTCCACCACAAGGAAGACTTTTTCTGTTTGAGTTTCTCAACCCCACTTTTGTAGCAACATGTTTTGTCATGAAATATTTTCTACATTTGAAATGGATTTCCTCATAGTCCAAAGACTAAATCCAATAACCTTTAGGAGACTTGAGCTGGTTTTTCAGCCAACAACTTCTTAGAAGTGTCAATATCTACTAAAATACAAGAAAAGATAGAATGGATGATATCATAAGACTCCTCATTCACTATAAGAAAATCTCCAAGAACATAACCCATTTCTTCAAGTAGAGAACTAACCCAAAGATTAAGGGGAAGATCAGAAAGCCTTACCCAAATAAGAATCTTATAGAAGGATTCCAAAGCAAGGTTGAAATCCTTATACTAGGGCTTCATCACCAAATGGAAAAAAAATTCCAAGGTGTAAAAGTGTTTGTAAAGAATAGTCAGTCAATCAAAAACATCTTGAAACTTGGCAACAAAAAAGTCCCTAACTAAAGGGAAAATGTGAATCATATATGTAATCAGTGGCTCATAATGTTTGGCAATCTATTAAACACTAGTGAGAGAGGGTCAAAACCCTCTAATATGCATATACTCACTTGAGATGATAGATAAAAGACTACCTGATTAATCTTTACCATAGTTTCCTCTTCTAACACAATACAAATGGATCAATAGATTGGAAAAGGAACAACCTCCATATAGTGAATATTTTTGAAAGTTCTATTTTAGCTCAAGATAGTTTTGAATCACTAAACTTGCATGTATAGAAGAAGAAGAAGAGATTTTTGTTGGCTATTTTTGTCCCCATTCAGCCCAAAATTGATAATCGGTCAGAGAGATCTTCAACGGGCTAGATTCCTTGTAGAAGGATATCATCACACTAAGGTTGGTAGCTAACACCTCATGTTAGCTTGGTTTGTTCTTGGTTGGGTTGAATGGTTTGCAAAATTTGATGACTCTTATGTTTTTGCATACTATCTTAACATCCTTCTAAAAAAATGAGATGCTGCCATGCATTTCCATTCCAACATTTTCACATACCACAATATTTCTTTTACACTTTGGAGCCTGGAATTGTGCGAGATGCTACCACAAGTCACCATTCTAGCATTTCTTCATGCTACAATGCTTTCTTAAGGCTTTGAAATATGGAATTGCACCATGTGGTGGAGGGTTACATCTCCGATGCTTAAGTTGCCCAATATGCACATGCACGCATTGATAGAAAAGATTCAACATAAGGTTAAAAGATTATCATTCATTCTATCAAATGATAAAACATATGATACTACCACATGTTGCCATTCTAGAGTTTCTTCATACTAGGGAGTCTCAGTAAGGCTCCAAAGAGAGGAATAGTGTGAGATGCTTCCACATGTCACCATTTTAGTGTTTCTTCACACTGACTTGTTCCTTCAAGGCTCTAAAGCCTAGAATTGTGCAATAGCCATTAGATTTGGCTCATCTTAGAGTCTCCTTGCTGCATCTCAACCATCCGTTAGAAATAAAGATCATATTGATTGACAACTATGTTTTAATCTCTCATTAAGGGAGACTCTCTTGCATCTCAACCATCCATCTCTAGGGGAATATTTGAATCGATGATTGCATTTTAATCTCTTGTTGTGGAGATTTCTTATGGTATTTATACTGTCCATTTCAATGAGAAGACCTTCATCGATGACCAACATTTTTTTTCAAGGAAAATACATTCCCCCCCATGGTCAACCCTATATGGTGCAGATGGATAACTTATCTTGTTATCCTTTCTCAGAGTTTTCTTTGTCCATGACACACCATTAGGGCTAGTTCTTCAATGCCCAATGACTTTGTAGGCCTTGTTTCCACAATGCTAATGTACTCTATGCCTCTTTAATGCATGAAATGATCAAATCCTTGGGGATTCGACCTCTGGATGCATCATTTTTCTCTTCCTATTGCTTCCAACAACAATTGCACTTCATGATTAGATTTCATTCTAATTCTCAGTTATTGCTCTCCTCTACAACTCAACTCCACCTGGTTGGGATTCGAACTCAATGTAAACATCAAAGTTATGCCTGAACTCTTTAAAAGGCAGTTGGAAATATACTCTTAGGGTTCTTCTATGTTGTATTTTTGCACTAGCCTTATGCTCTAAAATTGTATTTCCTTCCATTAATGAAATTCTTGATTTAACCTCTTCTTTCCATTCATAATTTGTACATGTATCTTACCTTTTTTTGAATGTTTATTTCCTACTTCTTAGAGTTATATGTTGTATTTAATTTGTTGATGATTGTTGCACTGTGAAGATGTCTTTCCTTTCAGGATTTAATTAATTCCAAACCTGCATGTGAGTTTTGAGAGGATAAGATAGAGTTAAGATCTATGTATCTGGGTATTTCATTCATGTCTTATGCAGTCATGGGTAGAGATTGTAACCAAATTTCAATCCGGTGAATCACCGTTTCCCTTAAACAATTTAATTTCCAGTATCTCCTTCTCCCTTTTCTTGAAAAGATGTAGTTTATGTTGAAAATAATTGATTAATTGTGTATTGTCTTTGATGTTACACAAATTTTCATATCATTGCTAGTCAATGTATGCTGAGCTCACTCGGGTGATAGAGACAGTTCCTGTGTCTGTTGAGCATTCTTGAGTTTTGCTAGTTCAGAAGATAGTGTCTACCAAGTTTTCTCGATAATCAAAGGAAAGTTTGCAGAAGTTGAGTGTTAACCAAGCTCACTTAGTTAATGAAGAAAATGTTGGATGGAGCTAGTGTTAACTAAGCTCACTTGGTTACCAAAGGAACTTTATGAACATGCAGTGTTAACCAAGTTCACTTGGTTAACACAAAAAAATCATTTCTAAGTTAGTGCCTACCGAACATGATCAGCTAATGAAGGATTTTCTTGTTTTGGCATATTGACTTCAATTGATTTAGTTGTTGGTTCTAGATGACAGAGGAGATGAATATTAGGTATTCTAAGTTATATTCAAGCCAATTTGACAATGTGTAAGATATAAATATAAGGTCAAGTTGAAGATTGAATGTGTGGAAGTGATTAGAAGATTTGATGATGCTTAGAGATACATTCAATCAAGAAGGATCAAGTATACAAGCCAGAATTGAGATCTATAATCAACAATTCAGTTGCATTAGAAATCAAGTCATCTCACTGTTACTTTCTGACCATTGTAGCAGTGATCTAAATCTCTTAATCGAGTTGTCTTAACAACTATTTGTAAATCCTCTAACAAGGTGGCATTTCTATTTGAAGTGTCTAAAGACATCTAACAAGGCCACTCCTAATAGGGTGATTAAATCCTCTAACAATGTCACACCTAACAATGTGTTTTGTAACCTTTAACAAGGTTGGCTCCTAATAGGGCTCACTTTAGAAGATTGAAAATAAATAACTAGTTGCAAATGGTGGTTTTTCCCAAACTAGATTTCCATGTTAAATCTTGGTGTCACTTGTGTTCATGCTATTTCTTTTATGTGTTTGAAACTAAGTTAATCTTAAAGCTAATCACATAAAACATCTTATGGTTTGAATTTGCAAAGTTGTTACTTTTATGTCAGTTATTGCCAAGTTATAGTATTTGCTAGAGTAAATCGAGTGCATGTGTTTTTGTTGAATTACAATAGAATATAGTTTAATCAGAGTTTTGATTTATATTGAAATCTAAGGGATCTAGGATTTATATTTTTAGTAATTAATCCATCCCTCCCCTCTTAGTTACTCCTCTTATATCTCCAACAATTGGTATCAGAGATTTTGGTGCTTGCATAAAAGGTTTCAAGGAACTAAGCTAAAGATCAGGATGTCTAACAGAAGGGAGATTCCAAAGTTGAACAAAGATAACTTTAAAGCATGGAAAAAACTCATGAAGTTACACTTTGCAACCATTGGAGATATAGGGCTAAAGAATCTAGACACCAAGTATAAGGGTCCTACTGGAACTATGACTGTTGAAGAAATTGCAGAGAAGAAGAGTCATAATATCATGATAATTGATATTGATTCATCTCTCAACTATTCCAAATTTGATGAAGTCAAAGATTGTGGAATTGCTCATGGAATGTGGGCCAAACTGAAGGATATCTATGGAGGTGATGATAATGTAAGGAGAACCAAAGCTAAAAGTCTTAGAGGATAGTTTTATTAGATGAAAATGAGAGAGGATGAAAATATTGCAAAATATGTTGATAGAATCAAAGCTAGTGTCAATGCTATCAAAGCCTCTGGAGGAAAAATTGATGATGTAATAGTGGTAGGCAAGGCACTCATAACCCTTCTTCCTATCTATGCAATTAGAGTGTCTTCTATTCAAGAGATGAGATGTAATCCAAATCATACTATAACTTTAGATGCTCTAGTTGGAAGATTGACAACATTTCAACTAGACAACTATGATAATTATACTCCTAGTTCTAGCATTCTTGAGTCTACATTTGAAGCTAAGGTATCACTCAAGAAGAAAGCTAAAAGGTCTAAAAGAAAACAATCTAAAAGTGAAGAGGAAGGTAGTTTTGATAGTGATCTTGAAGCCATTGAAGTACTTATTGCAAGAAGGTATCCCAAAGGCAAAGGAAAGTATAAAGGTAAGATTCTTGTAATTTATTTCTCTTGTGAAGAAGTTGGACACATTGTTGCAAGGTGCCCAAACAGAGAAGACAAAGATGAAAAGAAGTACAGTAAGTTCAAAGGCAAGAGGGATTTTAAGAATTTCAAGGACAAAGGTAAGAAATCTTGTTTTACTGCTAAAAATTCAGATAGTAGTGAAGATGATGAAATAATTTACATTGTTGTAAAGGATGAATCTGATGATGAAGGAGATAAAATGACACTTATCTCTCATGTTGGCAAAAATGATACATGGATTATTGATAGTGTCTACTCACATCATATGACTGATGATACAACAAAATTTGAACACATGGAACATTATGATGGTGGTAGTGTGAGATTTGGAAACAATGAACATTGTTGCATAAAGGGAAAATGTTGTATCTCACTAACCAATGAACTTATATGTGACAATTCTTATTGGGTTGAAGGACTAAAGCATAATCTACTAAGTGTGGCATAGTTGAATAGCATTAGATTCAAGGTAGAATTCATGAATGGGAAGGCTAAACTACTAGATGGAAAGGGTAATGTGGTTGGCTTTGGCAATCAAACAAAATGTAACCTATTCTACCTAGATCTCAGTGAAAGTTCATGTTTTATTGCTCAAGTAGAAGAAAGTTGGTTATGGCATAAAAGGTTGTGTTATGTGAACTTGGATAATCTTGTCAAGATAAGAAAAAATATAAGAGTAAGAGGTATTCCTAGTTTGAGGAAACTTGATATGGGTCTATGCGAAAATTTTCAAATTGTTAAGATGGGCAAGACAAGTTTTAGAAGCAAAGACTATCATTCAGAAGAAGTCTTGGAGCTAGTACATACATACTTATGTGGACCTATTAGAATAGAGAGCTAAATTAGAGATAAGTATTGTATTCTATTTGCTGATGATTATTCTAGAATGATGACTATAATGTATCTAAAAGAAAAATTTGAAGCTTTTCAAAAGTTTAAGTGGTATCTGGAAAGAGTAGAGAAAAAAACTACAAAGAAGCTGAAATGTTTGAGTTTAGACATAGGTGGGGAATTCATTTTCAATGAGTTCAATAAATTCTGCATTGAAAAAGGAATTAAGAGACAAGTATTAACCCCTAATACACCTCAACAGAATGGAATAGCTGAAAGAAGGAATATATTCATCATAGATTATGCAAGAACCTTGATGATAGAAAAGAGTGTTGTAATCAAATACTGGAAGGAAGCAATCAATATTGTAGTGCATACCTTGAACATAGTATAGTTGAAGAAAGACTCAAATCAAACTCCTTATGAAATATGGTATGGCTAAAAACCCAATGTAAGTTACTTGAAAGTATTTGGTAGCAAATGCTATATCTTGAAGGAATCTAGGAAAGGTATATTTAATGTCAAAGGTGATGAAGACATATTCCTAGGGTACTTCTACAGAAGTAAAGCATACAAGTGTTTGAATGTAACTACTCATAAGATTATAGAAAGTGCACATGTGAGAATTGATGAATTTGCAAAAAAGAGTGAAGAGGAAAGCATCAAAGAACTTGAGGATTACAAAATTTTTGTTTTATTATGAACCTAATATAGTGCCAAATCTATTTGGAAGCTAAGAGGTCTCACTTCTCAAGTCCCCAAAGTCTCCAAAAGCTATCAAGTTGCATCCAGTGCAACCCGAGTCATAGTCTAAAGGACTTGAGTCACAATCAGATGCTATTGAGCTAGTGCCTGAGAAAAATGAGTCATTTGGACCCAAGTCATAGACAGTAGGACCTGAGCTTGATATAGAAAATCATGAAGAGGTTAATGGAACATGTTATAAATCCAAAGTACTTGTGTTAGAAAAATATTTTTGAAAGCATAATGCACCTAATCAAATCATTGGATTCAAGTTAGATGGAATTGTGAGAAGATACAAATTGAAATGTACACATTTGCTTGCTAAATTTGAACCTAGAAATGTTAAACATGCTTTGGATAATGGAAGTTAGATTGAAGTTATGAATGAAGAAATATAACATATAGAGAATAATAAGACTTGGAATCTTGTTCCTAGACCTAAGGATAAAAATGTAATTGGTACAAAGTGGGTATTCAGAAATAAACTAAATGAAGATGGAAAAGTTTCAAGAAATAAAGCAAGGTTAGTTTGTAAAGATTATTCTCAAGAAGAAGGTATTGATTATAGTAAAAAATTTTCTCTTGTTGCAAGATTAGAAGGTGTTAGAACTTTAATAGCATATGCAACATATAAAAGATTTAAAGTTTATCAAATGGATGTAAAATTTGCATTCTTGATGAGGAAGTCTACATAGAACAACCTGAAGGTTTTGTACATCCTAACAAAAGAAATATGGTCTATAAATTACACAAAGCTTTGTATGGTCTCAAGCAATATCCCAAAGCTTGGTATGAAAGACTTCACAACTGCTTGATAAAGATTGGTTTTCAAAGAACAAATGATAACAATAGTTTGTATATCAAAGAAGGACTAGACAAGAAGATTGTGTTCGAAAAAACATTTGTGGACGACACTTTATTTACATGAAATGATGACTTATGCAAGACATTTTTAATAGAGATGAGTAAATAATTTGAGATGTCCATGTTTGGAGAGATAAAACTCTTTGTTGGATTGTAGATCCAATAGAAGAAAGATGGTATCTATATTACTCAATCCAAATATATCAAGGAAATACTGAAGAAGTTTTGGATGAAAGATTCAAAAACTATTGGAACACCTATGTCTACTAGACAAGCTTTCCAAAAATGATGATTCTAAAGAGGTAGATCAAACCACATATAGATCAATGATTGGAAAATTACAGTATGTAGTGCACACAAGGCCTAATATTGCATTAGTAGTTGGTATGGTGGCAAGATTCTCAGTGAATCCCAAAGAAAATCACATGATGAAAATCAAGAGAACCATGAGATATCTAAAAGGTACTGAAGACTATGGATTATGGTACAAAAAATGAGGCAATTTGGATTTGAAAGAATTCACAGATGCTGATTAGGTAGGAAGTGTTGATGACAAAAAAAACACAAGTGGTGGAACTTTCTTTCTTGGTAAAAGATTAGTATCTTGAACAAGCAAGAAGTAGAATTATATTTCTCAGTCCATAGTAGAGGTAGAATATGTGGCAGCAACAATAAGTTGTTCTAATATTGTTTGGTTCAAGTAACTATTGGCATGTATGATGATAGAGATCAAGGATCCAGTGGTTATCTTCTATGATAACACTAGTGCAATCAATATATCCAAGAATCCTATGATGCATACCAAAACTAAGCACATTGCTATAAAATATCAATTTTGAGAAAATTGGTACAAGATAAAGAGGTAAGATTAGAATATGTGAATACTAAAGACCAAATTATAGATATATTCACTAAGCCATTACCTAAGAATGCATTTTTTCCTCTAAGAGGTAAGTTAAGGGTCATTCCCCTATCTAAAGCTCACTAAATACAGTTTAGTGATGCATCAATAAGAGCATGTTGAAGATCAGATGGTTGATGTAGTATTGACAAGGCACATTACAAATGAATCAGTACCTAAGGTATATTGATATTCACTGAATATTGTCTTTGGCATGAGATGTCAAAGATGGAGACGTTTTCTGTCATATCTCACAAAAATTTTATTACGTCAAAGATGTCAAAGGGGAAGAACTTGGTCTGATATTAAAAAGGGACTTTTCTATTAGAAGAAGATGTTGTAGACAGAGTTTTATTGACAGAGGGAGTTCACACTGATAGAGGGAGTTCTCATGGATGAGAATTAGAATGAAACTAAGGATATGTTCCTTACTTTATTCTTGCTTTGAAAAATTTCATTGTATTATGACATGTTGTGTTGCTATCAATGCCAAAGAGGGAGATTGTTGAAAATAATTGATTAATTGTGTATCGTATTTGATGTTACACAAAATGTCATATCATTGCTAGTCAGTGTATGTTGAGCTCACTCAGGCGATGGAGATAGTTTCCCATGTCTACCAAGCATTCTATAGTTTTCTTAGTTCAGAAGACAATATATGATCATCAAAGGGAAGTTTGCAGAAGTTGAGTATTAACTGAGCTCACAGGGTTAATGAAGAAAGTGCTGGATGGAACCAATGTTAACTGAGCTCACTTGGTCACCAAAGTAATTTTATTAACATGCAATGTTAACTGAGTTCACTTGGTTAACACAAGAAAGTCTTTTTTGAGTTATTGTCTACTGAGCATGGTTGACTAACAAAGGATTTTCTTGTTTTGGCATATTGAGTTCAATTGATTTAGTTGTTGGTTCTAGCTAATTAAGGAGATGAATATTAAGTATTCTAAGTTGTATTGAAGCCAACTTGACAATGTTTAAGATATAAATATAAGGTCAAGTTGAGGATTGAATGTGTGAAAGTGATTAGAAGATTTGATGACACTTAGAGGAAGCGAATTAGAAGGATAAGCATAATATCCTTGTTGAGATGCAAAGATAAATTCGAGCATGAAGGATCAAGTATACAAGCTAGAATTGAGATATCTAATTAGAAATTTAGTTGCATTAGAAATTAGGTCATCTCATTGTTACTTTCTAATCATTGTAGTAGTGATCTAAATCTCTTAACCGAGTTGGCTTAACAACTATTTGCAAATCCTCTAACAAGGTGGAATTTCTATTTTATGTGTCTAAAGACATCTAACAAGGCCACTCCTAATAGGGTGAATAAATCCTCTAATAGGGTCACACCTAACCATGTGTTTTGTAACATTTAATAGGGTTGGCTCCTGACAGGGCTCACTTTAGAAGAGTGAAAATCAGTAATTAGTTGCAATTGGTGATTTTTCCCAAACTGGGTTTCCATGTTAAATCTTGGTTTCACTTGTGTTCATGATATTTCTTTTATGTGTTTGCAACTAAGTTAATCTTAAGGATAATCACATAAAACATCTTATGGTTTGCATTTTCTAAGTTGTTACTGCTATTTCAGTTATTGCTGAGTTATAGTAATTGCTAAAGTAAACCGAGTGCATGTGTATTTTTTGAGTTACAATAGAATACAATTTAATCAAAGTTTTGATTTATATTGATATTTGAGGGATCTGGGATTTATTTTTGTAGTAACTAATTCACCCCTCCCCTCTTAATATCTCCTCTCATATTTCCAATAGTTTAGGTGTATCTTGATTGAAAGAAAGACAACCTTCTCCAGAGATTAAAATTCAAAGCACAAGTCCCACACTTAGAGGTTGTTTCCATGTTACACAAAGTCGCTTGAGGGTCATAACTCAAGCAAGGGTGCAAAATTTTATGTCTATAGTTTTTAGCATGCCCAGTGGGACTCCATTCAAGCTTACTAAGAAGTTTACTAGTTTGTTGGTGTAAATTTAAGGACTTCAACTTCTATGCTGAGAGGATAGTGTTGCTCATAGAATTCTAGCCTTCAAGAGGATAACATTCAAGCACTTGGTGACACCATCTCTACATCTTGGTTTCCAGACCAAAAGTGATGTAATTCATGCCCAAGGTTTAAACAAGAGCATCTTCTAGAGGTAATTTTTAGTTTACTAAGCTTTCATTTTCAAATCCTAGAAGAAAAAGAAGTAGACTTTCTGTATCACCACTTAGGAGTTCAACAATAGCACATACACCTCCTAGATCTCTTTCTACTCCTCTAATTGATAGATCATGACCTAGGACACCATTATTTCATTTGAATAGATAATTATTTCACATGGATCTCCCTAGAAGTTGGGTGTTTTCTACCTTTAATGGTGGCAACCTACTCATATTGGCTCAAAGTCATGATATACCAATAGCTACACTTAAAAGTGTACTAGACTTCATTGGTGAAACCTCCATTTCTCCTATAGCACATATTCAAGAAATTTTGAATGTCTATAATGTTCATGGTATCATAGAGAATGATGTTTCTTTTAGACTTTTAGCTTCATCATTAAAAGGAAAGGCCAATGGTATAGGGGATTACAATACAACTCTATCAATAACTGAGATGAGTTGGGTGAAAAGTTGTGCAAATATTTTGAAGATAATAGTGACAATTGTTAGGATTAAACTATAGATAGAAATAACAAATTACATGCAAATATAAAAAATATTAGAAAATAATAGATAAATAGAAAAGAACACAAGACACTAAGATTTAATGTGGTTCACCCAATCCATGGGCTATGTCTAGCAAACAACAAGTCTGATATTATTACGATCTAGTGATTACAATCTGTAATCCCTTACAGCTCAATATCGTCGCAAGAACCAATTTTCGTATCACCTTATAAAATAATCCCTAACCCTAAGCCCTTTTATAAAAGTATTAAACCACTTTAGGGTTATAATTAATAATTACATGTTGGCCCAAAAAATCTCGATAAAATAGGGCCCACATTTTTTTTATAAGGTGAATTTATGAAGTATGTATAGTACTCCCCTGATCAGTCACCACAATCTAACAATAATTTCTCACTTTTGGAGCAGCTGACCACAATCAATAGAGCACCCCATGAGTGCATGAATGATTTTTTCTATAGATTCTAGAAAACATGTGACATGATTCCTATTGTAGTAAAACCTCTTCTTAGTAATGCTTTCTTACATTACATCAAAACTTTTAAAAGTGAAATTGCATCTTTGTTATAGATAATGGGAGGAGATACTCTACCTAATGCATATGACTTTGCTATAATAGCAAAAAAAAATTGATTCAAAGTGGAAAATTGGCTCCAAGGCCTCTAATGCCTCTATTTTGAGATATTCCTATGCATCACCTTGTGTTACTGATCCAATAGCTTCTACATCTTCTAATAGGATAGAAAAATCACAACGATGATGCAGGTTATGATGCAAAGTATAGATAAGATTAGAGATCATAGATTTGATATGGATAGGAAGTTTCAAGATCAAAGCTTGGAGACACAAACTATTAAATTGGCTATTGGTCAGCAAGATTTGTTAATTCAAACCCTTGGAAATGAGGTAACAACTCTCAAAGCACAACAATCTCAAATTATTAGGCCCCTTTATCCTTATGATTAGAACTTGTAGTCAAATAGGCCAACACATCCAAGATAGGTTCCATGGGTCCAAAATAAATATTTCAATAATGTGCCCCATGCAGCCCCAAATCATACCCAAGCAATTGTTCATAAGAATAATCTTGTTCAAGAACATCAAGGATACACACATGGTTATCAATCCAATGAGCAAGGTGCATTTTCTTAGGCTTTGGCTATGCAGGAGGGACCAACAACTTTAGGACAACAATATCATGCTAATCAATCCAATGTTGGATATAAAGCTCAAACACATGGAAATGCTTCTTGTGCCATTTTTGGTAAGGATGATTTTGGTGGTAGAAGTCAAGAGAATCATAGTGTTGTAGCCATCCATGCACAACCCTACAAGTAGGAATATCAAAGTAACAAAATAAAGCCATCTCCTTTTTTATATCTATTTAATCATAGGAGATAAAATAGTTCATAATTGCATGATAGACTTTGGTGCTAGAACCTTGATCATGCCTAAGAGGATTGCTAATCAACTAGGCACAAAGTATGAGCCTATGATTAAAGGGGTTACTTGACTAGATGGAAGTTCTTGTAGAATAGTAGGGATATTCAAAGATTTAAATGTGAGCCTACATGCATGTCCTAGATACACTATTTTGCAAGATATATCTATTATAGACCTCACCACACACTCAACCATTTTCTTATCCAGATATTTTACTGCTAAAATTAGTGGTGGGTATATTGTTGCTAATTGGTCTCGCATATTTTTCAAACCTAGAAATGACAAAAAGACCTCCATCATAACAGAGTCATTTAACACTTATCATATAGATCCTTACATGATTAGTCCTGAAAACATGAATTGTACTCTCTTTGATGAGGAGGAAGACTACTTGGATCCATTCAGGCATATGGATAAGGCTAAGCAAAGAATCTATGTTATCCATGAGCAAGATGTTGTCATTCCAAATTTGATCCAAGGTGTGAAAGAGCAGCAAGAACAAACATTTTAGTTAGAAGGAATGTGGTTCTCTCAAGAGACCAATGATGACATTTTGGTTTTCAAGGATATAAAGGATGATTTAATTCATCAAAATGAGAGGTATGATCAAAAGGGAGGTCTACCTTTTATATTAGGTTCATGTGGAATGTTGTATTGCATCCAATCAAGTAATGGTGGGAGGGTGATGCTTGAACATGTCAAGCATTCCAAGGTAAAGGAAAAAGGAAGTTATTTCAACAACCCAGTCAATGGCTTTGTTTGATTTTTTTTTTGTAAATTCCTATACATATTATAATAGGTGTTTTTTTTGCTTTCCAAGAAGTGCACGAGCACAACTATTCCCTCCTAGATATAGCATTTTTGTAGTTTTGCTAGTTATAGAGGCAAATTTTGTAAAGTTGTAGGTGAGACAACACAGTGATCTTTGGTGACTCCATGCCCAATGGATTTCTTAAGGCCACTGATCCTATGCTTAGCAGGCAAGCATCCCCTTTGAGTCACCAAGAATGTTAGCTATTTTTGCCCCCATTTAGCCCAACATTGATAGCCAGTCAGAGAGATCTTTAGCGGGTTGGATTTCTTGTAGAGGGATATCATCGTGCTAAGATTGGTGGCTAATATTTCATGTTAGCTTGATTTGTTCTTAGTTGGGTTGACTAGATTGCGAGATCTGACAGCTCTCATATTTTTGCATACTATCTCAACATCCTTTTGAAAACATTAGATGCTACCACATGTCATCATTTTGGCATTTTCTCATACCGCAATGTTTCTTTGATGCTTCAAAGATCATAATTGTGTGATATTGATGATATAGATTCAATAGAAGATTAAAATATCGTCATCTATTCCATCAAATGACAAAACATATGATTTTTTCATGTGTCGCCATTTTGACATTTCTTCATACCACAGAATCTTCGTAAGGCTCCAAAGCTCAAAATAGTATGAGTCATTATGATACATCACCATTTTGGTTTTTCTTCACACTGCCTTGTTCCTTCGAGACTCTGAAGCCTAGAATTATGTGACAACCATTGGATCTAGCTCATCTTGGAGTCTCCTTGCTGCATCTTAGCCATCCATTGGAAATAAAGCTCATCTTTATCAATGGTTTCATTTTAATCTATCGTTAAGGGATATTTCTTTTCATCTCATCCATCCATCTCAAGGGGAAGGTCTGCATCAAAAACTACATTTAAATCTCTCATTGGGGAGATTTCCTATGACATCTAGACTGTTTGTTTCAAAGAGAAGAACTTCATCCATGACCCACATTTATTTTCAAGGAAAACATATTCTCCCCCTTGGTTAACCCTGCATGTTGTGGGTGGATAACACATCTTGTTATACTTCCATGTGGTTTTCTTTGTCCATGGCATACCATCAGGGCTATTTCTTCAATGCACAATGACTTCTTGGGCCTTGTTTCCATGGCACCAATGCACTCCATGCCTCTTTAATGCATGAAATGATAAAATCCTTGGTGATTTGACCTCTTATGGTTGGATGCATTATTTTTCTCTTCTTGTTACTTCCAAAAACAATTGCACTCCATGATTAGATTTCAATCTAATTCTCAGTTATTGCTCTTCTCTGCAACTAAACTCCACTTGGTTGGTGTTTGAACTCAATGTAAACATCATAGTTATGCCTGAACTCTTTAAAAGATAGTTGTAAATATATCTTTAGGGTTCTTCTATGTTGTATTTTTGTAGTAGCCTTATGCTCTAAAATTGTATTCCTTCTTCCTTCCATTAATGAAATTCTTGCTTTTGTCTCTTCTTTTCATTCATAATTTGTGCATGTATCTTTTCTTGTTTTGAATGTTTCTTTCCTGCTTCTTAGAGTTATATATTGTGTTTAATTTGTTGATGATTATTGCACTGTGAATATATCTTTCCTTTCAACATTTAATTAACTCCAAACTTGCATATGACTTTTGAGAGGATATGATAGAGTCAAGATCTGTATATTTGGGTATTTCATTCATGTTTTATGAAGTCATGGGTAGAGATTGTAACCAAATTTCAATCCGGTGCATCACCCTTTTCCTTTCAAAAATTTAATTTCCAGTATCCCCTTCTCCATTTTCTTGGAAATCTATAAATTAGGTGCATCCTGATTGTAAAGAAGTCGGCCTTCTCTAGAGATTAAACCTTAGAATGCATGTCCCACACTTGGAGGTTGTTTCCATGTTACACAAGGTCACTTAAGGGTCATACCTCAAGAAAGGGTGCAAAATTTTCTGTAAAAAAATCCTTAGGAAGATTTATTCCCAATTCCAATGACAATCAATTAGGTGAAATATTTATCCAATGACAAGAAGATAATCCCTGTATTGATGTTGCTCAAAATTTACCCACTTCCTAATCTTCCTCAGAAGAACATTGTGGTCTAAATGTCTTTGAAGAGTCTCTTGGCCTACATCCTCATGCTAAAATCTTGGCCAATGTGCATATACACCCTCTTCATAATCTCATCAATCAAAATCAAATTGATAATGAACTAGCTTTAGTAGTTTATTAGCCAAGAGGTCCACCGAGAATAAAAACTCCTCCCATCTTTCCATTTCCTAATACTCATCAAAATGATAATAACAACCTCAATAATATTCCCTCTTAAACAACTCCTATGTTTTATGACTTAGTAATAGAGGATCCTAATACCTTTTTCTTTGAGTTTGACATCCTGTGTAGAAGCTATGATTACAATAATGATACTCAAAGGCTTAAATTATTTCCTACAACTTTTAAGGAGTCAATATTGTTATAGTTCATGGGCCTAGAAAAAGGTGTTGTGCATGATTGGGGTGAGATGAAGAATGCATTCTTGAGTAAGTATACATATAATTACAAAGAAAATCATTTGAAAATGGAGGACATCTTCAAGATGACAGAAAACAAGAATGAAAGTTTGAAGGAATATACATCATGGTTCCTATCTAACTTACAACATATTAATCAACATGAGCTCAACAAGGAGTCTTGAAAATTTCCTTCTTAAAGGAGTAAATGAATGTTGTGCTAAAGCTTTGGACCTGATAGTGGTAGGAGATATAAGTGAATAAACTTGGGATGATATAAAGAAGATATTTTTTAAATATTCAAGAGATGTTGTCAAGAAAGGAAGAGGATACAAACCAATTATGGGAAAATCAAATGAAATTGGAGTCTTAAGAATAAAAATAACTCATCTTCTATCATATTTCAAGTAGGACATCATCGATAACATGGTGACATAGATGGATACAATGCAAGGAAAGAAGGAACATGAGGAACTTGAGGCTATGTTGGTAGAATTTTGTTTCCACTATAGAGAAAAGAAGAAGGATTGTAGATACAAAGTGGTGGCTTATAGGAGGTTAATGAACATACCTACTAGTTCAATGAAGTACTAGAAGATGGCCATTAAATATCTTACATTAATCAAAGGTGACCATGGGCTCCAAGACAAGGTATGCCACAAGTTCCCTTGACTTTTGCTAGTCCTTTTCAAATTCTTTTGGTGATAAATGACACCAATATCTTAATATTAATACTAGAGGTTATCAATCCCAATCCTTGAATAATCCATAATGTCTTTGGCCAAACTATAAAAATCCTACACCTCAATGGTAATTCTCTAAAAGGAATTGGAAATAACCACAAAATAATTGGTAGAAATTACAAAAATTGTTGCAACCATCACAAGATAATTGGAAACAATCACCTTAGTTGAGGGGTGGTAAAAAATAGACTAATAAATCATTCAGTTTTAGACAACAACCATCTTTAATGCTTCTTTTTTTCTTGTATAGGTCCCTCGATACTTTTGGTTTTGGAGATAGATTCATCTACCTCATGTTTCAACTCATAAATATGGCTTGTGTGACAATCATTTTTAATGGATCTTTGCAAAAACACTTTAAACCTTCAAGAGGTCTCCACCAAGGGATCCCATATTTCTAATCCTTTTTTTCATAATGGCTAAAAGTATTGGTAGATTCATCCATAAGAATATTTTTGATCAACAAATCCAAGGAATAAAGTTGATGTTGAATTATACCTCCTACTCTCATGAATACTTGTCAATGGTACCATTCTTATGTGCTTAACAACTATAAAAAAAACCAAAATGATCAAAAAAGATGTGAGAACTCTTATTCATCCACTACTAGTGAGATGATTAATTGGGATAAAAGCTCCCTTATCCTTGTTAATGCTTGTGAGGCCAAGCAACTAAGGATTTCTAGAATTATTGGGTGTGCTATTGGCAATCTCCTTTCTTCCTACCTAGGGTCACCTCTAATGAGATTGAGATTTTTGAAAAAAAATTGATACAAGTATGATAAATGTGTTCAATCATTTTTTTGTCACTAATGTCAAACCTGCTATTTTGTTGGTAAGAGAACTGCTTATATGATTTAAGTACTATCACTTGTTTGATTGATGAAGAGGATTTGATCAAAAGATGTAACAATAGTACCTAGAGGAAAGGTTGAGTTATGATATGAAAAAGGAGTACAAGAATCAGCTAAGATAGTGATATCATAGTGCATTGATAATCTACTTAAGGTTGCAAAGGTTGGTTACACTAAGCAAGTTTAGAAGAACAAGTTAAACAAAGTTTGTCTACCAAACTTCACCAAATGGATAGTAGGTGCCAAGAAAAGTTTGTGCAAGCCGAGTATAAAATTAGTTGGAGCGGAGTAAAAGTTAATTTTAGTGTATGCCAAGAAAAAAAGTGGATGCTAAGTAAAGTTTAGTCGATGCCAAGCACCAATTTACTTTAGTTCATGCTGAGTGATTTTATAAAGGATGCCGAGCAACACAATATTCATTGAGCATCAAAAGCAAGTTAATGCGGAGTGCCAACATTAGTAGAAAGATCATGAATTTGATGGATCTAAGATGACAAATTTATTTTATTGAATTTTGTGAACTAGGTGGAGGATAAGATTGATGAGCTGGTGGTACAAAATTCATGATAAACCATTTTGAGGCAAATTCAAAGAGGATTGAATGAGAAGTTTCTAGAAGTGATATGGAATGAGGGGTAGATTCAATGAATCCTAGCTAATTTGTCCTAACCCTAAATTGGATGATGGAGAATGAATGACAAAATATCTTAATTCTCTATTTATAGGGATGACTAGTCAGAAGCTAGGGTTATCATGTGCAAGAACCTAAGGAAGACAAGGAGTCAAGGGTATTGCTTCATCTAGTGACCTAATTGAGAGTTTGCATTGACATGTTAAGAAAGAAGGCTTAAGGGTATGGATGCTTGAAGGGTGAACAAGCTATCGGAGCTGAAGAGTGTGAAAGCCAAGCAAAATGGAGGACTAAAATAGAGATATGTAATCTACAAATGGAGTTTTAAGTTCTTATCAAATCTGTTAGTATAAATAATTAATTTTTATTACACTTTAGTTAGGTTTACTTAGGTTAATGTATTATTTTTTAATTTATTAGTTAGAAACCTAGGATTATGTGTACTCATATGAATTGTCTTGTTGACAACATAGGAGTCAACATCTCTAATTTAGTACATGGTGTTTATAACACAGGAGTTTGCGTTATCAACTAAGTTATCATGTAGACAACATAGTTGTTCATACTCTAATTAAGCACATGGTGTCTATAATATCTTTTTACATGAAACACCTATGTAAGCTTATCCTCTCATCATTTCACTAACTTTTGTGCTCAATGGAGGATAATCCAATCTTAGTGGACATGTGCTTAGTTGTGAGACTTATCACTGTGCTGACTCCTAGTCAATCTAGAGGCCTTTATATTCAGGCACTCCTAGTGTATATGTACATCAATTCATTTTCATATTATTATTCTAATCATACTTTATTGGTCCATATTGTGCTAGTGGTTGGGCTTCATGATCTTGGGTGATTTTTCCCTAAGGCAAATTCTTACATGGTATCAGAGCTGAGGGAGCTTCTCTTCACATAGCCATTGGAGACCATTTTTGCTTCATCTCTCAAAAGAAATTGATTTAGATCCTGAGTATCTGCAACTATTGGGAGCATCTAGAGCCAAAGTGAACCTCACTATTACATCTGGAGCATCAATTCAATAAATTTTGATTATAAATTTGCCTACCCCAGGCCATAGTCAAATCAGAGGCATTTTTTTTTTGAAAAATGGAACCTGAAGGCCCGATTTGTGAAAATGGTATGATCTCTTTAGATATATGCAATTAATTTTTTAGATCTAAATATTTTTGCATCTCTGCATTTTTTCTTTTTGAATTTGCATTTTATTTTTGAAATTCTGCAAAAAAATTGGCCTTTTAGGCTAGTAGGAGAGATTTTTTTTGCAAGACAAGATTGAAACTTGCTGGTGCAAATCAAATATTGTCATTATATTCAGAAGGTCAAAAAACCCCCAAATTGACTTTTGTTTCATCAAAATTAGATATCTAAGGTGAAATCTAGAGTTAATTGATTTTTGGAGGTGTGATGACGACGATTTAGGAAAAATAATTGTAGAGGTGATTTTCAAACAATGATATCCCCCTCATACGAACTCCTTTTTCCAAGCAATTTGTTTTGTTTTGTTTTGGGGTAGAAATCCATGATCTACACATTGGTGTAGGATGTTTGAGATCTCTATTCCTGAATTTTTTTGCAAATCACAAATCTCAATTTTTGCAACTTTAATGGCTTAGTTTAGGCTCATCTAGACACATTTTTAGGTTCCATTTTTTTTTGAAAGTGCTTAATTTTTTGTCTACTTTTCAGATCTACAATAATATTATATGCTTGTCTGGACATAAATACCACTTTCAAAAATGGGTCCTTTTTTGCATTGTATTGCTTTGATTAAACTTCAAAATTGTTGTACAACTAAGCTACATTGCTAAGTACCAGATTTGAACTCCAAAAGGAGGTTGTAAATAGCAAAATCAGAAGCCCACTTCTGTCCATTTTGACAAGTGGTCTATTTTAAATGTACTACATATAAAGTACCAAAAGCATCATTTTTGGGGGGGCTCTTTGATTGAGTGAATAGCGTGTGTGTGTCTTGTGTCTCTCTTTCTCTCTTGTGATCTTTTCATTTTTTGCATCACGGGTTCACCTAAAACTCCACTTTTAATTTCACATAATTATACTACATGGAAAGATATTGTATGGAGTAGAATAATGGAAAAAGGTTTAAATCTATATTTTGATGGTATAATTGTAAAACCCACTAATGCTGCTACACAAGTTGATTGGCAAGTTAAAGACAACTAGGCTTTAGAAATTATTAGGAGTTGTGTTCATAGAGATCTCTTCTTCCACATTTCCAACCAGCTTTAAGGATGCCAAGGGTGCTTGGGAAAAACTTGAAGGGTTGTATGGTAAGGTGGATCCTACGAATTTTGAGACAATTCAAGACTATGTCAACAAAGACAATGAATTGAGAGAAATACTTAAAGATTGTGGTAATCCCATGAAGGATGATAGATTGATTCATCAAATCTTGAAGAGGCTACCTTCAAAGTATGCATCTTTTGTTTTGAGTTACAACACTCATACCAAACAAATCAAGGTGGAAAAAGCTTTAACAATAGCAAGAAAAAGTAGTGGAAGCCAAAATCACAATCAAAGACACAACAATCTTCCTCCTCACAACAAGGCAATTCTTTTTCTAACAAGAAGGGAAACAACAACAAGAAGGATAAACTATATTGTGCATATTGCAAGAAACCAAATCATGGTGAGCATCATTGGAAGACTAAGAGAATAGATGAGTTGGAAAACTTACTTAGGAAGAACAAAATCAATGTGCCAAATGCTTCCAAGGATTCAAGATCATCCACTTTAAAGGGAAAAGGGAAAGCATTTATGGTAGGTTCAAGTTCTTTAGGGGAATGAATTTTTGACTCGGGTGCCTCATATCATATGGGTTCTTCAAAAGGACACTTTTCTTCATTGAAGCAATCTAAGGTACCTCACATCTTTGTAGGGAATGATACACAAGCGAAAGTTGGAGGGAAAGGACAAGTTGAGATGAAAAATGGAGAGTTCAAAGATGTTCTCTATGTTCCTAACCTTAGCACTAATCTCCTTTCAATTTACCAAATCACTCACTATGGAGGTGGCAATAAAGTTGAGTTCCTTCTTGATTTAGTAATGTTGCAAAATCTTAAAGATGATTCATTGGTTGTAGTGGGTAAATTTAATCATGACACAATAATTTATTCTTTCTCTGTGCCTAAGTCTCCTTCACATGCCTTGTTGACACATTCATAATCATAGAGTAAATTATGGCATGAGCAGTATGGTCATCTTTCCTTCCACTATCTTCATCAACTTAGCTCAAAAAATATGGTCAAAAGTCTACCTACAATCAACTTTTCTATAGGTGAATGTTCAACTTGTTCAATGGATATGCATCTAGAAGAGAAAATTGACAAAGGGAAGTCTTGGAGAGCATCAGTTGTTCTTGAGTTGGTTCACATAGTTCTAGCAAGACCTTTTTCAGTGACATCAATTAGCAAGGGTCACTATCTTCTCACTTTCATTGATGACTTTTCACACTACACATGGGTCTACTTTCTTAATCACAACAATGAAGTGTTTGATAAGTTTCTATCCTTCAAGAGTCACATTGAGAAGCAATCAAATAAAGCCATCAAGTTTCTTTGTATGGACAATGAAAGTAGATATGTGAACTCAAGACTTAGAGACTTTTGTGAACTTGAGGATATTGATCTTTAGAATCTAGTAGCATTTAGTCCACAAAAGACAAGTGTTGCAACAATAAGGATTAGAACTCTTAAGTCAATGACAAGTTTCATGATTCAAGCTAAGTCTCTTGATCCATCACTTGAAGTCAAAACTATAGTTAATGCCAATCACGTCCTTAATAGGTCTCCTCATAATGTCTTAGATGGAATGACTCCTTTTGAGGCATGGTGTGGAAGAAAATTGGTTGTGAAACACTTCAGAGTTTTTGGTTGTCCAACATGGGCACACATATCTTCAAGGGAATGCAAGGAACCACCACCAAGGCCTTGTACATTAATTGGATATGATGAAAGTGTTAAGTCATATAGACTTATGGATCCTGAGACTTATGAGATATTCATAGAGAGGAATGTTCACTTTTAGGAAAGTTCACCGAGCTTATCCTCTAATCCTCTCCATACCTCATACATTGTGAAAACTAATAGTGACAATAGTGATAGTGATTTAGTAGGTTCAAATATTAGGGTTTGTATTCACAGATGAAGAACAAGGTCACAACATCAACACATTCCACATGCATTCATTGCTATAGTGATAGGTCCATGTAATTCATTATAGTTGGGTACACCTTGTCTTTCGATTCTAGACTCAAGGGATGACTACATAACAAATATTTCAGGCTTATTTGTAAAGTCATACATAGAAGATTTGGGAGACATTCTTTATGATATACATCTTATATTTGATGAAGAAGATCCTTCTTAAGTTGTTGAGAGGGAATACTCTGACCCTCTTGTCCATTCTCTACATGATTAGTCTTACTAGGTTGATATGATTGTGGACCCTTATGTAAAACAGTTGCAAGAGGTCTCTTTAACATGTGAGGAGACAATTGGTTCTTTGGTATATGTTGTACATCCATCCTTTCTAGATCAAAACTTGCTCTTTTCAGAAGTATTGGAAGGGGTGACCGTCAGTATCAACAAAGGGACAATTGAGCAATTTTTAAAGACACCATTCATCTTCGAGATTCTTTCTACACATTGGGGAAGCATCTCATATGTACCTATGGCATTGTTTCTTCCTAAAGGGAAGAACATTATTCAACAATAATGAATCAAATTCTACATTCATCTTTGAGCAACTATCACTGATCGACATTCTACATTTGTAGGAGAGGGGGGGGGGGGACTCCCTTTTCTCCTTTCTTTTTTTTCTTCTTCTCTCTTATGGGGGGGACTTTTTCCTCTTATGAGGTTGTTTCCTTCTCGTACTTCTCTATTGTATAAATATGATGTATGTTGTAATTGGGGGGGGGAGGGGTCTTAATTACTCCATTCATCCATGCATCTTGTTTTTTTTCTCTCTCTTTTTGGGGGAGAGTTTTGCCCATGAGGTTTTCCCTCTTTCTCTGTTTTCAAAGAGAATTGCTTTGCAATTGTACATGGGTACCTAACATGGCCTAGTAACTGGGACCCATCATGCATTTTTATTATAGCTTTCATAAGCTTAAGTGCATTCCCCTAAGTTGCACTTAAGGAGGGGTGTTAGTGTAAATAATTAATTATTATTACACTTTACTTAAGTTTACTTAGGTTAATGCATTATTTTATTTTTTATTAGTTATACACCTAGGAGTATGCATACTCATATGAGTTGTCTTATTGACAACATAGGATTCAACATCTCTAATTTAGCACATGGTGTCTACAACACAGGAGTTTGCATAATCAACTGAGTTTTCATGTAGACAACATAGTTGTTTGTACTCTAATTAAGCACATGATGTCTACAACATATTTTTATGTGACACACCTATGTAAGCTCATCCTCTCATCATCACACTAACTTCTATGCTCAATGGAGGATAATCTACTCTTAGTGGACATGTGCTTAGTTGTGAGACTTATCACTGTGTTGACTCCTAGTCAGTCTAGAGGCCTTTATATTCAAGCACTCCTAGTGTGTATGTACATCAATTCATTTTCATATTGTTATTCTGATCATACTTTATTGGTCCATATTGTGCTAGTGCTTGAGCTTCATGATCTTGGGTGAATTTTCCCTAAGGAAAATTCTTACAAGATCAAGCCTTATTGTTACTCTTTAATAATTGTATTAGTCTAGGGTAAATCCTTTGGATTAAGGTTGACCTAATAGTTATTTATAAATCCTTTAGCCAGGTGACATTCCAAGTGAATGGTCTAAATTTCTCTAACAAGGCTCACTCCTAATAGGGTGATTGAAATCCTTTACTAGGGTCACATTTAATAGTATGTATTGTAACATTTAACAGGGTTGGCCTTTCACAGGGCATCACTTCATAAGAGTGAAAAAGAGTAGCATGTTATTGGTGGTTGTTCCCGAATTGGGTTCCATATAAATCATTATGTCAAATTGTGTTGCTGAGTCTGTTATGTTTCATATTTATATTTTTGCAAATTGATTTGACAGTAACCTAAAAGTTTTAAGTGATTGGATAATCTTATGGATGCATGGATGATGATAAATGTTTTATGGGTTCACTAAGCTATGAATTTTTTTATTTATACATTTGGACTTTGGATAACTAAGTCACTCCCCCCCCCAAGTTATTGTAAAAAAATCCAAAAATTGGTATCAAAGCCATCTGCTTAAGAGGACTAGTTTGAAGGTACTAGAAGCACAAATATCAAGATGTCAAAAAGAGATGTACCAAGCTTAATAGAGATAACTTTCCTGCATGTCAAAGTTTGATGAAGCTACACCTTAGAGGACTTGGAGATCATGAACAATCTACCATTACTACTAAGCATATCGATCTTGCTAGAGCCTTAACTGCTGAGGATATGAAAAAGAAGAAAGAACACAACTAGGTAATGTTGGAGATTGCCTTTGCCCTAAGCTATGCTAAATTTGATGACATCAAAAGTCTTGATAGTGCAAAGAAAATGTGGGATGCTCTTCACAGCATCTATGGAGGAGACACAAATGTTCTAAGAGCCAAAGCTGAAAGTCTCAGAGGTAATTTTGATGATATAAGAATGCAAAAAGATGAAAATATTGCTCAATATTGCTCAAGAATAAAATATGTTGTTAATGAAATAAGAGGAGCAACTGGTACAATAGATGATAATAATATACTAAGCAAAGATTTAAGAACACTACTACCTATATATTCTTGTCTTTTTCTCTCTTGCACCCATCATGAGCTTTTAGCTTAGATTTTGCATTTATAGATTAGATTTTTCTTTCATAGATTAGATCTTATTTTCATGCATATTTGAAGATCATGGAGACTAGCATTCTTGCTTTTCCTCTTTGAATCTCTCATCTCATGGTGTACTTGCATGGGCACAAAAATAGGTCAAACTGAGGGCCTCCATTGCAAACCCTTGCACTCTATGAGTAGAGAGCTATGGATTGATTTGTGAGGGCTCATTCTTGAGTTTTCTTAAATGTAATGATTCATAGAAGTGTGACAACATTTTAGCACACATTTTTGGCGCCCATAGTCTAGGCGACCATTTTTGGGTGCATACATTTGCCCCTTTTTGACTAATGTGTGATCAATTCGGGAACACATGTAGTCAAAGAAAGATGAATGATGAACAAGTTCTTTTACATTCTCTAATAAATGATGAACACAAAATCCTATGTTACAGTTGCTCTTTTGCAAGTACACCATTGCATTTCATGTAGCTTGTATTATTAGACTTCATGTTAGTTTGCATTTTTAGGCTGCATTATGAGTTTGAGAGGGTTCTCCTTTCATCTTTATTGTGGACATTTAATCAATTGTGGTCACATTTTGATCTTCATTTCCTTATTTTCTTTCATGATCTCAATCGAAATTTCTATCTTAAATAGTTGATTGATTTTTGGAGCATTTTATTTTCTTATTTCTATTTCTTTCCATATCTTTCAAACATCTATCTTCCATTTTCTTTTTCCCCACTTCTTTTCTTCTAAATCACCTTTGGGGCATAATATTTCATGCTTGATGATCTACCTTGGTTCTATGATTCTTATATCTTTCATCTTACATCAAGAATCTTATCTTTTGTTCGATTTGATCAAATTTATCAATTTGTTGTTTCTCCTCTATCTCATTTCGATTTCGATCACGAGGGGGCAGTAATTATCAATTTCAATCCTTGATTCAGTTTTATCAATTTTATCCTCGACTTTTTCAAGTTAAAATTTATTTGTATTCTTTGTCCTGATGTGTTCCTGAGTCGATCACACATCTGGGTTGTTTTGTGATCCCAAATTGACCTCACACTTCAATTTCATTCTTTGACTACATGTGTTCCCGAATCGATCACACATTAGTCAAAGAGGGGCAAATGTATGCACCCAAAAATGGTCGCCTAGACTATGGGCCCCCATTATTCAATTTATCAATTTATCAAATTTTCTGAATCAATGATTTGTAATATATTCAAATCAATTTCCTTGATCAAATTCGATTTATTTCATTTCTAAGATTGATCATTTTATTCCAAGTCTTAGTTAATTAAAAGAAAGTCTTCTCTTTTAATTAAATAAAATAAAATCCCCATTTAATTAAAAGAAAACCTCTCTTTTAATTAAACAATTCATCCACATTTAATTAATTAAGAGAAAAAACCTCTCTTTTAATTTAATTAAATATCTTCTATTTAATTAAAAAGAACTTGCTCCCTTTTAATTAAATAAAAATCCCACTGAAATATCTCTTTTGATGAAAAAAGGAAATAAAATAAATTCTTTTTATTTAATTTCTCTACACTTAAAAATGTGATCTAAGTGGGATTTATCTTTCCACTTTCTCCTCAACCACTCCTCTTTTCTAATTGGTGAAATCTTGTCTTACATGGATCACCACTTTCTTCTCAACCACTCCTCTTTTCTCATTGGTGGAATTTTGTCTCACATGGATCAAGCTCTATTATCCCATATTGGTTGTGAGAAGCCTCTCACCTCCATAATTTCCTTTATAAGGAAGAGCCCTCTCCTCATTTTAGAGACTCATGATTATGCTATCGTTATGCTGCAGGTTTGAAGACCAATTTTTGAAAGAGTTTGAATACAAAAGCTTTTTGTGGAGAACTTCTATTTTCTTGTCTTTTTCTCTCTTGCACCCATCATGGGCTTTTAGCTTAGATTTTACATTTATAGATTAGATTTTGCATTCATAGATTAGATCTTATTTTCATGCATATTTGAAGATCATGGAGACTAGCATTCTTGCTTTTCCTCTTTGAATCTCTCATCTCATGGTGTACTTGCATGGGCACAAAAATAGGTCAAACTGAAGGCCTCCATTGCAAACCCTTGCACTCTATGAGTAGAGAGCTATGGATCGATTTGTGAGGGCTCATTCTTGAGTTTTCTTACATGTAATGATTCATAGAAGTGTGACAACATTTTAGCACACAAGTCTATAATGACAGGGGTATCAAAAGATAGACATCTGCTCCTAGTACCCCTCCATAGAATGAAATTGATGAAAGGAGGATCAAGTTTGTAATGGATTGTGCTAGGACACTCATGATGGAGAAAAATGTTTCTTTGAAATACCAGAGATAAGTTGTAAGTACAATTGTCTATACCTTGAACCATGTATAAGTCAAGAAAGGTACTCAATTAACACCTTTTGAACTATGGTATGGACACTCACCCAATATAAAATATTTTAAAGTATTTGGAAGAAAATATTTTATTCTCAAAGATTTTAGGAATGGTAAACTAGATGCAAAAAGTGAAGAAGGTATATTCCTAGGTTATTCCACAAGAAGTAAAGCTTATAAGTGTTTAAATACTAACAAAGTTGTGGAAAGTGCAAATGTGAAATTTGTTGAATATACAGAAGTGTGTGAGGCTCAACCTATGAAGGAACTAGAAGAATGAAAATCATTTGTATACTTTTATGAAGGTATGCCTACTGAAGAAGATGTTGCAAATCAAGCTACAAACCAACAACAAGTTTCAATGATGACCAAGTCACATACTATGAATGTCAAGTTGCATTTAGGAATTAAGCTACACTCAGATGCTGAGCTACAGAATGAAGTTGAGGCACATTCTAATTCTGATATTAGTGTACATGAGAGAGACGTTGAGCTACCTAAAAGAGATGTACATAGTGAATTTGAAGTAGATAGACCAAATGAAGAAGCAAAAGCTGAACCAAGGTTGTCTAAATATGTTAAGAGATATTATCCTACTACACAAATCATTGGAGATAAAGATGCTAGACCAATAACAAGGAACAAATTGAGAAATGATACATGTTCGTTGAGCATAAAAGAACCCAAAATAATGAAAGATTCCTTAGAGGATGTGGACTGGAGTAAAGCCATGGAAGAAGAGATTTAACAAATTGAAATAAATAAGACATGGACTCTAGTTCCTAGACCAGAAGACAAAAATGTGATTGGCACCAAATGGGTATATAGAAACAAGCTAGATGAAAATAGTGAAGTCTATGCACAAGAAGAAGAAATTTATTATGGAGAAACATTTGCTCCTATTGCTAGATTGGAAGGAGTAAGAAATCTACTTGCTTATTCTGCATACAAAGGTTTTAAAGTTTATCAAATGGATGTTAAATTTGCATTTTTGAATGGCATATTAGAGGAAAAAGTTTATATAGAACAACCAGAAGGATTTGTTGGTGTTAACAATAAAAACATGGTGTGTAGATTACACAAAGATTTATATGGTTTGAAACAAGCACCAAGGGTATGGTATGAGAGACTTCATAATTATCTTGTGAAGATTGGATTTGAAAGGATTGATGATAACAACAATTTGTACATGAAGATAGAGAAAGACAAAGGCATTTTGTTATCTAAAATTTTTGTTGATGATATCATATTTGGAGGTCAAGATGCTTTATGTAAGGCTTTTGCAAATTAAATGAAGCAAGAATTTGAGATGTCTATGTTTGGAGAGATCAAGTTCTTTGTAGGTTTGCAAGTACATTAGATGAAATATGGTATATACATCACCCAGTCAAAGTATGTCAATGAGATACTAAAAACTTTTGAATTAGAGGATTATGAACCATTAAGTACACCTATGGTGGTAAGACATAAATTTTCAAAGAATGATGATTTAGTTGAGGTGAATCAAACATTATAAAGGTCTATGATTGGAAAATTAAAATATGTTGTACATAGCAGACCTAATATTGCATTATCTATAGGGATATTTGCAAGATTCTATGCTAATCCTAGGGAGAATCATTTGATGGCTATAAAGAGAATAATGAGATATCTAAAATGAATAGAGGAATATGGTCTATACTATAAAAAAATGAGAAATTTGAATTAAGAGCCTATACTGATATTGATTGGGTTGGAAACATTGATGAAAAAAAGAGCACCAATGGAGGATCATTTTTCTTATGCAAGAGGCTAGTTACATGGACTAGAAAGAAACAAAACTACACTTCACAATCTACTACTAAAGCTGAATATGTTGCTACTACTATAAATTGTACAAACATTGCATGGATCAAACAACTACTCAAAGGTATGAAGGAAGAGATCACTGAACTAGTGATACTTTATTGTGATAATAAAAGTGCTATAAATATATCAAATAATCTTGTGATGCACACAAAGACTAAGTACATTGCAATCAAGTATCATTACTTGAGAGAATTAGTTCAAGATAAAGGGGTAAAGATGGAATATGTTAACACAAAAGAGTGAATTTATGATATCTTCATAAAAGCATTACCTAAGGATGCTCATGAGTATCTAAGAGGTAAACTAGGAGCGCTACCTTTATAAAAGGCTAATTAAGTAACAAAAGGAGTGCCTTGCATCAAACAAGTTGATTTCCATATGTTAAAAATTGATGCAATGGATCTTACTTTAGGAGCTACCTAAAGTAAAAAGAATTGAAACTACAAATTAGTCACAAGCAAGGTGACACAGAAGAAATTGTTGAAGTTCAGATCTGCATATTAAGATGACAAGTCTTTGGCATTGTTATCAAAGAGGGAAAAATACATGATTAAACTAATTGTGAAGGGGGAAATACAAGAGATTGGAGATTGAATAAAGAGGGAGAAATCCTAACACACAATATGAGGGTGAAATGTTGACTGCTGAGAAAAAAAGTGTATCTATTAAACATCTACCTAGTAAGAGGGAGGTACTATAGAAGGGAGATATAAGAAGTAAGTCAGAGGGAGTCATAAGGATGAATTGATTATTGATTGTATGTTGATAAGAACAATATAGATTTTGTAACCTATTTAGAAGAAGATGAAATTTGTTGATAGAGGGAGAGATTTCAAAACAAGGAATTATTTTATTTTTGGTATTTTTTTGGTCTTACTATTTTAATCAATCAGTTTGGTTGATCAGTTTAGTTTGCCATCAATGTCAAAGAGGGAGATTGTAGAGAGGGAGATTTTTGAAAATAGATTGATACTAGTATGATAAATTTGTTTCAATCATTATTTTATCACTAATGTCAAACCTACTATTTTTTTGCTAAGATAACTACTTATATGATTTAAGTACTATCACTTGTTTGATCGATGAAGAGCATTTGATCAAAAGATGTAACAATAGCAACTAGAGGAAAGGTTGAGTTATGATATGGAAAAGGAGTACAAGAATTAGCTAAGACATTGATATCATAGTGCATTGATTATCTACTTAATGTTGCAAAGGTTGGTTACACTAAGCAAGCTCAAAAGAACAAGTTAAACAAAGTTTGTTTGCCAAGCTTGACCAAATGGATAGTAGGTGCCGATCAAATTTAGTGAAAGCCGAGTAGAAAATCACTTGGAGCTGAGTAAAAGTCTATTTTAGTGTATGCTAAGCAAAACAATGGATGTCAAGTAAATTTTAGTTGATGTTGAGCACCAGTAAACTTTAGTTCATGCCAAGTGATTTTACAGAGGATGCTAAGCAATGCAGTATGTGCCCAGCATCATAAGTAAGGTAACATTGAGTTCCAACATTATTAGAAAGATCATCAATTTGATGGATCTGAGCTAACAAGTTTGTTTTCTTGGATTGTGTAAACCAGGTGGAAGATAAGATTGATGAGTTGGTGGCACTGAATTCATCGTAAACTATTTTGAGGAAAATTCAAAGAGGATTGAAGGAGAAGTTCCTAGAAGTGATATGGAATGAGGGGAAGATTCATTGAATCCTACCTAATTTGTCCCTACCCTAAATTAGATGATGGAGAATGAATGAAAAAAGATCTTAATTCTCTATTTATAGGGATGACATTAGAAGCAAGGGTTATCATGTATGAGAACCTAAGGAAGATAAAGAGTCAAGGGTATTGCTTCATCCAGTGACCTAATTGAGAGTTTTCATTAACATGTTAAGCAAGAAGGCTTAAGGGTATGAATTCTTGAAGGGTGAACAAGCTATCAGATCTGAACAGTTTGAAATCCAAGCAGAATGGAGGACTGAAACAAAGATCTATAATCTGCAAATGGAGTTGTAAGTTGTCATCATATCAAGCCTTACTATTACTCTCTAATAATTGTATCAGTCTTAGGTTAATCCTTTGGATTAAGGTTGACCTAACAATCATTTGTAAATTCTTTAACCGGGTGACATTCCAAGTGAATAGTCTAAAGTCCTCTAAGAAGGCTCACTCCTAATAGGCTAATTGAAATCCTTTACTAGGGTCACATTTAATAGTGTGTATTGTAACCATTAATAGGGTTGGCCTTTCATAGGGCAATACTTTAGAAGAGTGAAAAAAGCTAGCATGTTACTGGTGGTTTTTCCCAAATTGGGTTTCCACATAAATCTGTAAGGAAACTTGGCAATAAAGAATATAACCGTTTCCACATAACCCATAATAGATCTGAAATAATCACGAAATTAAAATCCACATGCAAGAGAATAGAAAACATACCCACAAATTGTTACACAAGATATACCCTGGGAAACCCTCATTGAGGGAAAAAACCCAGCCTCCAAAAGCATCCATCACCATGTATTATTTAGCAAAAATACCATTGCCATACAACCATGGAAGCCTTCATGGCCATAGCCACAACCGAGCAAACTATGTGAACAAGCATGAATCCACACATCCCATGCCATGCTTCCAACCTTCACAAATGCTCCCTTGGCTAACTTGTCAAGCCTTGTCCCGCTCGACTCTTGCCTTTTGTCTTCTCCTTGTCACTCTTACTCTCTCTCTACAACAACTACCCTTGTGGCTGCTTATATAGTAGCAAGTCCCACAAAACCACTAAGTGGTATTACATAAACCATGTGCTAAAACCATGTGCTACCTAACCCACTGACCCCACATTTAATATTGGGCATTTAATTCTTTTCCCCAATATTAAATAATTACATCAAATATTATCACAATGTTACAAAACAACTCATCAAGTATATCCCATGGGAATCTTTACATGTTGCATGTCCATCTAGGTACAACACTACATAATAAAATAAAATAATAAAATAAAAATATTATGCAATGTGTGCAACACCCATTATCTCAACAAAATCATTGTGTCAAATTGTGTTGTTTAGTCTATTATGTTTCATATTTACATTTCTTCAAATTGATTTGACAATAACCTACAAGCTTTAAGTGATTGCATAATCTTATGGATGCATGCATGATGATAAATGTTTTATGGGCTCACTAAGCTATGAAAAGTTTTATTTAAATATCTGGATCTTGGATAACTGATTCACCCCCCCACTCCCTCAGTTATTCAAAATAATTCCAACAACCTCTAGGTTAAAAACTCGCTAACTCCTTTTGATCATCTTTGGTGGAGAGATTTTAAAGAGAACTCATTGGTTGAAAGGGGATTTTCTCAGCCAAGTAGGAAAACTCCTACTCTCAAAGCTACGCTTTGAAACTTTTCTATTTATGATTTGAGTCTCTTTAATAACAACTCAAATTTTGTGGAGACTATTAAAAGAATCCAAAATAATTTTCTATGGTTTGGGCACAAAGAGAGAAATAGATTGGCTTTGGTTTCCTAGGATAAAGTATTCAAGCCTAAGAAATATGGAGGGTTGGGCATTAGACCTATAAGGGTCATTAATAAGGCGATTCTGGTTAAATAGGTTTGGAGAAATTATGGGGAGGCTAAGGAATAGAATCAAATTGTGATAATTCTCTTTCCCTTTGTCAAATGATTTCATTGGGTTAGATATCAAAATTAATGGATCTTTTATTCGATTTATAATGTGAAGGATACCACATTTTTTTGGATCAAGATGGTTGTTGGAGGATGTTCGTAAAATAAAATTTCAAGAAGATTGTGGGATAAGATATAGTCCACTTTTCTATGACCCCTCACTAATTACAACTATGGAAATTTTTACTCAAGGAACTAGGTCTTATATGAGGAATTATTAGATTAATTATTCCTAGGTCAATCTGACTGATTAGGACATTTCTCCAAAATCCATTGTTATAGCTCTAAATATTTGGAAAGTAAAGGATAATGTGGAGGATTCCTTGATCTAGGTGACTAAATCTCATGACAAGTGTTATGGTTTTTTGACAATGAATATGTTTTAAAATCAAATTAGATCTCTCCCCTCTTAAGATAATGTTTGGGATAAGAACCTTATACCGAACATTAACATATTCTTCCAGATGGATCTTCAAAATAAGATTCTCACTATGGGAAACCTTTGTAAAAGAGGCATGATAATTCCTAATAGATGTTACTTATATAGGATGGAGGAAGATATGGTGTTTCATCTTCTAGTCTCTTTCTCCAATGCTTGGGAGGCTTGGTCACTGATTTTGTAGTATTAAAAGTTTTGTTGGATTTTCCCTGGATCTTTGCTAGATTTTTTTTTGTCCAGTAGCAGGCAATAGATGTTCATGTAGACAAAAATCTTTGGAAATTGTTTGCGCCTCATGTTGTCTAGAATATATGGAAAGAGAGAAATAATAGTCTTTAGAGATGTCTATTTTCCTCCCCTGATCATTTTAAAAAAAATAAAAATAAAAATTAAAGAAAACTACCCAATTAATGTCAATCCAATGCTAGATTTTGAGGCTCAAATTAGTCTTGGTAATTCCAAGTTAGAATCCTATAACAATAAAAGGAAGTGGAGAAATGTTGTTCAAATGACTCCTCCTCTTGGTTGGATTAAAATTAATTTTGATAGGGCTACAAAGGGAAACTTGTGTATTGTTGATTGTGGTGGAATTGTTCAAGATAATAAAGGAAATGGTATCATGGTTGTCATTTTTCCTCTTGGGACTCATGCTAACCATGTCATGGAAGCTATGGGGTTGTTGCATATCCTTAGGCTAGTTAAGAACTCACCTTATAGAAGTATTTGGATTGAGCGAGATTCTAGTAATATTCTCAATTGTATAGAAAATATTCCCAAACCTTCATGGACCATTAATTATATGATTTTGGAGGCAAAAAACATTATTAATAGTTATTACAAGGTGTATATTTTACATGTGTATCATGACGTGAATAAGGTTGTTGATAATTTTGCAAACTTAGCTGTCAAGTAAGACACCATAGTTATGTGGCAAGGGGAGAGTAATTTCAATGCATATCTTAGAGTTGTTTTAAATTATGATAAGGCACACTATAAGTGTGGTGATTTTGTAAATATTTTGGGTAATTATGACAAAAAATGAATTAGTAATGCCAATTTATTATCTTGCACAAATGGTTTCATCATTCCAAGGGCATCATTACATGAATTGCTTCAAATACTCTTTTTCATATTTTGTGGGTTGCCATTTTCTTTTGGGGTCTTCTAAGAAAGTGTTATGAGGCTCTTCTTTGGAGCATTAAGATACATAGTATGTCTAGGGAATAAAAAATGAGAGAGCCTTTGAACTTCAAGAAATGGAAGAAGGTTATCATCTAGGAAAAATTGAGTAGTGGTAGCCTTATGCAGTTCATGAAAAAGATCCATGGATTTTATTTGAAGGTCACCAAGAAAATTGTTGAAGGATGGAAAGAGGACTAAGTGATGATGTATGGAAAGAAGGTTATTATTACTGTAAAGTTCATTGTGAAGGTTCCTAGGCTCAAACTAAAAAGGTATGAATTCTTTTTATAATATAAATTTCTCTGAGAATTTTTTTATTTTATTCCCTAACAATGTTGAGGAGGCTAAGAAAAATGTTATAGATTCTAGGGGATTTTATGAGGTTTAGATGATTAAGTTAATATGGAGAAGGTTAATGGTGGTGATAATGAACTACATCACTCTAGATGATAGATATAAGAGGGATCACTTGTACCATTTTTTTTCCTTAATCATTTTAGACATAAGAAAAGAGTTTCATTCCCCTTTTATTTATTGAAATCTCCTAGTCAAAGCATTTATTCTCATTAGGAAAAACTTAGGAATCCTGTCTTGCATGAGGGTTTGATCCTTTTGATTGTAGAATATATTAGAGATAAGGTACTTGAACTAGTTCAACTGGGGATTTAGGGTAAGGATGATAAGAAGGATTCTACTCTTAGATCAAGCAAGAGAAAAGGAAAAAGTGGTAGAGATGATACAAAGATGTTTACGCCGTCCTCTGCTAAGAAATAAAAAATGTGGAAGATGATATGCATACTAAGTCTAAGGGTGTAGTGAGGATGAGTATGCCAATATGGAGGAGGATGTTGACAACATGATGAGTGGGAATGACAAGAAGACCAATGAAGAGGACACTAGTGATGATGATTAGATTCCTAAGGTGAGTGAGAAAACTCCATCTCTTCTCTTAACCCTAGGATATGACTCATAATTCTTAGAAGTCCCTTAAGAAAACTAAGGATAAAATAACTTCCCTTTCTTACAATAAGAAGAAAGACCAAAATATGGACAATGGTAGTAGTATGAAGAATAGTGAGAGGGTCCCTAAACTTGTGGACTACAAGTTCTCTCTTGATCATGACATGATGATATCTTTGGGGAATGATGAGGATATGAAAAAAAAAGGATTATGCAAGAGAAAAAGAGCATAGTGATGGAGGAGCAGACTAACAAGAACATCCCCCTTATGAATACTATGGACCTTGAAGAGAAGAATGTTAGTTTTTTTATCAGAGATCTTCAAGATAAGGTTGAACCACCTTTAGGTGTGCTACAAATGACTAAATTTATTTCTATGTACTCCTTTCATCTTGAGAAATGAAATTTATAGGAAATAAAATCTTAACATCTAGAACTAGACCTTGGTGGCCAAATTTGATGACATATAGAACCACTTTCATACTAGTAATAATGTGGAGGATAATACTAATGAAGGTGGATTGAGAAGAAGGTCTATGACTTGATGGAGAGAATGGGGAACATGGAAAGTAGTATGAAGAACCTCATCTTGAAAATTCATTAAATTCTTGGCTCCTTAGTTGATAGCCTTAACAAAGTACTTGGTATGTTGGAAGCTAGTACTAGTTTTGCTCTAACTCTAGATGTGGATGTTAGTGACATAATTGGTAAGGTATCTAGCCTGGGGAAATGGACTTGAGAAATGAAAAGGAAGTTGAAAAAAAATTCTCCTCAAGTTCTCCTTGATAGCAAGTCATATGTGTGTAACCTATCAAGTCTCATGGAGGACATGGTGGGTTGCATCAAAAAGTTGTTCTCATATTTTTGATTTCTCTGCTAGTTGCTAGATGCTAGTTCAGGGGTTTGGGTGTTGGGTTTTGGCTATTTGTTTACGCTAAGTTTTATTTCGGTTGGTGTTTCTCATTTATAACATAGTTTCATTTTGGGTCTCTCTTTGAACATATTCTTGTAATTTTTGTAATGGGGTTTCAAGTCCCCTCACAACCTATTTTTTCCTTTAATAAAAGCAACAATGAGTTTAATCCTTAAATCTAAATGAGTTTCCTACATACACTATAAGCATTAATTATATCCATCTTAGATCAAACACTACTCTTCCAATTCCATTTGCTTCTATTATTACAAAAACACCTTTATAGGAAATGACCCATGAAGAATTTGTTGATCCATGAGCTCAACAAACCCTAGTACAATAGAGTCAAAATTATAAGATACCTCTTAAAACTCCTCAATTTCCTCATAGACTTGATGAAATATCCCAACTACAAGATGATTATACTTTTGATATTATTGATGAGTTGAAACACATTTGTGTTAAATACCCCAATTGAAAGTTATAAAAGAAGTTCCTATATATAATAAACTAATTAGGGAGGCTTGTTTGAAGAAGCTAGGAAGGAAGAAGAAATATCCTAAACTTGTCCATGTAGTAGGTCCCTCCATTCCTAAATACCTCAACATAGGAAATCCATTAGTTAAAATTGTTATCAATTTGGTTAAGGTTATGAATTCTTAGTTGACTTAGGAGCAACCATCAATGTTATGACTAAAGATGTCATGTTGTAGCTTGATATCACAAGCTTAAGATCCACTCCTATAATCTTGAATCTTGCAAAAAGTTCCATATTTATGGTAGAATATTTGATTGATACCCTTTATTCTTGGCAATATTATGTTGATTCTATGATCCTTTCATCCAGGCCAACATTGGGAGGTTATCCAGTTATAATGCATATGCCTTTATAACATGTAGGTCAAGAAATATGAATAATCCTAATGGATTTTTCACTAAGAAAATTTCATTCTATTCTCCTACATGATCTCAAGTTGATAAAAAATAGGCCTTATGGCTAGATATAGGAGAAGAGATTAAAGTAAAATCTATCAAAAAACTTATGATAATAAAAAATAAAAAATTTCATTTCCACACAAGAAGAAGATGATATATTTCTTGTCATTATTTCAAATCACTATGAAGTAACCGAGAAATTTTGTTGAATTACTTAATGTCCTTTGTAGTTTCCATGTAGTTTTTCACCAGACTTCCTTGCAACCACATTATATTTGCATACTTTACTACACATGAAATGAAGGTAGCTACTTTGAGTGAAGTTTCTATGGTAGTATTGACAACACAACTTGAATTTTCCCCTTGAAAATGTTTAAATATTGGAAAAAGTCTAACTTAATCACAAAAAAAGTCAATGTTCACCTTAAATTATACTCTTTTGTATTGGTCTATAGGGATATTAAATGATTAGATCCCAAGTTATGTACTCATGGTATTTATATTAGCGAAGACTTCAAACTAGTACGACAATCATAAAGAGGATTAATCCTACTCCCAGAGAGATAATCAACACATAATTGTAGAGTTTTTTGAATATAGGTTTCATCTATTCTATATGTGATAGCCAATGGCTACCACTTCTTGTCATAGTTCCTAAGAAAGGAAGGAAATAGAGGGTATGTGGGAACTATAGAGAACTCAATGATCTTACAAAAAAGATCACTTCCTTTTCCCTTCATAGAGCAAGTTGTAGATAATTTGACATGAAATTAATTCTTCTCATTCTTGGATGGACTTAGTGGTGTAACATAAAAATTAGGGATATAATGCATACGTGATATGTATATTAAGGTGTGTGTATTGAACCTATAATTTTAGATGTACATTAGGGAAAGGGAAAGAGAGACTTTCAAGTATAACCTTCCAAATGCCCCAAATTAGATTAGCACTATCTAATGTAGATGAAAGGGGTGCCAATTCTGAATTAAAGTCTTTTTCCAAGATTTATACTCAAAGGATATCTTTCTATAGGATGTTCTTTTCCTTTAGTGTTGTATTATTAATTGATTTGATTAAGCATTTTCTTAGTGCAAGTATGTCAACCAATTGAGTGGAAAGTAATGTAAAACACATGTGATAACTAAGCACATGAAATGATCAGATATAACACATTAAAGTAAGTTCTATGAAATGAAACTCACTTTGAGGGCCAACCCAAATTTAAAAAGTAGCTATTAAACTATGTTAGAAACCAAATCCAAAACCCTAAGATTGTGATCTACTAATCCTAAAAATATGCCATCCTCCAATAAAGGATGACTTGGGGGGTCAATGTTGACCTGGGTTGAGGTCAAGGTTGATGTCAACCCACTTTGCACAAAAAACCTAAAATATGAGAGTCTGATAGAAAGTTGATACCCTAGTTCCAAAATCTGATTTTTTTGCTCCAAAAACCTATAGATCTTCTCCTATAGACATGAAAATAGGTTTTTTTTTTTTTTTGGGGGGGGGGGGGGGGGGGGGGTAAGGGAGGGAATTTCCTTAGTCAGGCCTGCATCTAGGAATTAACCCTAGAATGAGGCAAAAATGTAATAGTAAGACAAATGTAAATATTCACCTTACTTGCTAAACCTCCACAAATTAAAGAGACCTGCAAGTTCCAAATCATAGGTCCATGGATTTAAGTATGCTCTTGTATACTTGATTTCTTGTGCAAGGTTAATGAATGGAGATCTCCTCATTTGATGCCCAACTCCACCAATGATGAAAGAAGCTATATATTGAGAGTAAAATGCATGGATGATGACATGAAATGAGAGACTTAAATGAATCAATTCTTTGTATACTTGAAATTCCTAAATTTAACTTAAACTTTTTCTTGCATTTAATGACTTGTATGCTTTCTCATGAAAGTGTGGATGACTTTGCTAGATTAATTATATATTTCCTAATTAACTCTAGTTTCCTTAAGCTAAACTTTAGGCATCTAATAATTAATTATTTTATTAATTATTATGATGCAACCTAGGTTAGACCTTTTTAGGGTTTCAATCTCTTTTATAAGGATGATCTCTCTTTGTAATTATTAATCAATTCACTTTTGATAATAGCAATTTCTCTTTTTGCTCATCAAGAATGTCTCATCTATGGATCTAGCAATTCTAGCCTCCATAGCTTTTGCTTCTCTCTTTCTATGACAAGTGTTTGCATGCAGGTGATTCTTGGGAGCTGTGAAGTTGATCTTTTATCAACTTCACAGCTCCCAAGAATTGAAGTTGATCTTTCTTCAAATTCAATGTGGTATAAGAGCTCTAGATCTTCATGCCCTTGTTCTATTCCTAATAGATTTGACATTACTTTTCAGATCTGTGGCTTTTAGAGGATTTTGTAATGGATTGGGGAGGGGGCTATTTTTTGAAGCACTTTGAGCTTAGGGCACCCAAAAACCCCAATTTCCATATAAAATACGTCCAATTTAGACACTGTTGAAATCTGAGGCAAAATTCTTTTTGCATCCAGACCATATTGACCCAGGCATGCAAATCGAGACAATGATTTTTTAATTTTATTTATCAAAAAATTATTGACCCAATTTTTGTTTTATTTTTATAAACAAAGGCGATGAGTTTTTGCAAAAAAGGGAGTGCATGTGTTTTTACACACATAGATGGAGGCCTTTTTTATTAAAACTTTTGTTGGGTCACTGTTTGATTTTTGTGCATGATTCAAAATTATGGGACTGGTGCGGAGGCACATGTTGAAATATATTTTGGGATACTGAGGTCCTTTCTTGGCACTTGCACCTTGCTATCAATTAGGGCTCTCTCATTGGGCAGTTTTATTGGGTTAGTCTAATGCATGTGATCCTCTCTATCTGATCGACCCCTTGGAGATTGTATCACCTTTGCACAATCCGATTGAGAACTTTTTGGCCCCATAGTACTTTCCTTAGCCATGAGGCCCATTCATCACTTCTACTTCTATTTTTTCCTTAGATTTGGTGCATTATTTGGAAACTATTTGGTAGTGCCAAGTTCTTTTGGTGATAAGTGACTTGGTTTGATGGGAAGTAGGAACTTCCTACCATGCCTTGTGCTCCTCCTATCCTCCATTTTTGAGTGCCTTGTTATGGGATTTCCCCATGTGTCATGCATGGTCAATGATTTTTTTTTGGACTACAAAGAGTGGGTTCTCTTTTTGAAAGCATGATATTTTTTTGGAGGGTCCCCATCTAACATGCACCCTACATATTTTTGGTGTCTACACTTTGGAGCAATAGTTTGATTTTGCATGATGCTTGTATGGTTCAAACAATGAATTTTGATGGCATTACATGGAGCTCTTTTGGAAGTTCCAAAATTTTTCTTTGCACACACGACCTTCATGGGACTCAAACTCTGACTTGTATCTACCCTAATATACTCTTGCAGTGATTTTAGTTACAAATTGGCAATTCACAATTCTGTGAGACATCAACGGACTTTCACTATCCCACTCATCCAATCATACATGTGTGCATGGATAATAATGTATTCAGAAGGCATTTTTCATGCTTTGGTTTTTTTTCTCACCTAAGGTGGTGGTTATTTGGAGGACGTACTTTGGAGTGACTTGAATGTGGCTTTGTCAGGTTTATTGAGAGCACACATAGATGACCAAAAACTTTTCTCTAGGTTCCTACCTTGACTCTCGCAACCATTATTGGCCTAATCAATAGTTTTATAAAATCATATGCCCTTTATCCAATGATGTTTTTTGGCATGGTATCCACCTCTAATCTATGGTCTCTCTACAAACCTCTTTTTATTTATGGTTTTTAGGTCATCAACATTTGCGGCATTCTTTTTGGGACATAATGATTTCTGTTTTTGGTACCGGCCCATTAATCTTTCTGGTATGATGATTCTTTTCCAATACTAGATATATTTTTATGAAAATAGGGTCATTTTTCTGGCTTTTTTGTCTTAAGTGTCATTTGACCGTAAAATTTGGGCTCATCACTTATTGACATCAGCACAATGTTAGCATATCATGTCATCTCTTCAAACTTTGTTTGGACCTACCTACATGTTTTTGCTCATATCTTGGGCATATGGGCTCCATTTTCCAAAAATAAGATATCATCAGAAAGCAGGTTCCAAGCCCATCACAATGGTACAAGTGATTTTAAATTTTGATTCTTTTTTGATGGCTTTTTCTACTATCAAAGTCAAGGGTACAGTTTTGCACTCTGAGAGATATATCTTGAGCATCCTATCTCCAATTTGGGAATTATTTATGTCATTTGAAAGGTCTTTTAGAGCTCTTCCCATTGATGTTGGTTGATTTTATAGATTCTTCTCCAGACACATTCTATTAAGTTTTTTTTTTCTTTTTCGCATTTTGGTGGATATCTTCATTGTTTCAGGTCCATGGATCAATTTCATTGCTTTAAATTATTTATAATGACTTATACTATCTATTGTATTAGTCTTTTGTCTCTTTTGGTCTATTTAGACATCATTTGTATGCATTCTTGCAAACACATTGAGATAAAGTGCCATATTACATCTATATATTTGTTTTAGTAGTTTTGCCTTGTTTTTCCTTTTGATTCGAGCAATGTCATCTGAGAACACTTATGTAGATTATTGTAGTCTTGGGATTCACCATATCTTGTGCCTTATTGTACATGCACTACTCATGATTAAAGTGCCATGGGGGCTTGATGTTTTGGATGCATTTGCCATCTTCCTTTGTTCAGTGAGCTTCCCTTCTATGAGATTATCCTCATGATGTGTCTAAGATTGATCACCTTAGTACAAATATATGTACTCTTTTATGCATCTTGATCATGGTTTCTTGACATACAATTCTTTTGGCCCACTTTTTGAGTTTCTTGTTAGTTCACCCTTGTCTGCATTAGAAGGGTTCTTCTATTGTTTCTCATGCTTCCTTGGTTCGATGGAGTGAGCTATGTATTCAATTTTTGTTCCTATGTACTAGATGGATATAGTGGCTAGGTACCAATGCATTTCAGTGAGATGGATCATCTACAGTATAGATACTCTTCTTTTTGTTCCTACTTTGGTTGCAATCTCCATGTTCGATTGATCAACTCTTCAAGATTTGGTATTTCATGCCATCTATATCTTCAAGTTCAGTTATCTTCCTTTGTGTGCCTCCTGATTAGATGCAAATTAAAGTCTTCTCTACTTGGTCAGGTTCTATTTCAGTGGAGTTTATTTAGATCAACCATTACTTTTGATAGAGCTTTGCAATTTCTACATGCTTCAGTGGTGTTCTTCATTATCATCTTTTGTTCCTATCTTCTAGGACATTCCCTATAGTCCTTCACTAGTTCTTTCAACATTTTTTCCATCTCTTTTTGGAGTAAAGTTTTTCCCATGCAGTTTTCTCTATTTCTCCTCTTTTTAGAGATATGGTTGTGCTTGGGTACCTCATCAGGCCTTGTTGCCAGGACCCAAATTTTTAGCTACTCCCTAACTTTATCTTAAGGGGGGTTGTTAGAGTAATTAGATATTTCCTAATTAACTCTAGGTTGCTTGAGCTAAAATTTAGGCATCTAATAATTAATTCTTTTATTAATAATAATGATGCAACCTAGGTTAGACCTTTTTAGGGTTTTAATCTCCTTTATAAGGATGATCTCTCTTTGTAATTATTAACTGATTCACTTTTGATAATATTATTTTCTCTTTTTGCTCATCAAGAATGTCTCATCTATGGATATGGATATTCTAGCTTCGATAGCTTTTGCTTCTCTCTTTTTGTGATAGGTGTTTGCATGTGAATGATTCTTGGGAGTTGTGGGGTTAATCTTTCATCAACTTCAATAGGCTTGTGTGTTTTATGGATCAATATGTTGCATATGGAATGGATGATCAAATGAAGTGAGAATACCTCCTTTTATAGATATTTTGGGATCAAAATCAAAAGGGACTATTGCATTAGGTAGGAAACAAAATTAAAAACCTTGAAATGCATATGGCATCTCAAGTCAAAATTCCTTGGGGTTGAGGTAAACCTTAATCTCAACCTAGGAGAAATCTTGCATCAAGATGCTCTTCGAGATCTTGGGTATGGAGAAAGGATGATTGAAAATGGGAACAAATTGAAAAAAATGAACATAAATGAATCCATGATCTAAGAGATTGCCAAAATTGAGGAAAAGGTATTACAGAAAAAATGTACACTTTTTAAGAAAAAAAAAAAGGTCCCACTTGAGTGGACATATGAGCCAAACTCAAACTCACAGTAACTTAAATCAAATACATAAGATGGTCTTACCAAAACTAAGGAGACAAAAAAAAATCAAGCCCCCAACACTTAGTGCTTGTTCAATCCAAAATCATGACAAGACAAATATCTCTAGCAAAATAAAAGACAAAATTGGTGTGATTGCACAAAAAAGATAGAATTAAATGTTCTTGTAGGTTTTTGTGTGTAATATTCAATCCTATTAAAACCTCGAACACTTTGGTGGCTTTTCCTATGTGCTTATGTGTGCACCTCATGAATGGATTAGGATATGTTGTATCCATGAAGATTCATTTGTTTGAACACTTCATGGATTGATTAGTTTATCACCATGGATATTAGATATGTTTGTACATGCCAAGATAGATCAAATAGTCTAGAAAATTGTGTTATTCTTTTCAACTAATCACTACAAATTTGAAAAGGGAGAGTGATTAGCCCTAGCAAGTTATGTTATTTAGGCATACTATATCTGTCATGCTTGAAGTGAATACAATATATGTAATAAGGAGGCTATGTATGAACCCTTATAGTTCCTATCCCATTTGATTTTTGTAAGTCATCTTGATGGATGCAACCTAGATGATCTTACTTCATAAGTGATCATGATTGGGACCCATAAGTGGTCTGCACCCTTGGGGTGATTTGATTATTGTTGTATTAGCTAGTTATATATGCTTATATCTGATTGATAAGATTATGGTTTGGGATTATCGATGGATATTGTTAGATTTATTGTGATGTGCTTATGCTATGGATATTTACATTGTTCTTGTCGTAAACTTGTATTGTGGTGCAAGTGAATGATTTAAATAGATTATTTATTATGTGATTCCACACATTGTTGCTTTGGCTATATTACTATTGTGCATCTACACTAGGTGTGGTCGTTTATTATGCATGACTTATCTCCCTAGTAGTGGGACGTGGAGTTATTGATTCAACTATTCATACTGAGCTAATGTTATCCCTTTATGGGTAATGTATCTATGTTAACTAAAATAATTAACCCTTTGCTTGATTGGTAAATCTACATTCATTATGTATTTGTAATTAAACCAATGAATGTGTCTATGCATTTAGGAATTTGCAGTGGTTACATAAGTTGTTAAAATATTATGATTTAATAGTTTAATGGGGATTACATATTTGATTTAATTTATTTGATCTTACTACGAACTTTTTCGTAATTAAATTTTATTTAATTCAAAGTACAATATTTATTTGGGTTAAGGGAGCTAATTAGATTATTTAATTTAAATAATCTAATTTATATGTCACTTTGTAGAAAGTGCATATATTGGCTAAAAGTGAGTTTATTCTCACTTCTCACAGTGGAAAATTAGGATTTTGGAGCAAATCCTTCAAAACCTCCTTGTGAGCTTTTCTTACTTTGTTCGTTGAAGGAGATTGGCTCGACATATTGACTTGAGAGTGGTCTTGTTGGATCCGTAGCAGGAAGATCTTCATTTTTTGAATGCTTCGTCATATGTGGTAGTCTGTTTGTTTTACTATGACCCTTTTTGTTTTTCCCACTTAGCTATGAGGTAGGGCTCTTTAATTTTATTGTTTTGGCTCTATTTTAGTTCCCATTTTATTTTATGGTAAATTGTTTTGAGGTTGAGAACTAGTGTTCCCCTCTATTTTGGCATGTTAGTTCTACTCAGTTGGGTGGGTATGAATATTTAAGTATTTTTTGTGGGTTTTAATTTGAAGTTTTGTGTCATTATGCTGATCATTGTCACATACAAGCTTGGACCATAATTTTTATTTGATTTTTGGGAGTTCACAAACCAGTTGGATAATGGGTTTTACTTTCGTCAATTTGTGATAATATTGATTTTTGAGCAATTTTTTCATCGCCTTGTTTTTTGTGCTACCTAGTTTTCTCCAGTATTTATTGGCATTTTTTTTAGTCATGAATTTGGAATATTTGTAACATTTTCAATCCAAACATAGTTTTAATTTACCATCATTGGGATTCGTGTAGAATCCATACTCCCAGATTTAGGTCAATTGAGTGAGTTCATGAAGCTTGGTGATTTGTTAGTGGGATTCATTTCAAATCCGTACTCTTGAATATAGGTTGGATGAATGAGATAGTTATACTTAATTCAATTTTTTCATTTATTATATCCAACCCTTGCATTGGTATTATGTGATTACATTTTGTGACTTAGCCAATTTTCTCATATGTTGCCACCAATGCCAAAAGGGGAGATTATTGGCAATTTGGCTAAGAGAAGAGTATGGAAACACATTGAGGTTTTCATTTATGGAAATATATGATTTGTATTAAGTTAGCATGTTGCGAAGATACATTTTTTAATTGGAAACTTAGAAATTTGTTTAAGTGTTACAAAGGATCACTGTCAGCAGAGACACCTTTTTCTTTGGCAAAGTTCATAGAGAGCATATTGGAATGTGCAAACTTGAGGGAAGATACAAAAATGCATGATGATTCTATATGTCATATTTTATGTTAGTATGAGCTTTACAAACATATTATTAATGATTTATCAATTGTGGTCATGTATAGGTAGAATAGAGCATATGCAAGTACATGGTAATTTTTGTTAAGAAATCACTTTGGTTTACCAAAATAATTACTTAACTAACTAGGTATGACATCCTATATGTTAACCCTAAGTGAGAAAAGGTTAGTTTTGTGTTTTGGGACGCGTGTGAAGACTTGAAGCCTGACAAGATAAACATAAGGGTATAAAGGAAAGATCTGATATGCAAAGTTGTGTGATGTCTTTGGACTTTGTAATGTACATTTTATATGATGTCAACTATATGTTAGAGCAAAAAAGGGCAATATATGCAAAGCTGTGTAGAAAAAGCTACAAAGGACAAATCAAATATTGAAGATATTAGCATTGTCAAGAGGTTTTTGTATCTATACCTTTTGCATACAAAATATATCATTATATATGAATGTTTGAGCATTGGGATCATCTTGCTACTTTTGTACTTGTAATACCAACTCCTAATAGGGTTGAGGCTTCTAAAAAGGCCTAGTCCTCTAACAAGGACATATACACTATACATATGTAATAGACTCCTAATAGGGTCACTATCTTTCACAAGATACTTTTGATTAGTGGATCACTTTGTGGGTACCATCCCCATCGAGGCTTTCCCTTGGCTAGGGTATCCCTAGTTAACAAATAATGGTGTTATGAGTTGCATTGTCTTATTTCTAGATTTGCTTTTCAGTTTAATCACATGTGCATGTTTTAAGGTTGTTAAAGATATCCATAGTTGGGAAAAGGTTTGTGGAATACTGATTCACCCCCCCACCCAATATTTCATATTTCTAACAATTATGATGACATGATAATGAAGGAAGGTGGAAATTTTGTATACTATGTAAACTGAATCGAGGAATTTGTAAGTGCATTCCGAGTTGTTGGAGGAATTATCAGTGATGATAAAATTGTAAGTAAAGTTTATAGAACTCTTTTGCCTATTTATGCTATCAATTTTTTTTTACTATAAATTTGGGGTCAAATTGCGATGGTAGTGTAATTTGTGGTGATTTTTTTTTTTTTTACAATTGTCCCCAATGTCATCACAATATTGATGTCTGCATTGTAATTATGATACCTATGTGAGTATTAAAAAAAAAACACAACATAAATAATTCCCCATTTGGTTTGATTATGGTGGAGAGCTATGTGCAAAAGAGGATGGAGAGCTCTAAATGTTGTCATGCCCTTGTCATTGGTGCATTTAATTATTGTGATCTCTAAATTTCATTGTTGTTCCCTCACTCTATGATTTTGTTGTTGTGTATCTCTACATGTTGTTGTCGTACCCTAGTGATCGTACCCTAGTGATCTCTACATTTCATTTCCATGCCCTTGCTCTACAATTTTTTTGCCATGTCGTGCCCTTGTGATCTATGTACCCTTGCTCTGTGATTTCATTTTGGTGTCATGCCCTTGCTTTTCAATTTCATTTTCATGCCCTAGATCTACAATTTCCTTCAAGGGAGCTATGTAAATTTTGGTTTCTTTCCTTCTCAACAAGTATCTCTTTGTATTTCTTTCTAAAAATGTATATTTAGAGATCTTTTTAAAGGTGCTTATTACATCTTAGCATAACAAAAGAATTCATCTAGCTGCATACATATTCTGGAATTCAAATAATAAAACAATAAAAATCACTCAGCCCGTGCTAAGTGATTTACCTCAAGATCCTCCACAAAAATAATGCAGACCAAGAAAAATGGGCAAAGTTCACAAGAAATTTTACAAAAACATATCATAGAAAATATTTTTAGAAAGAAACTAGCCATAACCCATTTAAATGGGTCTAGTTGTTGATTAGCTGGGTTGATTACAAATTCTTGTAGAACTATCATCAGATTAGGTCAACAACCTCACTTGTGGACCTCTCATGTCAAGAACTTTCTATACTATTTCAACACCATGTTCTTGCTTCTGAGCTAACAATTCTTTAGGTGTATTTTCTTGTAAAATATTAATTTTGTTGAACAATTGCACACTCTTGGAAAGTGCATTGTTGTTTTCATGTATGTATGTATATATAATAATGAATAATAATAATGTTTTTTTGTATTTCAAAATAATAACTAACATTACCATTGGATCATATAGTAATGAAGTAATCAACCTAACTAATTAGCAACTAGACCAAATCAACTGGTGTTTCCAATGTCATAGTACCTATTGCAACACTTTCCTAGAATCTATCCACTAGCTCCCATAATATTCTCTATATTGTCTAGTTATTGTTTCTGTCATGCGGTCTCTTTCTAAAGTCGCTTCTTTTTCTTCTCTTTCTAAAGCATCTCCTTCTCCTTCGCTCTCATGCCTTAAATTTTGATTATCAAAATTTTGAATATTTTCCTCTACCTTATCTAAAATTAACTTCACAGTGTGTTGTAACTTTGACATAGGTATTTGATCATCAATAGCTTTCATTTCAACATTCAAGTTTTAAGATTGGTCAACACCCTCACTTGTGGACCTCTCATGTCAAGCACTTTTTGTACTATGTCAACACCATGTTCTTTCTTTTGAGCTAAGATTTCTTCAGGTGCATTATCTTGTAAAACATTAAGTTTGTTGAACAATTGTAAACTCTTAGAAAGTGCATGGTTGTTTTCATGTATCTATGTATATATGTATGTATATGTATGTATGTATATATATATATGCATATATGTATGTATATATATGTATGTATGTATATATGTATGTATGTATGTATATATACAAAGAGATATTGTGGATTGTGGATTGTGATTTATAAAAAAAAAAGAAAATAAAACATGACATTAATCATTCCCCATTTGTTTTGATTGATTGTGGAGAATTGTGTATGAAAGAGGGTGGAGAGCTTCGAACAAGGGTGGAGAACTATGAAATTTGGTGGAGATCAGTGGAGATATAGGATTTTTTTTCATTTCCTTGTGATTGCTACATTTCATTGCCATGTTGTGTCCTTGTGATCCTTGTGCCCTTTCTCTATGATTTTCTTCAAGGGGAGAAGAAGTAACTATGCTAAGTATTTTTTTTTCCCCTTCTAAACATGTATCTCTTGTTCATATATAATAGACTTGGTCAAATTCAAGGATAACTAATTATGATGATTGTATGCATATGTGCATGTATGTATGTATATCAGTTCACTATGTGAACTACTTTACATGCATACATACACACTTGCATAGTACTTGTGCTAGATTAAATTAATCATTCATGTCTTAATTCACACAAGCAATTATCATTACATTCAATCAAAATTATTCATACCAAACTAAGTATGCAGAAATTTGTACTCACAAATTATATTATCTCTTGGTGATTGAGTAAAGATCTCATGTATAATATCATCCAGGTAATGATCAGATGAATTTGTATTAATTCATAATAAGATCAAGCAGATGATCCATTTATGTTACTTCACACTTGTTTTATTGAACATTTTGTTTAACATAATCAATAATACTATAATTATATGGCTACAACTAGTACTCTTGTTTATTTTATTTAATCATATATAGTTAAGACTATTATTTTTCTTAAAATTGGACTATATATTTGTTAACACTAAAACACAAATATAGATCTCTATGGTTACCTTTTTTAATTTCAAGATCTTCATATTTAACATGAAGAGTTTCCACTACTAGACAATAGAATAGCCACAATGTGAAGCCACATAGCTCATGGCTTTTTCCACCAAATTATATTTTTGTCCTTCAAAAATATTATAGGTGAATGTTCTTTTGATTTTCCATACATTTAATAATTTTCCGCTTGTAGTTTCAGGCAATTTTCTATTATGAGATAGAGACATGTATCATAAGGATAGACATGCCAATTATGATCATCCCACTCTTAAAGCTGATTCCTTATCAAATTAATGAAACTACTTGCAACTAACAGCCTAATTTTTTGCAACTTTCCATATCAGCCATTCACACAACCATCTTCCTTCTACCCCACCATAGAATGCAACCCTTGCTTGGGGTTTATATCTTAGTCCCTCTTGGGTTTTGAACCTCATTAAACCTATTTCAAAATGGTTCCATTGGTTCAAGGAGGTTCATATGTTCAATAAGCTCAATGTCCTAGGCAGTTTAGTGGTTTCAATGTTTAGAAGGCTCTTGGCTTGGATCAGAGTACTGAGATTCAAATACTTTGTAATTTATATTGAATGGTTCATATCAATTTGTACAAATGCTTTTAGATGTCTCCAAGAAAATTTAGGTGTATTTTGGTTCATTATAGTCCATGGACTAGAAAATCAAAATCAAAGTTCACATTTCAAAGGCCAACAATTTTGAACATGAAACTAGTGATTAAAAGTGTTGGTTCATCAACCTGAATGTACAGTTCAATGGTTTAAGTTTGAAAATTCCAAGTAGCCCATACCATTTTAGAAGACCAAGTCTAGTGATTTTTACCTAGCAATTTGATGATATAGAAATTCAATACAGAGGAGGATATATTGGCATCACAAATGAATCATTCCACATCCATAAACAACATTTAATATTTTGTAAGTCTCTCTTCTCCAAAGACCCAATACATGGAGCCATTATCATCTTGAGTATACTCACTCTCCTCAAATGAATTCAATCAAAACTATTCATATCAAACTAAGTATGCAAAAAATTTTGCTTACAAATTATATTATCTCTTGGTGATTGAGTCAAGAACAAATCAAATTTTCCAAGATGATAAAATTACATATGCAAATATATGTATGTATGTATGTATGTATATTTTGGAAATATAAGGTAGGCTAGGTTACTGAAAGGGGAGTGGTGAATCGGGAACCAATAAAACTTTATTTTACTTCACCAATTAATCCTTCATATATTATTTTGATCTAATTGCATGCATGAAAGAAAATAATTAAATATTCATAAAACTTTGACACAAGATATGGTAACCCAAAAATCTTCCAATTAGAAAGTAAAACTGGGGTGGGGATGATATCCACAAGCTTTAGTACTATAGTATAAATTTAACCTATTAAGGCTTACAATTGACCACTTCTAGTGATTTGCCCTATTAGGAGAAATAAGGACTGTGAGGTTCACCATGTTAAAGGATTTACAAGCATACAATGAAGTATGCACTTAGTTAGGAGATTTAGCAAAAGACTGTTAAGTCTACCCTATTAAAGGATTTGACTGATGTACCTATTAGGATGACTCAGTAGTTGATCTCTGATATACACTCTAATTTACTGAATGAAATTCCTTGTATTGTAATGATCACATGGCTATGATAGATAAATATTTATTGTCCCTTATACTACTTGTAGCCTTCTTTAATGTGTACTCATACACTCCTTATTCTTCTTCACATTCTTATTTGGATATGATACAATGCATTGCATATATAAAAATCTAATTCATTACCTTTTGGAGTGGGCTACAATACCAAATTCATCACAATTCACAAAGTCATCCCAACTATTGTAACTCAAGTTTTGAAGACAAATTTGGTGATGTTATGATACATGACAAACACTACTAATGCTTGACAAAATTTGGCACTCAGTTGAAGTTGAATCTCCATCCATACTGATCACTCTTCAGGTAGCTTGAACTTGGTTAGAACTGTGTAACTTGGTGAACACTAAGAAACTCAGTAGCTACTAAGTCACTCAGTTGACACTGGATGAATTGGTCAACACTAGATTCATAGAGTTAACACTGTGAGCTTGATAGACACTATAGAGCTTAGTTAACACTATAGAGCTTGGTTAACATGAGAGTCTTCATCACATCCACTAGATAGCTTGATAGACATTGTTATGCTTGGGCTAGACTGTAAACTATCTCTGATGCTCGGTAGATTTTGTTTAGCTTGGCATGAACTACAAATTGTCTGTTTGGATCAGTAGTAACTGAGACACCATTTGACTAAGTGTTGCGTCACTGATAGACAAGTTAACCTTAATGTCAATAATCTCCCCCTTTGGCATTAGTGACAAAATCACTTATCAAACCAAAAAATTTGACTACTCAAAATTACAAGTCAAACTTTCTTTATCATCATACTATGTCTTCAACTCAGCTTTGACTTCCAACTGTTGTAGCTCAGTAACATTCTCTATTTTTTTGATATTTCAAAATTGCTTTTGTAAAGATATTTTTTGCTTATCTGTACATGTATTTGCATAATACTATACTATTCCCCCATACATATATCTCTCCTATACACATATAGTATTCTCCACCTTTATTAGAATATTCATACAAATAACCTTAATATGTTTACTTCTCCCCCTTTGCATATTATACATAAAGGTGTATAATATCTACAAGTTAATACCAAAATGTGAAAAGAAATTAGAATGTACCTCCATAATTAGTACCATAGCCTTGTCTCAATTATCTTGTAATACCTTAATTGCATGCAACGCTATCAGAACTTCTACTGATAGTTCCATCATGTGGTCAACTATGGAGATGTTATTATCATGGATGAGAGTCTTTTACATGTGCAATGTGCTTTTGCAGTGCATCCATATTTGGAAGAATCATGCCCTAAATTTTTGCAAGTGTGGCCCTAATTCTGCCTTCATCCCACAATAATTATGCCTAAAGATTTTTCATATATCTGATCTTTGTGTAATGTGTAGAAGTATAACTCAGATCAAGTGAAAACTGGTATGCACTTGCCTTCATATCATCATCTATTTTGGATAATTTATCCTTGATCTCCTTTGTAAAGATAGATGTGTCACTTAGTTTGACAAATAATGAAAAAACATTACTAATAGATGTTTCTAGTGTATCAAGAATGTTAGATAGTTCTACTTGATCTATTGCAATCTTTGGTGCAACTTGCTCTAAAACTCTATTTTCAAACTTCCTTTCAACTCTTTGCAATAATTTTTCTTGTCCATTCAAATATTCATTATATTTGTGGACAATTTTAGCAAATTGATTCAAAATAGGTTGTTTCCTATCAACCTCAATACTCAGAGCACCAAAAAATATGCTCTTTATGTCCTCAAGGACTTGATTTTTCTTCTTCTTTTCTTTTCTAAGTTTTTTTTTCTTAGCCCTTTTCTTCAAGAGTCCACCTAGGTTATCCATTTGATCAGGAGTGAGGATAGAGATATCCCAATTTGGAATAACAATGTCCCCATCCAAATCCATTTCTTCATCTTCTTCTTTACCCTTATCCTTTAGAATGGTAGAAACAATTTCTTTACCCTTATTGAGAACTTCAGTGCTCAGTTGAGAGTGCTTCTCAACTATCATTGCACTAACTATGGATACACTCAATATTGAAACTATTGTAGAAATAGATGGAATAGCAATAAATGTAGAAATAACATTGAAAACAAGAATACATTATTGTTGCATGGTCAAGCCTAATGTTGCAAGAACTTGCTGCTTGATAGATGAAGTTTTGGGCACCTCAATCAATGTAACACTTGGTAGTAGAGATGCTAAGATTGGTTGGGTGCTTGGTTTAGTAGTGGTAACCACAACCAACTCAGTGGAAGCCTTCTCTAAGCATGATTACACTAAGAAATTATGATGTAGACCATCTTACAAACCAAAAAATCATCTAAGATATTGATGATTCAATCTTCATTTAATCATTGAAATAATTAAAAAGAGGCAAACACCACTTGTTTGCTTCCTTTAACAAACAACTTCAATACTGTCCCATGTTTCACAATTTCCAACGATTGAGTTATTTGACCCACTAAAACTCAAAACCAAAATTTTTGGAAAAAATAAAGTTTGTATATAACTACAGTAACTATTACCTCACCAAATCTTGAGATTTGAGGATCCCAATTTGATTCCTCAAACAATTATTGTTTCAGACTAAATTTTTTGGTCCATATCCCTGTCATAATTCAGAATTAAAATACCAAACCCTGCCTAGGCCATCCCATATCTTTGTCAAAAATAATCCAAATGATACCAAACCAATTCCACATAAAAAACTTATGAATTGAGTTTAAGAATATGTAAGCCATTTATTTTTCTTAATCATAAATAATTTTTCAAGCACAAATCACTACTTGTAGAGCATCCTACAAACCATCTGTTGGAAATATGATTGAAAAGCTCATTGTTGTTAAAGATCAAAGAGGGAGATTGTTGTAAAAGAATTTTTTCAATCATTGTTTTTCCATTGATGTCAAACTTGCTATTTGTAGGGATGATATTTTTTTATAAGATCCAAGCACTATCACTTAGTTGATTGATGAAGAGGATTTGATCAACATTATGTAACAAGAGCACCTAAGGGAAAGGTTGAGTTATGATGTTATAATGAAGTGCAAGGATCAACTAAGACAATGGCTAAGTAGTGTATTGATAACATACTCAAAGATACAGATGTTGGTCACACTTAGAAACATTGGAGGAAGAAGTTGTAACAAGGATGACTGCAAAGCTTAGACTAAAATCTTTAGTGGGTGCCGAGCAAGTTAGTTGAAGCCGAGAAAATTCTTAGTAGAAGCTAAGTAATAGACATTTTTAGTTGGTGTCAAGTGATCTTCAAGTGTCGAGCAAAGATCAGGTGCTAAGCATTAGGAAAATTTTTAGTTGGTGCCAAGTAATCTTTAGGTGCCGAGCATCAGGAAAAACATAGTTGATGTCGAGTAATACAGTATGTGCTGAGCACCAACATTTCATAGTGCCAAGCTGCTGCATTATTTCAAACAACGAAGATTTTCCAAATCCAAGCTGACTTAGTGGCTACATTGAATTTTATGAATGAGTTGGAGGATAAGGATGATAAGTTGTTGGCATAGAATCCTATGTAAACCATTTTTGGGCGAATTCTAATGGATTATTCAAGAAGTTTCTAGAGGAAACATAGTATGGGTTAGATGCAATGAATCCTACCTAATCCATACAAATTGAAATTGAAGAAAAGATGAATTAAGTAGGAAAAGGAACTCCAAGACTTCTATTTAAGAAGTCATAAACAAAGAAGAAAAGAGTTGTTGATACTGTTGCTGCAGAAGTGTCAAATCTATGAAGTGGTTGAAAGGGTGTCAAGAGGGAGGCATCTAGGAGAAGGAAGAGCACAGAGGCTCTACTTCTAAAAGTGGTCATGAAGAGATGATTGCATTGGTACATTGAGTATGGAGACTCAAGGAGACAAATCTTGAAAGATAAGGCAAGCAATTAAGAGTTGCAGAGATAGAAGGCTAGGAAAGGGTATGAGCAGAGAAGTGATATGAGATTAGCAAGGTAAGTTGTATGTTTTAATCAAGTCAAGCTTTTCTAATACTCTCTAGCAATTGTATTAGATCTGAAAATCCTATGGACTTAGGTTGGCCTAACAACCATTTGTAAATCCTTTAACAATGTGGCATTCCAAGTGAATGTTCTAAAGTCCTCTAACCATGCCCACTTTTAATAGGGTGGTTAAATCCTCTAACAAGGTCACATTTAACAATGTTTTGTAAGCCTTTAATAGGGAATCCTTTTCACAGGGCATCACTTCAAAAGGGTAAAAATTGAGTAGCATGTTACTGGTGGTTTTTCCCAAATTTGGTTTCCATGTAAATCATTGTGTCATGTGTTGATTCCTTGTGGGTTTTACTTGCATGTTGATTTACAGTAACTTGCTAATTAGATAAGTTAAAGTTTGGATGTATGAATGATTGAATGGATTCACTACACTTAGTGAAAAGTTTTTAAGGGACATCTAGACCTTGAATAATTGATTCACCCCCCCCAGTTATTCTAAAGAAATTCTAACAATTGGTATTTGAACCATCTGCTGATTTAGTTTCAAAGTACTAGAAGTAGGAAAATCAAGATGTCCAAGAGAGAAGTTCCCAAGCTCAACAAAGACAACTTTGCTGCATGGCAGAGTTTGATGAAATTCCACCTTGGATTAATAGGTGATTATGCAAAAACCTCAATTGGGACTGAACTTGAAACTCCAGCAGGACCTCTTACTATAGATGCCTTAAACCAAAAGAAGGAGCATAACCAAGCAATGTTGGAGATTGACTCTGCACTTATCTATGTTGAATATGATGATGTCAAAGACTGTGACACTACATACACGATGTGGAAAACCCTGTCAAAAATCTATGGAGGAGATCAGAATGTCTAAAGAGCAAAGAGAGAAAGCCTAAGAGGGAAGTTTGATGACATGAAGATGGAGGAAGGTGAAAATGATGCAATAATAAAAGAAGTGGTGAGTGGAATAAGAAGTCTAGGTGATCAACTGCAAGAAGAAATATCCATCAACAAATACTTGAGAACTCTGCTTCCTATCTATGATATAAGAGTTTTAGTCATTCAAGAGTTGAGGTGTGCACAAGGAAACACACTAACTTTTGAAGGAATAGTTGGAAGAATGACTACATTTGAGCTATCCAATTTTGACAATTACAAACCTGAGAACCTTGAATCTGCTTTCAAGGCCAAGATGACAATAAAAGATATTGAGGAGGACACATCAAGCAAGAGAAGAAGAAAATAAAAAATGCATCTAGTGATAGCAGCACAGATGAGGAAGATGTGGAGCAGTTAGAAGCACTACTAGCTAGGAGATTCCATAGAGGTAAAGGAAAATTAAAAGGTAAGCTTCCTATCATATGTTTCAATTGTAATGAAGTAGGTCATATAGCTGCAAGATGCCCACAGAAGAAACACTTTAAAGAAGGAAGCAAGTTCAAGAAAAAAAGAAAAGATGATAGCAAATATTACAAGGAGAAAGGCAAGAGATGCTACATTGTTGAAGAATAATCTGATGGAAATGATGATGAAGTAGTCTATGTAGCCATGAAGGATGAATCAGACAAAGATGAAGATGAAGCAACAACATTAGTTACTTGTGTGAACAAGAATGACAAGTGGATCATAGACAGTGGATGCTCACATCACATGACAGGAGATAAAAGTAAGTTCATTACCTTTACTCAATATGATAGAAATAGCATTAGATTTGGTAATAATGCCCCATGTCAAATCAAAGGAAAAGGCTCTATCAGACTTACCGAAAAAAATTCATTTGATAATGCATATTATGTTGAAGGATTGAACTACAACTTGTTGAGTGTATCTCAATTAGGCAATGTAGGTTGCAAAGTGGAATTTGGAAACAAAACTGCCAAGATCTATGATATTGATGGAAATCTGATAGGAAAAGGTGAACAAACTAGGAGTAATCTATTTTACCTAGATATGGAAGAAGCAACATGTCTTATTTTTAGACTTGATGATGTGTGGTTGTGGCATAAAAGGTTGTGTCATGTTAATTTTGATAATCTAATCAACATTAGCAGGAAGAACAAAGTTAGAGGGTTGCCCAAGTTGAAGAAACCTGAAAACACAATGTGTAAACAATGTCAACTAGGGAAGATGACTAAATCTAGTTTCAAAAGCAAAGCATACACTTCCAATGAATTTCTAGAGTTAGTGCATGCAGATTTATGTGGCCCAATAGAAGTGCAAAGTTACCTAGGAGATAGATACATAATGCGATTTGTAGATGATTATTCTAGGATGATGACTGCTATGTTCTTAAAGAAAAAATATGATACATTTCAAATGTTCAAGTGGTATTTGGCTATAGCTGAGAAGGAAATAGGAAAGAACCTGAAATGCCTAAGGTCAGACAGAGGAAGTGAGTTCACATCAAGAAAATTTGAAGTATTTTGCAATGACAAAGGTATCAAAAGGAAAATGTTAGCACCAAGAACTCCACCATAGAATGGTATTGTTGAAAGGAGAAATAGGTCAATGATTGACAGTGCTAGAACCTTGATGATGGAGAAAAATGTTGCACTTAAGTACTAGAGAGAAGTTGTAAGTACTGTAGTCTACACACTAAATAGAGTTAAAGTCAAGAAAGGTGCAAATGCAACACCATTTGAATTATGGTATGGTCATTCACCTAATGTTAAAAATTTCAAAGTGTTTGGTTGTAAATGCTATATTCTAAAAGACACTAGAAATGGCAAGTTTGATGCAAAAAGTGATGAAGGAATATTTCTTGGGTACTCCACTAAAAGCAAGGCATATAAGTGTTTGAATACTAACACTAAAAAAGTTGTGGTGAGTGCAAATGTAAATTTTGATGAGCATGCAAAAGTTTAGGATGATGAGTCAAAGCAAATAGAGGATTATAGATCCTTTGTATACTTCTACAAAGGAATGATAGCTGAAGATAATGTTGTAAATCAAGTTAGAAATCAACAAAAAACTTTAGTATCTGCCGAATCTCAATCAGTGAATGCCAAGTTGCATTCAGAAGTTGAGCTGCAAAATGTGGAAAATGCACATTTTGGTTCCAAAAATAGTATACATGAAAGGAATGATGAATTACCAGATGAAGAAGAATGAAATGATGCTAAAAGATCAAAGATGGAAAGAAGGACTAAACCAAGATTAGCTAAGTATGTAAGAAGACATCACCTTGTAGATCAAATCATTGGTGATAAGGATGCTAGACCAATGACAAGGAATAGACTTAGAAATGAATCATGTCTACTGAGCAAGGTTGAACCCAAAATAGTCAAAGATGCACTGCAAGATGATGACTAGTATAAGACCATGAAAGAAGAGATAGATCAAATTGAGAAGAACAAAACATGGTCTCTAGTTCCTAGACCAGTTGATAAGAATGTGATTGGTACCAAGTGGGTGTTTAGAAACAAACTTGATGAGAATGGTGAAATAAAAAGAAACAAAGCCAAATTAGTTTGCAAAGGCTATGTGCAAGAAGAAGGATTGGATTATGGAGAGACATTTTCTCCTATTGCACGAATGGAAGGAGTAAGAACATTACTTACATATGCTTCATATAAAGGTTTCAAAGTCTACCAGAGAGACGTGAAGTCAGCTTTTCTGAATGGTATACTGGAAGAGGAAGTCCACATAGAACAACTAGAGGGGTTTGTTGATGAGAAGAACAAGGACATGGTCTACAAACTACACAAAGCACTTTATGGACTGAAGCAAGCCCTAAGAGCATGGTATGAAAGGTTGTACAAATATCTTGTAAAGATAGGATTTGAAAGAATAGATGAAAATAGCAATTTGTACATCAAATCTGAGGAAAGTAAGGACATTTTGATTTCAGAAATCCTTGTTGATGACATATTATTTGGAGGAAAAGATGTTTTATGCAAAGATTTTGCAAATCAAATGAAACATGAATTTGAGATGTCAATGTTTGGAGAAATCAAATTCTTTGTTGGATTACAAGTACATTAGTTGAAGCATGGCATAGTTGTGACTCAATCCAAATACATCAAGGAAGTACTTAAAACATTTGGGCTAGAAGACTCAATACCAGTCAGCACACTAATGGCAACTGGACATAAGCTATCTAAGAATGATGAGTCTATTGAAGTAAATCAGACATTGTATAGGTCAATGATTGGAAAGCTGCAATATGTTGTACATAGTAGACCAGACATTGCATTAGCTATTGGAATTGTGGCTAGATTTTTTGCCAATCCAAGAGAAAACCACTTAATGGTAGTAAAGAGAATATTGAGATACTTGAAAGGAATTGATGACTTTTTTTTGTACTACAAAAGGAATGAGAAATTTGAACCAAGAGCTTACAATGATGTATATTGGGGAGGTAACATTGATGATAGAAAAAGCACCAGTGGAGGAGAACTTTTCTTAGGAAATAGGTCGATTACATGGACAAGCAAAAAACAAAGCTACACCTCATAGTCTACTACTGAAGCTAAATATGTGGCAACTACTATACATTGTACTAATATTGTGTGGATCAAACATTTGCTACAAGGTATGAAGGAAGAGGTAATTGAGCCTGTGACACTTTATTGTGCTAATACAAGTGCTATCAATATATCAAAGAATCCAGTAATGCATGCTAAAACCAAGCATATTGCAATTAAGTATCACTATGTAAGAGAGCTAGTGGAAGATAAACAAGTGAGGATGGAATATGTTAGCTCAAAGGAACAGATTGCTGATATCTTCATAAAAGTACTACCTAAAGATGCTTTTGAGTATCTTAGAGGTAAGTTAGGGGTGATTACCCTAGCTAAGGCTACTTGAACCAAAAAGCAAGTATACCCTGCATCAAATAAACAAAATGTTAAAAATTATACACATTGATGCAGAGGATGTTTACTTTGGGATCCATGCCTAAAGTAGTAGAAGTGCTAAAAACTTCAAATTAGTCATAAGCAAGGTGATAAAGGGAGACATTAAATGAACCTGTACGAGCTATATCTACATATTAAAATGCTAATACATCTTTGGCATTGTTGTCAAAGAGGGAGAAGTGAACAACTGATCAACAACTATTAAAGATAAAGGATCAAAGAAGTAGAGGGAGAAGTGAACAACTGATCAACAATTGTTGAAGATAAAAGATTCAAACAAAGGTTGAATATAGACAACTAAACAAATAAAGATAGATGGAGATTTTAGAGGTTGATCAAAATAGTAGAAGATAAACAATACAGAGGGAGAAAGACAAAGAACAAGGCTACAATAGCAAAGAGGGAGAAGTTGAAATGAAGCAATTAGAATAGTAGAAGGAGATGTAATGTTACAATTTGTTTTGGCATTTGACTTACTATTCTAACGTAGTTAGTTTGTGGTTGAATAGTTTAGCTTGATGGTTGATCAGCTTGGTTTGCCATCAATGCCAAAGAGGGAGATTGCTGGAAATCTGATTGAAAAGCTCATTGTTGTTGAAGATAAAAGAGGGAGATTGTTGTAAAAGAATGTTTACAATCATTATTTTTCCATTGATGTCAAACATACTATTTTTAGGGATGATATTTTCTTATAAGATCCAAGCACTATCACTTGATTGATGAAGAGAATTTGATCAACAAGATGTAACAAGAGAACCTAAGGGAAAGGTTGAGTTATGATGTTGTAATGAAGTGCAAGGATCAGCTAAGACAATGGCTAAGTAGTGTATTGATAACATACTCAAAGATACAAATGTTGGTCACACTTAGAAACATTGGAGGAAGAAGTTGTAACAAGGATGACTGTAAAGCTTAGACTAAAATCTTTAGTGGGTGCTAAGCAAGTTAGTTGAAGCTGAGAAAATTATTAGTAGAAGTCGAGTAACAAATATTTTTAGTTGGTGTCGAGTGATCTTCAAGTGCCGAGTAAAGATTAGGTGCCGAGCATTAGGAAATTTTTTAGTTGGTTCCAAGTAATCTTTAGGTGCTGAGAATCAGGAAAAACATAGTTGATGCTAAGTAACACAGTATGTGTCGAGGACCAATATTTCAATAGTGTCAAGTTACTGCATTATTTCAAATAAAGAAGATTTTCCAAATCCAATCTGACTTAGTGGTTACATTGAATTTTGTGAACGAGTTGGAGGATAAGGATGATGAGTTGTTGGCACAAAATCCTACGTAAACTATTTTTGGGAAAATTCTAATGTATTATTCAAGAAGTTTCTAGAGGAAACCTAATATGGGTTAGATGCAATGAATCTTATCTAATCCATGCAAATTAAAATTGAAGAAAAGATGAATTAAGTAGGAAAAGTAACTCCAAGACTTCTATTTAAGAAGTCATAAACCAAGAAGAAAAGAGTTGCTGATATTGTTGCTGTAGAAGTGTCAAATCTACAAAGTGGTTGAATGGTGTCAAGAGGGAGACATCTAGGAGAAAGAAGAGCACAAAGGCTCTACTTCTACAAGTGGTCATGAAGAGATGATTGCACTAGTACATTGAGTATGGAGACTCAAGAAGACAAATCTTGAAAGATAAGGCAAGCAATTAAGAGTTGCTAAGATAGAAGGCCAGGCAACGGTATGAGCATAGAAGTGATATGAGATCTGCAAGATAAGTTGTATGTTGTAATTAGGTCAAGATTTTTTAATACTCTCTAGAAATTGTATTAGATCTGAAAATCCTATGGACTTAGGTTGGCCTAATAGCCATTTGTAAATCCTTTAATAAGGTGGCATTCCAAGTGAATGTTCTAATGTCCTCTAACCAGGTCCACTTTTAATAGGGTGGTTAAATCCTCTAACAAGGTCACATTTAACAGTGTGTTGTAAGCTTTTGACAAGGTAGGCCTTTCATAGGGCATCACTTCAAAAGGGTGAGAATTGAGTAGCATGTTACTGGTGGTTTTTCCCAAATTGGGTTTCCATGTAAATCACTGTATCATGTGTTGATTTCTTGTTTGTTATACTTGCATGTTGATTTACAGTAACTTGCTAATTAGATAAGTTAAAGTTTGGATGTATTAATTATTGAATGGATTCACTACACTTGGTGAAAAGTTTGTAAGGGACATATGGACCTTGAATAACTGATTCACCTCCCCCTCTCAGTTATTCTAAAGCAATTCTAACACCATCCTACAAACCAAACAAATAATAAGATCCTTTCTGATCCTATCATCATCAATTCAATAATTTCATAATGTAGAGGTATCTTACAAGGTAAAACACAACATGATTTAATACAAAAACATCAACCCTTCTCCATTTAGATATCCCAATTTCTATATCTGATTTCATTATTCATAACTTTTGTTCTAAATGTCTTCTTGAAAAAATATTTGGTGTAATTATTCAAAATTAGGAATACTAATACATATCCAACTTTGAGTGAAAATAAATTAATCTATTATAAGTTATAGATTCTGCACTTAGACCCATTTTCTCTGTCATAAATTAGATGTAAAACCAAAAACCCTACCTAGGGAATCCAATAACTTCCTCAAAATGAATCCAAATAACAAAAAACCAATTTCCTCTCAACCTTATATGAGTCTTGTTTTTTAATATATAATCCATTAATTCTTACAATGCATAAATCATTCTACAAGAACAATTAATTGTTTGCAACTCCAATAGAGATCTTTAAAAAATAGTTTCCACTAAAATATGCATAACCTTCACAAATTTGCATAAAACTGGCTCAAAAAAAAATGAAATGAAATTTAATTCACTTATCTTTCCAATGAATATTATTATAGGTCTTAAGTCTCTAAAATATGTCTTTACTACGTGCTGCAACATGACTGTATTCAGGGGATCTCAAATATGCAAATACCCACTTTCACCAAAATGCTCATAACTTATTCATTTCTTTATGAACTTGAACCAGACCAAAATAATAGAGAATGATTCATCATTATATCTATCCATTACTATATTACATGGTTTCTAGGTGTATAAGGCCATATAAGTCTTGGAAACAACACTAAAACAAAAAACCAATGAAAACAACAACAATAGAATGCACCAAAAATGTATCAAAATATTTCCTCTTCTCAAATATGATTTGGTTTGACAAAAAAATGGTATTTATATCCATTTGACAGTTATAAACCTTCCTAAATACCCCCAATGCCAACCATCTACCTTTTTACATCATTTTTGTAATGTTAGCAACTTTCTCAATGTTGTATTTTATAACTTTTACATTTTTGACAAAATGACTTCAAAACTTTGTCAAACCTCTCCATACATATCCAATTATTTTATCCTTCCATGGGTTCTTTACAAAAATTTGACCATGTAAACCTAAACATGACCTATTTGACAACTTCAGCAATATTATGCACATGCTTACATTTCTTGTCAAGATCTTTACAAATGGATTCAAAATGAATGAATACATCATATAATTGACTTTAAATGACTCAAAAACCTTATATATCTCATAGTGACCTCTAGGATTAGGTTCTCCTACACAAATTTTCTCAGAGAGTGAGGAAATGAATTCATAACTAATGTTGCAATCTTCTTTGCATCAGTTTCTTCAATGCTCTCTATTTTTGGAAGACGTTCCTTAGCGAATTCCTATCCTTCCTCCTCATCATCAAGATCAACATCATCTATCTCATCATCCTTTATTTATACTTCTTTTTCTACATCCTCATCTTCACCATCCTTTTCATCAACATACACCACAAAGTCACTGGGTTTGTGCAACCCATTGATGTTCTTCCATGTGGTATAAGTAGATTGCACCAAAGATTCAATGTCCTTAAGAAATATCAGACATGTATTGAATTTGAGAGTGAGCTTCTTATTATTTTTTTCTTTGAGGATTTCTTCACCTCCTTTTCATTAAGACTCGACGTAAGTTGTCTCAAAGCTTGTTCATAGGTGTCTTTGCTAGTCTTCATTGCACTGTCCCATCTAGGCTTAATTACCTCCAAAAGTTCATCAGATATTTTTTGGGAAAGCTCATAAGGTGAGTATTTCCACCTACCTAATTTTTCCATAAATGTATCTTGTATCTACTTTTTCTCTTCTTCACTTCTAGTCTGATACTTAAAACACTTAACACATGCCATGTAGTGCCTCTCGCGTTTGCAGTTTATACCTTGTCTATTTTGATTTGAGAGATACTTGATACTCTTATTATATGTACTTTGAGATGACCTGAGGGTCGAATATTATACTTTGATTTAGTACCAATAGATGCTTTACTGTTATGCTATTCAGTTTATTATATTTGCATGTTGGTGCCATTTTGAGATGATAGTAGATCTATGAGGATATCTAATTATCTGGTAGTTGGACATATTTTCTAATTATGTTATGTGATGGATATTATGCTATGGTGATTTACATCATTCTTGTATATTTTTTCTTTATATAGATGTGAGTGATGTAAATGGATTAATTAGGTATTTAATGCATTATTGCTTCAGCTATGATATTATATGCAATTGCACTTGATCATGTGTTTTAGTGTGTAAGAATTATATCCCTAGCAGTGGCACATGGAGTTAGTGATTCAACTATTCATATTTTACCAATTTCATCCCTGTATGGTCGATGTACCCTTATTTTAATTTTTTAAATTAAAACCTTCCAATGATTAGTAAATCTAAACTCATTTGCATTATGTGGTTAGATTAGTGAGCGTGTCTATGCATTTAGAAGTTCGCATTATCGCAAAAATTGTTTAGTGATTTTTGTGATTTTGGGTTTTCGAGTTTTAAATCTTCTTGAATTTAATTTTTGGTAGCTTTTCCTTAGGTTAATTCTCGTTACAAGGAATAACCTATTTTTGTTTTGGTTGATTCAAGGTCTAGCTAGTATAACTAGTTATTTTCCCTAATCGACTATCCATTCGAGAAGTGAATAAGTATTGAAAAAGGGATTTTATTATTCACTTCTCACTTTTTGAAAATAGAATTTTTGAGAGTTGCATGGGATCTTAGTGAGGTCAATCTTTCTTTATTGTGATTTTCAGCAGCTTCAGTGGGTATTTTATTTAATTGTGCGGGTTTCAGTTTCTGCCCCTTTTGTTGTCAAGTAGGGCTTTTCCATTTTATTGTTTCAGTTCCATTTTAGGTTCTATTTTTGGTAGCCATTTGTCTAAAGACTAAGAACTAGTGTTCCCTTCTGTTTCTATTTGTTAGTTCTACCCAATTGGTCGGGTATGAACATTTTACCAAGTTTTTAGATGGGGGTTTAGGATTATGCACCGTTATGCTGGTCATTTTTTAATACAGTGTCTGAACCCAAATATTATTGGATTTTTGAGGGTTTTGTATCCATAGACCAAATGGGTTTTAATTTTGAAGTTTTTCCAAATTTTGGGGTTTTTACCTTGTTTTGTGTGCCACCTTATTTTCTTAGGTTTTCTTGGCATGAGTTTGGTCATGGACCTGGATCATCTATTTGGATGTTAGTCAGAACTTTATTGCACTTTTATGTTGCATTAGGATGCATGACACATCTGTCTTCCTGATTCTGTTTCAGTTGAGCGATATTTTGCATTATGTTCTCATCCAGTCCTTGTGTTATGATCTTCATAATGGTGGTATGCCACACACGAGTACATGTGTGTACATTTATCAAGTGACTTGCAAGTCTTGATATTTCATGGTACATCCAAAAATAAGATCATTGGGGTTGGGTTGGGAATTTGCATGCCTACGGGCACTCATCATTGGATGAGCATGGGTAGGGTAGGGTAGCATATGGAGGAGCTTCTATCTCTATAGCCTAGTGTCTATTTCCTGAGGATTGGTGTGCAGAAGCTTTGTGAACAAGTGATAACTAAACTTAAACATTGGGTGGTAATTAAACTTAAAGATAATAAAAATGATTCAAGATGCGCTCCTTCCATTGGGAAGTGGAGAGTTGCCAATACCAACTTGGGCTTGTTGATGCCCAGTGACTCTCCATGATGTCAACCCCTACTTAGTATCCCATTGAGTGTCTAACTAGGACCTATAGTTATGCATTGTATATGTCTTAGTTTCAATCATCATACTGTTTGGAATGTGTATTAGCAATGGACATTTTCTTATGTGTGTTTATGGTTGGATCATTATCTCCATCAGTAATGTGGGAGTGGACCTATGGGTGCCACATGGTTGGGAGGCATAGCTACCCATACCACTACTAGGGACCAGTATACAAAGATAGTCTATTATTCTAGTATGATTGTTGCTGCATGTTTTTACTTGGTATTTCAGGTTTTGGAGTATGCTTTCTTGTGATTTATGCTTTCATTGGGATGCTTGTATATCATGTTTAGATGATATTAGTTACTGTTAGATTTCATATTATGATGATTAGCATATGATAGATGATGTTATCTAGTTTGTAGGATTTTGTATGCTTTGTGTTTAGCATGTTAGATTTCCTTATGCTTATGTCATAGCATGTTTTAGTAGTGACGTCCCTATATGATAGTATCGATGATCTAATCAATAGCTTGGGATGTTATGCATGAGGGATGGTTAGGGCCCATGATGGTCTTATGATGTTGTTATGGTTGGGAGGAATCACGTACTTATTTAGTTGTTCTACACATTATTATGTTGTTTTAATTACACTATGATGTTACCTTCTATACTTTCCCTTTTTACTTGTTAGATGTTTAGATGTTGTTTCCATCTTTTAGTAGTATGTTTGATTGTTTATGCCTCAAAATGTGGATCTAATACTCCCTAGTGTGGAGGAAATTCTTACCTTAGATTTTTACCATTTTTGGTTTGGGCATGTTGTTTTGGGAGTTTGGATGAATTTGTGCATCCTTGCACGAGGATGCAAGATCTTGCATGGTATGTTGGGTTTCTTCACGTGGCTTGGCACTTTCTCACGTGAAACCCAACACAAGTGTAGGGTTCTTTGGCCATTTGGCCAAGCACTTTCTCGTGTCACATGGTGCACATCCTCATATAAAAGGCACTTCCTCATGGGGCATGTTGCACATATTCTCACGAGAATCTGTCACTCTATAGGCCTTGCACGAAAAATAGGGGGTATCTAGGCTTGTTTGAGAAAAGTTCAGAAGTTGGTTTTGGACACCCTTTTAGGTTTTACACCTTCCTAGTTCAAAATAGATTTCCTATGGGGTTTAAAATATATCATTTAAGTATAAGTTTACATCAACTTATACTTAAGATATATTTTAATATATGTGACAAGTCTCTTGAGATAGGTTCCAGACCTCTACAAGCTCAAATAAAGATTCTAGGAAATTTTAGGGCTTTAGGATTTCAAACTTAGCCAATTTTTTAAGAGGTAGCTTTTGTCTTTTAGCTTGAGTGACCTCATTTTTTTCCTTGTTTAAAGTTTTGGTTAGTAGTGGCATTTGGAGATTTGTTGGTGTTTGGATGATTGTTAGTCTTCTGTTGCAATCTTTGTGATCCTTGTATGTCGATTATTGTGGGCATCCATACTTGTTTAAATTTTTTTTTATCTTGGCTTATATTTATCCTTGTTTCCAAGGATCTCTAGGAGGGGTAGTACATGCCATGTCTACTCCATCTTCCATCTTCTTTAATTTTTCTTAAAGTGCAGCTACAAACCTTTTGAAGATAATCTATTCTACTTCATTTTGACCCAAGTTCAACTTCTTCCTAGACTTTTTTTCTCTTCTTGTGAATACTATAGGGAGGACTCAGTAGGTTTGGTTATTATAACCTTTCCCTTCTTCTTGGGAGGCTCTTCCTTCTAAAATTTAGTTCCCTCTACCTCATCCTCTTCATCTTCATCTTCATCTTCTACATCATTTTCTTTTCCCTTAATAAGCATTAGAGGAGAGCTTGATGACTTTGCATTCTTTATTATCTTTTCTATCCTCTTTCTTCACATGCTTACTGCTTGAGGTAGCTTTATCGCAAGCTCAATTCTTGCCTTGGCTTCATCATAGGTTCCAAAATAGGTGGCTTTAGAATCCACATGCTCATTAGTAGAACTTTAATGATATCCTTAGTGTCATCAATCTTAACCTCATAATCTAGAGGCTTAGCCCATGCCACTCTAGGTCCAACTGCTTGAATATAAACTTTGTCATAGTCAACCATGAAATATCTTTCTCATAGTCTTCTACAAGCTTCCTAGGTATCCTAAATATATTTTACATCTTTTCCTTAAATGACTCAAAGTATTTATCCATAATGCTACTAAAATTCTCACCCATTTTTCTTGTGTACTCATTGATTTGGTATAAAAATGGAGCATCCTTTCTCCATACAATAGATCCTTTGGAAGGAAAAAAATTGAAAAAAGAAAAATAGACATCTCAAAAGAGAACCAAACTTAAAAGGGTTGTTCTTTGACACTCTAATGCTTTCCATATTCTTGTTGAATTGTATCAGCAACAACTCACCAAGGTCAAAAGACTTTTTTTCCTTCACCACCTTGTATGCCAAATCAATAGCCTCACATGCAACAATGTTCAACCAACTAGAGTTGTATATCTTGTGAGAAATCACATGGATCCCAAACTTCAACTCCATGTCTATTACACCATTAAGCTTCATGCCTCTTTTGTCCCATTTGGAAAGAGTCTTCTTTGTGAGTTCAACCTGACCTAGGGTTTTAGTGGTTTTAGCTTTATTCAACATTGGCAATCCAATAATTATGTGTATCATCTTTTTTGTTATCAAGATAGGGTGATCTAACCATAACTATCCATTATGAACTTGGCTCAGAATAAATCTAATCCACTTGACTTGAAAGTCCTTCGACATATGTAGAATATGTGTTAAGCCCTTTGTTTCCATATGATTATACTCAAGTTTAAGAATGGCATCCACACATAATTCATTGAATGATTCATTCATTTCTAGGGTTCCAAGCTCTAGGATACAACAATGATAGAACAAATGAATATTGTGGACAAGAAGTACCTTGGGTAGAATTTGTGATTGCACTCCAACAGGGTCTAATGTCTCTACAATTCTTAGACTTAGCCTAAATGTAGGACCCTTGAAATCCACTCCACAAACCAACATTTTTTATCCTTTCTTCACTTTTCTTCTCGAAGATGCCATCACTTAGTAGGGTTTCAAAAATGGGAAAAATCTTCAACAATAATTTTCTCAAATCACTTGGAAACTCTGAATTCGTTCTTCACTCTGTGCTCTTAAAATTCATGATGAAATAATGCATTCAATTTCTTCCTTTTTAAGTAATTTCCTCTTTTCAATTGCCATTAGTGCTTCATACATAGACAAGCCTAGTGATAGGCTATCCTCCACTCAGTTTGGTCTTTAATACTTAGGAGACACCTTCATCTCGGTAAAGTCTCCTGACTCAGTAGGAACTACCAGCTCAGAGAACTTCAAAACTTGATAACATTACTACCATTTGGTTTGACTTGGTACTCGGTAGAGTCACTAACTCCACATCTACATTATGAAATGATATGTTACCTGACCATGCTTAGTAAGGTCTTGAACTTCTATTATCACCTGATGATCCTTGTGCATCTTGAATGCTGATATGGATCTTTTTGCTTGCTAGGTGGAACTATTGTTAGATGAATTCTTCTAAATCAAAGTTCCAGTGATCTCCATAGAGAACTAAATTGAAATAGTTGGGCTACCTAACTCATTGACTTGGGCATCATCCACTTCATGATTTTAGCTTGCATTCTCTAGAGATTTTGGTACCCATTTTTGCCTCATTTGTTTTCTATTATTGTCAAGTTTGGTTTTCTTTTCATCTTCAATTCTTCTTGTGTTCATGCATTTCGTGGCAAGATGTCCAAGTTCTATACAAATAAAACATCTTGTTGTAGTATCTCTTTTCCTCATGTGATGTTTCACACAGTTTTTTCCAATGTGTCCAAACTCACCATAGTAGTGACATCTACACCAAGTGTTGTAATCCCATCCAAATATTGATTTCACAATTTTTTCTATTGGGTTCCACTTCTTGGTTTTGCATTCTAAAGATTTGTGTCCTTGTTTCCTGTAATTATGACACTTTCCTTCAAACTTAGGTTTCTCTGTGCATTCACTTTCTTTATGTCCATGCTTGTTGCAACTGTAACACTTTCCATTGAATTTTTCTTTACCATTGCTCCAACATTTGTTTTATGTATGGCCTAACTTACCACAATGATTCCAAGTAGGCCTTTTGTTCTTTTGACCTCCTTCTTGAGATGATTCATTGTCTTCTATATATCCTAATCCACCTTTACCTTTGTGTCTATACTGACTTTTATCATTCTATTGATTCATGATGTGCTAAAATTTCATCATTCTTTCATTGGTTTTCTTTTCAATACTAAGATCATTCTACAGTCTTTCATTCTTTGTCTTTAGATTGATAAGATCCTAATTTTCATCATTGAGTTGATCAATAAAGTCTTCTTGCTAAAGGGATAGTTTTTGAATTTCATTGTCCTTCTCTTCTATCACTTCTTTGGATTTGTCTTTTTCTTCCATGATTTCATAAAACCTAACTAATTGGATTTCTTGCTATCCTTTTAGTTTTCTAGACTTCTTCTTGAAGATTGGAATTCTTCTCTAATAGGTCTTTGATAGTTGCATCAGCTTCATCTTAATTTATTTCTAGACATAAGTCTTCAATACTTCTTTCAATGTAGAGATTATCATCCATTTGTACTAAAAGATCTTTCATTATTTTCAATGATCGAGAGAGTTACTCCTTTTATTTCTTGAGTTGTCCAATGGCCAATTCTAGATCCAACCTTTCATTCTTAATAGCCTTATCTAGCTTGTATACCTCCATTGCCTCCGATCTTCTCTCAAGTTGTCAAACTTTTGATGTGACAACCAAAGCTCTGATACCAATTTTTGGAAATATAATGTAGGCTAGTTTGCTGAGAGGGGAGGGGTGAATCATAAACCAATAAAACTTTATCTTACTACACCAATTAATCCTTCATATATATTTTGACCTAATTGCATGAATAAAAGAAAGCAATAAAATATTCATAACACTTTGAAACAAGATATGGTAACCTAGAAACCTTCTAATTAGAAAGTAAAACTGGGGTGGGGATGATACCCACAAGCCTTAGTGCTTAAATATAAAGTTAACCTATTAAGGCTTATAATTGACCACTTCTGGTGATTTTCCCTATTAGGAGCAATAAGGTCTGTGAGGTCCACCTTGTTAAAGGATTTACAAAAATGCAATTAAGTATGCACTTAGCTAGGAGATTCAATAAAAGACTGTTAAGTCTACCTTGTTATAGGATTTGACTGATGCACCTATTAGGATGAATTAGCGGCTAATCTCTAATCTGTAACTCTAATTTTTTGAATGAGATTCCTTGTATTACAATGATCACCTGGCTGTAATAGATAAATCTTTATTGTCCCTTATACTACTTGTAGACTTCTTTAATTTGTACTTATACACTCCTTATTCTTCTTCACATTCTTATTTGGATATGATTCAATGCGTTACATATGTACCAATCCAATTCATTACATTCTAGAGTCGGCTATAATACCAAATTTATCATAATTCACAAAGTCAGCCCAACTATTGTAACTCAAGTCTTGAAGACAAACTCTGTGATGTTCTGATACATGAAAAACACTATCAATGCTTGGAAAACTCTAGCACTTGGTTAAAGTTGAAGCTCAATTCATATTGATCACTCTTCAAGTAGCTTGAACTCGATCAACACTATGTGACTCAGTGAACACTGAGAAACTTGGTGGCTACTAAATCACTTAGTTGAGACTTGTTGACTCAGTCAACACTAGATTCACAGTGTTAATGCTACAAGCTCAATAGACATTATAGAGCTTAGTTAACACTATAGAGCTTGGTTAACATTGGAGTCTTCATTACATCCAATAGATAGCTTAGTAGAAACTACTACGCTTAGGCTATACTATAAATTGTCTTTGATGCTTGATAGATGTTGTGTAGCTCAGCATGAATTGCAAATCATTTGTTTGGCTCAATAGCAACTGAGATACCATTTGACTAAGTGTTGAGTCACTGATAGTCAAATTGACCTTAATGTCAACATTATATATGTATCTCTGCATCTCTTTGTCATGCCCTTTTGATATCTGTATATGTATATATGTGTATATTGACATACATACATACACACATATGTGTGTCTATGTGTGTATGTATATAAATAGAGAGATCTCTATATATATACATACATAGAAACACACATGTGTGTATGTATATATGTATATATACACATACATATACATAAAGAGAAGCTTTTCTAATCATCTACTAGGGGAAATATAAAGAGATACATGTTTAGAAGGAAATGAAAAGAACATTTACTTAGGTACCTCTTCTCCCCTTAAAGAAAATCACAGAGCACTACTACATTTCGGGCCGAATACACCACAATTACATCACCATCGCAAATTTTCATCATTATTTGACCCCAAAAGTTGTAGTGAAATGGGCACATAGATCATAAGGGTATAAAATAGAAACAAAATCATAGAGAAAGGGCACAAAGATCACAAGGGAATGATAATGAAATGTAGAGATCATAAGGGCACGATAATGAAATGCATTGATCACAAGGGCACGACAAAAAAATGAAGAGATCATAAGAACATGAAAAAAAAATGTAGTGATTACAAGGGCATGGAAATGAAATCTCCACCAAAATTCAGAGCTCTTCACTCTTGTTCAAAGCTCTCCACCATTTTTTGTGCGCAACTCTGCACAATCAAAACAAATGGGGAAAGACTAATGTCATGTTTAAAAAAAAAAATCCAAAATCAAGTTCACATTGTGTTGTAACTCTAGCATAGTTTTTTGATCCTCAATATCTCTCATTTCAACATTTCAACATTCAAGTTTTCAAGTTTCCTCTTCATTTTATAGTCCTTTCCACCCTAAAAACTACTTTGTTACTTCATTAAAATCGAGACTTGAACAAAGCCAATAATGCAAAACCTGTTGCCATTTTGAAAAAAAATGTTGCCTCTAACATTGAATCCATATGATAAATGGGAATAGCACATGCCCAAGCCATAACTTAAAATTCTTGTAGAACTATCATCATATTAGGTATGATAAAATGAACAATCAGTTGTTCCCAACTACTAGGATCAAATACATTTTTCCAAGGTGATAAAAATGCATATACAAATACATCACTTGAATGCCATGCATGAATCATATTCCCAACCTTTAAACACTTTATAAGCAATGACAAAGCAAATGCAAATGCAATACATGACAAATTGCACAACTTGTAGTCTTTATATATATGCAGAGAGATCTTTTTTTAAGGTGTTTATTACATATTATCACAATAATTTTGTTTATCCAGATACACACATATTCTAGAATCCAAATAATTAAACAATACAACTCACTCAACCCATGCTAAGTGACTTAGCTCAAGATCCTGCACAAAATAATGCAGACTAGAAAAAAAAGGGCAGAGTTCACAAGAACTTTTAGAAATACATATCATAGCAGATATTTTTAGAAAGAAACAAGCCATAACCTAGTTAAATTGGTCTAGTTGCTGATTAGTTGGGTTTATTACAAATTCCTGTAGAACTTTCATCAAATTAGGTACAATAAAATAAAAAATCAGCTATTCCCAGCTAGTTGGATCAAATATAATTTTCCAAGGTGATAAAATTACATATGCAGATGTATGTATGTATGTATGTATGTATGTGTATAGATATGTATGTATGTATATGCATGTATATACATATATATACAGTGGTATTGTTGGAAATATTCAAGACTATGCTAGGTTACTAAGAGGGGAGGGGTAAATCAATAACCAAAAAAACTTTATCAATTATAGATCTTAATTGTAGTAATCCAATTACCATTTGGTTCATCATATCTAATCTAATTGCATGCATGACAAACTAGAAAAATAAAACATTCATAATACTTGAACATAATGATTTGGTGACCCAGAAACCTTCCGAATAGAAAGTAAAACTAGGGTGGGGATGATACCCACAAAACTTCAATATTTTAGCATAAAGTTGGCCTGTTAAGGCTTACATTGATCACTTATGATGATCTTCCCTATTAGGAGAAATTAGGACTGCTAGGTCCACCCTGTTAGAGGTTTTACAAACACAGAATGAAGTATGCACTCTATTAAGAGATTTAAAAAAGATTGTTAAGTCTATCATGTGAAAGGATTTTGACTGATTCACCTATTAGGATGAAACAATAGATCTCTGACTTACAACTAGATTGCTGATAGAGATTCCTTGATTGTATTGATCACCTTTCTGTGATGAATATGTCTATGTTGCTCCTCTTTTGATATGGTCTTCACAATTCACTCTTTATCTGTTGCTTAGCTTCAAGTATTCACATTCACATTTTTACACACTCATTATCTTACATATGGATGTGATAAAATATATATTACATATATATATACCAATCCAAATTACATAGTTACAAAGTCAGCTATCATACAAGTTAACACATATATCACAAAGTCGGCCCAAATGAAGACACTTAGGTTTTGAAGATTGACTTGGTGAAATTTTGATACTCAACACCACTGTAATTACTCAGCATTTTCATGCACTTGGTAGACATAGAAGCTTAGTCCATACTGATCACTTCAAAGTAGTCTTGAACTCTGTCTACACTGGTGACTCGATAGATACTGTGTAACTTGGCATAAACTAAATCACTTGGTAAATACATAAGCTCAGTTTACACTAGCTTTGCATTACATGAACTGTGAACTCGGTAGAAACTACAATGCTCAGTAACTACTGAAATGCTTGGGTTGAACTGCTAGACTGAATATGCTTGGTTTGAACTACTGGGCTTCACACTAGCTAAATACACTTGGTAACCACTAAAATGCTTAGTAGCTACTAGAATTAGTCCAGAAAACTCAGTAGCAATTGTAGAGCTTAGTGGCTATTAAATTACATGGCAAACACTATAGATTGTTCAATGACCTTAGTAGCCATACAAAATCTGAATTAGTGTGTGTCACTAATAACAAACTTGACTGATATGTCAAAAATGTATATGTATATATATATATATGTGTATATATACATACATACACATGTGTGTTGTTATGGATGTATGTATATATATATATATATATATATATATATATATATATATATATATATATATATATATATATATATATATATATATATATATATATATATATATATATATATATATATATATATATATATATATATATATATAGAGAGAGAGAGAGAGAGAGATCTTGTGGATCGTGGAGTCAGTGGAGATCTAAGATTTCATTGTCATGCCCTTGTGATCTCTGTATATATATCTATGTATATACATATATATACATATGTATATGTATATGTATATAAATGTGTATATGTATGTATATAAACAGAGAGATCTTAGCACAATAGAAAAACAATAAAACTCACTCAACATGTAGCATGGCCACAGATGCAATGGAAACACCTATTGGTGAGTAGATTCCTCTTTTTCTCTCTCATTTCTCATGTGTTTATTTCACTTGAACTATTATTTCTTGGGGGCATTTTGTATTACTAGATTCATTTTATCTAGCAGGTAATGAAGACATTCCTAGACATACATGTGTGATGAATTTCTCACGAGCAATGAAGATGGACTTCCCCTGAGAGTAGAAAGAGGTAATGAGGACATTCTAGGTACTTTAAAGATTGATCTCATGATATTCTAGGTAACTTACCATGCTTATACACATATGGATGTTCAAGTAATCAACCTTACATTTAATAAAAGGAATATGTGCTTCAAAACTAGCTTTTAAACATAACTATATAACGAGGGAGTAAGGACGTATTGTTAGAAATAATAGTCCACCAAGATAAATAAGAGGGGGGGAGGGGTGAATCAGTTATCCAATAGTTTAAAAAAAATTATCCTCTTTAAATAGACTTAACCATTCAACCAAAGTAAACAACAACCATACAAAGATGCACATAAACAATTACTCCAAATATTTTGACAAGGGAAACCCTTGATCAGAGGGAAAACCCTAGTGGAAATGATGCCCACAAGATGATGTACTAATATAAATATTACTTGTTAGAGGATGGACCCTATTAGGAGTCTATTACAACATTTAGTACAATGAGTCCCTATTAGGAGACTTTGAATTCCTGTTAGGAGATTTCAACCCTATTAGGGGTTATGCCAACCATGTTAGGAGTTGTGGATGATAGTTGAACCCACTGTTCAAATAGCTGTAGGGTCAAATCAATGAACCCACTGTCCAATTGACCTAAATACTATTCTTTTTAGAATAATAGATGTGAAACAAGCTTCTACTTCTTCCTTTGTCCAGTATGTCAGACTTCTTCTCCTTCAGACCATGCAATCAAATTTGGAACTCAGTTCTCAATAATAATAACCCTTAAGGTCACTTACATGCATAGTTAAATCACTCTACTTCTTTAGTTCTCTAATTTCTCAATAGTTCACAAGTCTCATATGCTCTCTATATCTTAAAAATAGAAAACATCTTTCCTTTATACCATGCCCAATAATAAATCCTTGAGTCAGCTTCCCGCTTAATTATAATATGTCAGTAATTGAATACACATTTAATTAATGATGTTTGCTCACAGTCATAAGCAGACTCTTACTCATGCAAATTTCATACATGCACATTCTCTAGCATCATCACTGACCAGTATACTGTCTCTAGTTAACTATGCAACCTTTCATTACATTTGTGGTGAATTGCCAAAATCACATAATAGGAACTACTTTCCTAATACTCTATTTCCATATAGTTCTCTCTAGATCAATAATATCTTCCATATACTATCAATTTAGGTTCCGCACAATTACCCATGTAAGAAACACATACTATAGTGTACTTTGAAAACTGTGCATCAATAGATGAGTAATGTATTGTTCTTAACACAAAGATCATAGTATGTTGCTCTGTCAATCTTCACAAACTTACTACTATGTTGTCATCAATGATAAATACATTCATGAATACATCATATCAATGTTCTGCAATGCTCCCCCATAGTGATAGCATCAACATTCATGCTAACATGTATATAGGTTAACCTTACATTAACTATAAACTACAACACAAAGGTTGCACCAAGGTATTACAATATTGTAATTATAGAAAATTTCCCAATTCACCCAAGTGGGTGTATGATGGTGAAGAGTTGTATTAGGTGAGTAAATCTCACTAGTGATTATAGGAATACAACTACATCAAAACAATTAGAAACCAAAACTACATATTTGTTAGAGTAAGTAGTTCATGGGTCTTGATCCCATGGATATGGGTATGTAGGTAGCCTGGCAGGAAGAGTATGCCTCCAGTGTGTTGATGCCTTGAACATAGTTAGGTAGTTGTTGGCTAATTTCTCCCTCCCATCAAAGTGGAGATATTTGAATTTGAACAATATAATAGTCACATGTATTTGAATATTCAAATATTAGGGCACAAAAATGTGTTTTAAAACCTTAGGTTATTCCCTTATTTCCTAGGTAATGTGCAATTTTATATCCTTGCAGGCCAGTATTTCATCCACTGTCAGAAGTAAAAAGATTGATGATTCTCGCTTTTTCAAATTTTGAAGATGCAAGAAGTTTAGACAATGTGGGAAAGTGAGGTATTGACACATGGATTTCATGACATCATTTCTCTTGTGGGCCATAAAGTTAAGCTTGTTAGAACAACTCAAAGACATGTCAAGGCACGTTGGCAATTTGGTGCCATTTAATTGGCCAAGGTACTAACTATGCAAAGAGGTGGGCAAGTTTATGTTTCACCATCAAATGAAGGAAGATCTACGATGTCACTTTTTTGCATTTTGGAGTTGTAAGGTTTTTAAACAATGACAGAAAGTGAGTGTTTGACATGTGGCAAGTGGGACCTTTCCTTTTGTTGGTTGTGGGTGATGTGGACAAGGTGTCAAACAAGCTAGACTAGGGCCATGGTTCTATTGATTGACAGACTGACAAGTTTGGTGTATTTTTTAGAGCCTTTAGATGGGGGTAGATCCACGACCATCCTTTTTTTCCATGTTGAGTTTCCTGATCTTTAACTCATGAGACAAAGTGACGAGTTGACATGTATACACAAAAGGCCCATTTAAGGGAGTTAACAATGCCAATTAAGTTAAAGTCTGTGGTTTCATAAGATAGACATTGGTTAAGGTTTAAAGCATGTCATGGTTAAGGTGATTTAGCAATCAACACTTGAAGACTTTGCAAGGTGAAGAAAAGATAAAAGACCATTGGTCCACATGGCTCATCTTGGTTGCTTCACTGGGTTGACCCACTGATTTTGTTGATTTCTCAAGCTAAAAATGAGAGAATTATATTTTTTATGCGATTTGATCTCCATGATCGATCCCAACCACTCTTGAGTTATGGTCATACTAGAAAGTCATGAAGGACATGTTACTTGCCTCTTGGTTATCCATTTGAGGGAATTTTTGCATTAATGGTGTTTTTTATGTCAAGATCAAGGTTTCTCCCAATCAAGATTGATGATTTCCATGCCTTTGAAGATATACCAGATCAAATCATCATCCAAATTTCATCCAATTGCCCTTTGATAGTCTTAAATGCTTAATTGAATTGTGAAGCAATCTTTAAGTTATGCTTGAGCTATAAAAGCACATTTTTAAATCTTTGTAAGGGTTGATCTTTCTTTGATTGTCTAGCCTTGTATCCATATTTTCTACTACAATATCCTATGCCTCTGAGCCACTATAATTTTCTATTGTGTCTCCTTCAGCCATTAACACACTGTACAAGACTTCTTTGCCTCTGGTTAATATTCTTGTCTATATTCTGCAACTATATGATTGTATCTATTTTTGACATTTGAATGATATTAAGTGAAGTCTCTTCCTATAAAATTCTTGTGTTGTCTAAACTACATGCGGTTGTTAGACTAAGAAAGGTTTGAATCTATATTCTTTGAGATTATAACTTGTTAACTATGCATTTATGGGCAGAGTTAAGGTCGACACTAGTACATTTGACCCCATTTTTAGACCAAAATTTTTGACCATCTAAAAAAATGGGGTCAAATTGGTCATTTTATGCAGGCAATGTATATAATTTTTTTAACTAGAAGCCCATGTTGGTCAAAATTTTGACCAACATGAACTTACACTTTCCCAAAATTAAAAACAAGCTCTTTGTCGTGCCCTAATTTCAATCTTACGTGACTGGAAGAAAGGTTGTGCGATTAATGTTTGTCCTATACTGAATTTTGTGGCACCATTACATGCAGAGGAAGGGTTTGAAGATTACGTGCCATTAACATTTTACTATGTGAGTTCCAGCAACGTTTGGCAGCTTCAGTGCAACCTCTGCCAGAATAGTAAGGTTCTATCTCTGTTATATCTCCTTCTTTTCGTTGTTCAACACATCATCTTCAATGTGATTGGAATTCGTAACATATAATTTTCCTCAGGGGCTCCCACCTTACATGCCTTGCGTGGATGTTCTATTTATTGGTTTGGGGGTTTTCTTTTCACTGCTAGACACCTCTATTTTAAGCTGTGATCTTCTAGCCATTGGCTAGCTTCATGGTGGATTCCCCAACTACAGGTTTGATGCTTTGGATTGGCATGAAAGGTTTTCCAAAGCTTTAAGAGATGCAAGCTTTGATTCAAGTTGCCTCAATTTTAGGATTTCAACTAAAGCCTCTATTACATGTGCATCAATTAATGACTCTCTACGGCTGTCATCAAGATCAAATTTTGCAAGAGCTTTTGCCATTTCCAATTTTGATTCAGCTGACCCCCTGCAAAGGCAATCAACCATTGGCTTGCACTAGCTTTCCATCACCATAGCTTTAATGTTTTCCGAAGAGTCTGCCAGTTCATCTAACATTTGTTCAATTTCTATTCCCTTGTTTAAGCATCCATCACCTACATCATAATGCAAAAAGCTATTGAGATAGCTGATAATGGATTCTTTGCTTCTCACAATTACATAATAATTTCTATTCAACACTTATCCATAAAATGAGAATCTTCTAGTTCGAACAAGCCTTCAAGAAATTGTGATATTGGTGGCCCCACTATATTGGCTTCTCTTTTGACTATAGCTCCTCAATTATTCAGTGCCTCTATTCCCTATGTTTCGCTTTTAATTGTTTTCATAAAAATTAAGCTTGTAGAGTCTTTAAGAAACCATTTAGCAAATGGGTGAAAGAATGGAAAAAATATAGAAAAGAGACAGTTCAAAATAATTCACACAATTAAAACTATGCTAGAGTTTGTGTAAACTGATACAAAAATTATGTACCCCATTTTCTTCAATACAGATTCTATTCACAAATAAAACTTATCTACATCAATTGTACCCTTGTTTATCCAATGTGCTCACAAGTTTGAACCTCTTCACATTGATGCTGGTGGCATTCACGCCAGATCACTTAATGTTGATAAAGTTATAGACCCTTGCCAGTGTAGTCATGGGTTTTGTCTCTTTTAATATGTGTAGAGAATCCTCTTTCATTAGATAACAACACTCTTATGATCTCAAATCAACCCATTAATGTAGAGCAATTAGTCAGACCCTAGAGTGGGTTCGGCTATATGTAACAGATCACCGAGTTGGGATAACTCATCATCCTATTGAAGATATAATGCAGGGTGAAGGCTTGGATAATTTTGTTGATGCTCTTGTTTTAAAATAGGAAATGGATGCAATTGCATCTTTTATTGATACCTCTTGATATTGGTAAATTCTTCTCATAAATTTCATGACCAGGCTACAATTTTCAATAGTTCTAGCAATGTCTTGAGGATCAAATCAATTGCTTGGCACTAACTCGTACAATTCCACATTTTAAAGTTTTTGTAGCATTTATTGTATTACTAAATATTTACACTTTAATCAATTATCTTTGATGTTATGTTAATAATGGCATCAACTATGGTCTTATCATTTCTATTTCTGTCCTTGGAGACTTGAAAATGGAGGAAATGGAAATACTCTTTAAGATATAGGAAAATATAGAAAATAACTCTCCTGGAAACCCATTTCATGTCTTCAAGCACACAAATAATTTGATAACATTCACTTCTATCAGTAAACCACCTATATCTGTAGATAAAAGTGAGAAAAACAAAATTGAAGGCCCTAAACCAACACTTTCCTTATTCGCAGGTAGATCTATGTGACCAGATTCTCTATAAGCCCTTCAGAAGAGGAAACACTTAGTTTCAACCATGGAACTAGACTAGGGAATGTACAGTGAGATAGGAGTAGACCAAAAAAGCCAACAATCCATAGAATCAAAACACTACAAAGCAACAACCTCCGAACATGGAGAAATCTGATGCAGTTGTTCAAGGTTATTGGCACTTGCAATAAATGCTTTTCTATAAAATTTTAAACATGGAGAAGGTTAATATGGAATTCTTCTACGGACCACAAGGGGCATCCTTCTTACTTAAATTTAAATGGTCGTAGAGTTTAGGGCAGTAAACATATGATAGTCCTCAATACAGGAAAAAAACCCTAATCCAGTAGTATCCAGCCAAGCATATCTTACATCAATATAACTTCAACTTTCAGGGGATGACTACCAAGTTATTACACAGAAAGTTCCAAGAATGTTGATATATATAAAATATATAGATTTCTTCACTGAAACATAACTAGGAAGGAGAACTCCTCAACAACAAATATGCCAAACAATAATCTAAATTGTAAAATCATTGTATGTGGGGAGTGTTGATGTGTGTTTTATGAGCATATTAACCGTAGAATAAAATATTGGAGTATCTTATCCTCTCTTGATCAAAATTCCATGCATGCTAAGGTTGCAAGTAAGATCACACAAGTAATTTCCAATGTTCCTTGTAGGTTGCATAGGCTCAATGGTAAATGTGATATGTTGTAGGTTATGATCCAACAGTAGGTTATGTTCCCTGTAGGTTTTCTAATAGTGTTATAGAACTAATTAACATCATTAGTTACATCTTGGGGTTTGATCCAATTTTCGTTCATTCTTAATCCTTGCAATTATCTTTTTCAAATCCAGTTTCCATTTCTTTTCTTTTTTTCTCTTCAATGTTAGTTTGTGTGAGTTTTGATGTTTTTTTCTTCTTCTTCCTCATTTTCATATTTTAACTTAAAAATTTCCTACCTTTATCTATCTTCTTCTATTCTATGACCTTAGATTTCTTGGGTCTTGGGCCTTATGTGATGCAGAGAATCTACTCAGTGATTCAAATTTGCATGTTTCATTATTCTTCTTTGCAAAAATCAAGTAGAGATTCACAAGAACTTTTAATTTGCTGATGACAATAATGTCTCCAATACAATACAATAGCTTAATTGTCTCACTCCTTTTCCAAATGTTGAATTGAGACTTAAAATATTTTGAACTTCGAGTAGTCAAAATTTAAATGGACTAAATGACAGTAAACAGATTTTAATGCAACTGACTACTTAGAAAATCTTTCTATAATTGTTTCCCATCAAACAATAAACTCTTTCAGCAAAGTCCATTTCAAATTCATTATGTCCTGTAATTCTATCAATATAATATAACCATTAAGATTTTCAATGGCATGGCTTCTTCAATGACATACCTTTGCAAAATGGATTGCTCTCGGGTCCCTCTGAATGGTGTCACTGTCATTACAAACACACATTCAATTTACATATTGTGACCAATCTAAAAATCCCTTCAATACAGTCTAACATCCATACGAATTATAAATGATATTTTTTCCCTTTTTAATTGTGACTGTGGCAACAAGTCTCTTGGAAACATTCAACCATCTTCCATTATCTGGCTACACTCAATCCAATATGCACAGACCGGTTTGTCTGGAACTATTTTAGGTTTCAATGCATAAGAATGTTTAAGACTTAATCATTGCTTAATCAATTTTAAAGAGAAACCCGATGTATCACACTAGACTGATGTTGTTCCCAAATTGGGACTATTTAAATCCGATGTAGAACTAAAACCAAATATTTAAAAAGAAACTGGTATCATAAAGCATACCCCAATTTCATATTCAAACATTTAACTTCTTGAAACCAATAACCGATACCAAGAATTGACTTGGAGCAAAAAAAAATTGAGATCTTTGAAATTGTATTGTAATTGGTGATGACTTCAATCACAACTCTCTTTTAAACTATTGTTAAACCATTTCATACTCATTGTGACCAGCCACCAAGGTAAGAATAGAGAAATTATAGATAGATTTAGTATCTTCAAACCAAATAGCAATTAGCACAGGTTTTGAATACAATATAGTTCCATAAAATTTGTTTACTCCATCTATGATGATTCGAAAATTTAAGAACATAGAAATGTGCATAAGAACAATGAAGAAACAAAAGATCTGAACAGAATTAAATTCTACCATTATTCCATTCTTGATTCTCAAATCTTCTCATACTACTACTATTCAGAAAAATTATATATATTCCTCTCGGGTTTCTTTAATTACATATATCTAAAGATATTCAAAAGAAGGTAACCCAATAACTAATTCTTAAAACTGACTTTTAACTTCCCACACCCGACTCATTATAATTCTAAATATAATAAAGATACTAGTAAAGTATCTTGGAGTTTATTCAAAACTCTTAACTTATAACCCCCAATTACATCATTAAATTAACTATATAAAACTAAGACTCATCCCAACATTATTAAAATAATCATTTAAAGTGCATTAGAATCTCGGATCTTGAAAATAATTGGAGTCTCTGGATGCCCTTGTATCATTATGCCTTTGCCTTCTTCCTTGTAGCTCTTGTAGGTCCCTATTTAGCTAGTTTTTCTAGCATAGCAGTAGGAGGAGTCTGATCTCCTTGTAACCTTGTGAGGTTGAGGAGTAACCTCAACTTTTATTGCCAAAATATCAGGTGTGTCTACCACCTCTACACTCTTCGTAATGTTGTCCTTGATTGGTTTTATGCTTGTGCTTCCCAATTGAACCTTTATTGAAACTTTGCATCCCTTCTTCATCACTTCCCATTATTCTTTGATAATGCCCTCCTTTTTTCTAATATTTTCCACAAATTTCTCTACCTTAATTTTTATATATCATTTGTATAATTATTCCCTTGTCTAAATTTCTAGTTATAAGTCCCCCATATTTATGCTTCCTTATCTCTAGGTGAGACCAACATAACCTCAGCATGTTTTTCAAGAAATTCTTGGCTAACCTCATAACCAAGAATGGTGAATAAATATCTCTCTAGGATCAATAACCTCCATGCATGCCAAATTAGTTTCAACCATAAAGCAATTTATATCTGTATACTTCTCCACAACTAACCTACGTATTGTATGCATATATTTCATCTCTATTTGAAATCCCTTGAACAAACCAAGCAGATCACAAATAATGTCACCTTTGTATTACATGTGGTAGTGCTCAGTTACCAAAGCATTTGTTGGTACATAATTAGTCGAAGCATGTGGGTGCATGTTTCTTTTCTTCATTACAAACACAAACATTTTAGTTTAATCCAATGGCTTTGCTCAATCGTTTATTGCTTAATCATTTAATGTTTAATGTTGATCATATGAGCCCTATAATATCTAACGCCATAGAATTTTAGGGCCGCCAGCCGGCATCCCCACATTCCATATGAAATCATTTGAACATAGGGAGATCTCTAAAAAATAAATGATTTTAGAGATAACTAAAAGAAATGTGAGTACTTCAAACTTATCATAAGAAGGAAATCACTTATTATTTTCTTTTTTATGTTATGGATGATTTCAACTTTCAACTTCACCAAAAGACCAAGGATGTGTTGAAATATTTCACTATTTTGAATGCAATTGTAGTCAGTATATTCTAGGTTTAAATGTGTCAGATTATAGCAATTCTAATTTTTGTAGATACACTGCTGGATTTTTTTGTGTAGATATTTTGTATTCAACATTTTGATTTTGTTGATAAGTTATCCTTCTCTAATTAACATACTCTTTCAGATGGAAATAATTAACATACATTTTCTATAAATCCATATTTTGAAAACATCTATGCTTTCTAGAAATTATAGGATCATTTTAGTTACATTTGAAAACAATAATCAAGAAAAACCATGTGTGCAGATATAAACATTAATCACAAAATTTCCAATTTATTTGCAGATATATTTTCCTGTGAAGAAAGACCACGCTTGACAATACGAATGGTGAACAAAATGAGACAATGGCTACATTGTGGGCTCAGTTTCGAAGAAAACCAAATAAATGTTATTGTCCTTGCAAAAAGTGTAAACGGTTAAAGACTCGAAGAATTCTAATCACAACAACCCAGAGTCATTGTAGGCAACATGGTCATGTTGAAGGGGGCCATGATTTTTGTCCATTGCTGAATGTGGATTTCATATTGGAGGAACATGGAGGTGTGAATATCCAAGTTGAGGATAACACTTTCATGGAAGAAGATGATAATGTGCTAGAGGACATGATTGAAGAAGATGGTATTGGGGAAGGTGATGAAGAGGCTCACAATGCTGGTACTAGCAAATCTGATAATGATGATGAAGATGGTCTTGATATACCTTTACTTGAGAAGGCACATGAGCCCTTATATGAAGGCTCCCAAACAACTCTACTCTCGACTATAGTGTTGTTGGTGAACTTAAAGGTTATGAATGGTATATCCAATGTAGCAATGTCACGTATGCTAAGGTATGTCATTCTTGTCATCTTCAATGTTAGCATACAATTACTATTCATTATATTAACAATGCATATTTGTTTTTGTAGGTTGACTAGTGAGTTTTTGTTACCACCATCAAACATTTTGCCTCGTTCGTACTAAGAATTATCTAACATTATGGATCAAATTGGAATGAAGTATCAAACAATACATGCATGTCCCAATGATCACATTCTATATCATAAACAACATGAATTTGCAACAGAATGTCCTAATTGTCATAGTAGTAGATATCAGTCAGATCAAATAACAAAAAAAGTGCCTCACAAGGTTCTTTGGTACATTCCCATTATTCCACATCTTCAACGATTATTCAGGTGCACTAGCTTAGCACAATTTACGGATTACCATGCATGCAATAGAAGTCAGGATGACATTATGCGAATGCCTGCCGATGGTTCTGCATTTAAAGAGATAGAAGAAACATGGTCACATTTTAAAGAAGAACCTTGTAATCTGAAGCTTTCATTAGCAGCGGATGGTGTCAATCCATATGGAGATATGAGATCTGTTTACTCAGTGTGGCCTATTTTTGTTATTAATAATAATATTCCTCCTTGGATGTCCATAAAGAGGGAGCACATAATGTTGTCAATGGTTGTGCTAGGTATTTTTTTCATTTTATAGTTATCTAAATTAATTTATAAATAGTGCATGAAAATGGTCATAATAATAATGTAATGTTTATGTTCATTCAATTGCTAGGTAAATACCAAGTTAAAGATATGAACGTGTATATTGAGCCCCTAATTGACGATTTGTTGAAGTTATGGAATGGCATCACTATGTATGACATCTCTAGACCGATAGGACATTGACAATTTCAATTCCATGCAATGCTTGTATGGACAATACATGATGCCCCTGGGCTAACTCATTTTTGTGGTATGTTATATTGTTAATATCACATATTTTTGGTCTATTATATTGCTTACACATTACTATCAAATGTTTAAGTTGTGCATGATAATTGTACATGATCCACTTCTACATGATCTTTTAGGTCTTCAGACAAAGGGAAAATTTGCATGTCCAGTTTGTGGTCCGAAGATGAAATCTCATCATTCAAAAACTTTAAGAAAGTAGGTGTTTGATGAGTTTAGACACTTTCTCCACAATAATCATAGGTATCAAATTGCTAAAAAACATCTTTTCAATGGAAAAGAAGAGACATCATCAAGGCCACGAAGAATGACACCTCATTTATGGAAGTTGGAATATGATCGACTAAATTGTCGAGGTAATATCCAATTTTTCGTCCAAAGTTTAAAATTTGTATTTTGATATTGTGTTATATTTACTAATGTTGTAATTGATGCTTGTGAAGGTCGTCAAGGCATCAATGACCAACTTCCTAGAGGAATGAAAAGTTATCCTACTCAATTTAGTAGTACCGTACTACAAGGATCTCCCAATTGCTCATTTGTTTGATGCTATGCATATTGGAAAGAATGTAACAGAGACACTATGGAAAATGTTGGATGGAAGGCGTGATAGAGAAAAAATTGCCAAAATTTGTACCGACATTTATGAATCCAATCATGCACTAAAAGCTTCCATTGAATCAAATAGCAATGGAGATTGCATAAATACAAGTGTCCTTCCTTGGTTATTAATGAAACAACAAAGTGATGCATTAAAAGGAGTCATAAAAAAAACAAAATTTCCAACAGGATTTGCTGCAAATATAAGCACTCTTCTATTAAAGAAAGGCGATTTTGGGCCAGGGTTGAAAACACATGATTGGCATACCTTCGTCAAGGTAAGTCATGTTCTCTATTTACAGTATATTTGTAAGATTGAATGTACTACCTATTGCATTATTTAATAATATATTGAAATGATCATTTTTAATGATTGCAGTTCGTCCTACCTCTATCCCTTCCACAACAGTTTGACAATAGTATTAAACAAATTATATATGATCTTGGAAAATACACGAGGTTAGAAGTGTTTTTTCTTAGATTTGTAGCTTTTTCTCTTAAATCTATTGTAAAATTTTATTTGAAATCTCGTTTATCTTGTTTTGCGTGTTGAATCTCTTTTAGGTGGTTATCATCTAAAGAAATTGACGAAAAAGATATAAAATATTGGAAGAGAAAAATTCCACTGCTTATGTGTGAAATGCAAAAGTGTTTACCTCCAACCTTTTTCAATGCTCAAGAACACTACCTCATACATCAAGTTGAGGAGATTGAATTCTGTGGACCTGTACAAGCTAGATCAATGTGGCTGGTTGAGAGGCACTTGAAATTTATGAAGGGCTTGGTTTGACAAAGAGCACATCCTAAGGGTTCTATGATAGAGGGATATATGATATACTAGACCATGGTGTACGTTACTGAATATCTTCCAAAGTTTGCAGCAGATATCTATGTAGATTGCATTTGGGATCCCAACTCTAATGACAAATTTGAAGGGGAGTACCTGACGGGGAAAGGTAGAATGAGGAGGCTGAGAGGTAATTATAAGTTTTTTTTTTAATTTTAATAATTATTATTCATCATCAATATATATAAGTTGTTTGTAACTAGTGTAATTGTTTTCTTTATAGTTGGTCGTGAGTGGGATGCACTACACTTGTATATTGCAAGTTACAATCTTGATTGGATGATAGTATGGATTGAACAGTCTCAAGAAAATGGTTGCTCATTAACATGGGATGGTGGTGTATCATTGGTCAAAGAAGCTCATCGTAATGGAGATCCCAATGTTACACAAATGGTACTTGATCTAATATATGGCTTAAGAGATACAAAGGTACGCATAAGATTACTAATCATCACACATAAGTTTAATATCAACTCACAGATTGATGCAAATAATCTTGACATGTTTGAATAATTGTAGGTCAAACACCACAAAGCTATGTACTACCATGGCTATAAATTTCACACAAAAAAGTTAGATGAAACGAAGAAAACATGTGATTTCGGGATAAGTGTTGTCTTTGCGGTCACCAATATTTCATCTAGAATTGACATACATCCTCAACAATCTGAAAATCGATACTATGGCATTTTGGATGATATACTTGAGTGTGACTTTAATTCATTCAAAATAGTTCTATTTTTCATCAAATGGTTCAGGTTACGACTGAATCAAAATGATCCTGATAGGAATGTTATTGAACATGATAGTGGATTTAGTATGATTAATACAAGGTCATTTGAGCCAGTCGGAGATGAGCCCTATATTCTTCCAAGCCAATGTGAGAAAGTGTTTTATTTTGGTGTTCCACACAAACCAGGTTGGTCATTTTTTGTTAGACATGACCCAAGAGGAAGGCCGGCAAAGTATAATGTGATCGAAGAAGAAGAAATTGAAGGAAGTAGAAGAGGAAGTAAATGATTATCAGGAACAACAATTACCCAGTGATGAAGATGAAGAAGATGGTGATGATTTTGGTCATGCTGATGATAATGGTGATAATGATGATGATGATCTTGATGATGATCATGATCATGGTGATGATCATGGCGATGATGGTCATGATAATGATGGTGATAAAGATGATGATGATGGCAATGAAGATGGTCGTGGTGACAACGATGATCAAAGTGACAAGTATAATGATGGTGATGATGATGATGATGATGACATGGATGAAGATAGTGATGATCAATGAAATGTCCAGCTAGGATCAATGTCAACTATGATGGGGTCTTGTATGACCAAACTTTTTTTTCTAAACCATATGTGCACATATAAACATTAAGTAGAACATGTGAAATATTTTTTTAAATATACACATTAGTTACACTAAATTTTTAACTTAATAAAAATGATTTACATATACAATCTACTTTATTATTAATATTTTTTTTTGGTAAGTCTATTACTTTAATTTCGCTACTGATTTCTAAGACTTACTAATTTTTTTCACAGGGCGATATGGATGCACCATCTTAGACACCTTCAGTACAGGTAAACATTAAATATTGTAAATTTTAATGTTAATATGGAAACAAATGTCGTATTATTATGTTCTTTTCTTTATGGCTTTGGAGTTGTTTTGATGAAATTTTACTGATATTTGATGTCACAAATGATAGGAAAAAGCTAGAATGACCGCTGATCAAATGCGATTTGAAATACGGGCTTCATATCTACATAACATCGCCCTTAGTACTGACCCTGTGTTCATCACCTAGAAAATCAAGCAAAGATACACTGATGAACTTGTTAACATTATCATCGAGGCTGACAAAAGTGAGGAGAAAGAGGCACTGAGAGTAGAATTGGGCCGTAGAATCCAATCTTTGCAGGTAAGCAATAATTCAACTAAAGCAATAATAGAAGTTCAATAGATATGAATATTTTATACTATCTTATGGATCATGATCTCTAATTTTATGTGTACTTGTACACACATTTGTGCCATTTGTGACATCACATGGTGAACATGGTGATGGTCGTTGCGCACAACCTTCATGTAAGTAGCACTTTGTTTGTTTTCATCAACATTATAACACTTACTTTTTTTTTGTGGACATTTGTAGCTAGTATTCCATTTGATCTTTATCCATTGCAAATGTCTTTGCTAACAATATTGTATTCTTCATCTCATGGTGAAGTGCAGACTCCTCCTTCAGTTGCCGATCCACTATTGCCTAGTGCATCGTCAGCAACAAGGGGCATGCAGACATCCTAATCTATGCCCACTAGAATTGGTAAAACCTTGTTTTACTATATTTTGTAATGTATTTGTACAAGTTGATGAACAATGAAGTAGCATATCAGTGCTTAAATGATGTCTATAGAAGCCTGCATACACACAAACACATGCATACACACACCATGCATACATACATACATACATATTTTGCATTCGTGTGAAGACCCCGCTTAGATGAAATGATTGCTATATGTTCCATTCATGAGAGATGAATTCTTCTGAACTAACTACTCATAAAATCCTTATAAACTATTGCAAAATCTGATTGTTAAAAATAGGACATGCAGTCTAGGACATGCAATCCTTAATGGAATGCGAGGAAAAAACATTTTTGCTAGTCAATTTCTTCAATTTGATTATATCCATAAGTGTGCTTTAATTCATTTGGTGTCTACTTTAATTGTCACAATGTTTCAGTTGATAGACCAGCAGAGAGCAGTACTGCTGAAGCTGATCCATTTCCTAGAGCAGTTCGTGTGATTAGTACTAGTTCATATGAAGGGACATTATTGCTAAATAAGAAAACTATGTTTCCGTTAAAAGAACGAAAGCTTCCAGGTGCTTTAAAATTGTTTTTATTTAAAGTGTAAATTTAATTTATTTTTATATTAATCATTTTGGACTGATAAATCCTTTATGTTTTTGTTGGTAATAATGTTTTCTTTGACCATCTTTTTCATATGACATTGAGACTATTCGGACCCACCATACGTAAAAGGTACGTAGTTTCATATCATTGCTACATAATTTTTCTTTCCTTCCATTTATTGTAATATATTAAAGTTATTGATCTAACAATCTATTTGTTTTTAAAAAGGTGGAATTTACAAGCCGTGGAATTAAAAAATCAACTCATTGCATCTTTTGATGAGAAATTTGGAAAAAACATTTTTGACAATGGCCTACTTCTGAAAAGAGTAGCAAAGCATATAAAGACTGTGAGGGATCAATATAGAAGGGCTCTTAAGGATAACCCAAAGTAAGACCATCCTGTTATTATTCCACCAATGGAGTGGAATGAAATAGTAGAAGATGCAAAGGAGAAAAGGCTATGTGAAGATAGAGATAATGAAGCAACACAAGGCAAAAAGAGGTATGTCATGATAGTATTAAGTACATTGTAATCATGCACTAATTATTCATATTTGTAAATATATAATCTAAGGTGTTTGAAATTGTTCATAGATTGCAGGACACATCCGTGGCTACAAAAGCGAGACTAGAAAAGTTTGGCCAACACAAACTTGGCTCTGGTGGCTATCTGAATCTCTAGTCTCGAGTTGTAAGTAGGAGCAATGATATGAAATAATTTTTTTAAATATAATGTTGCAAACAATTTTTTCTAGTGAAACCATACATACAAAACTGATGATATTAAGCAAAAAATACAGGGCATAGAATTCAATGTGGAGTTCATAGATGAAGATAGAAAACTTGCCTTGAAGGAAGGCTATAGAGTCATGGTTGCACGCCTACGTGAAGAATCTATAAGCCTTGCCCAAGAATCCAGTTCACCAAATGATATCTCACAGGTAAATTGGTTAGATGAAAAGTAAATGAAATTGAATAGTTGATCCTTTTCTTTTTTGGTATTAGTTTTGAACGTAAATTGACTGCATAACAATGTGCATAACATTTTATTGTAGCCTTCACATTTTACCATAGAACCTGCTTGTGACGACGGCCATAATGTGCATTATAGTGGTGGAGGTATTAATTTTCTATTGGAAATTAACTATGCAATTATGAATACAATTTAACGTCCTCAATTGCAATTTGACGTGTATCCTTTTTTTGAATATTTCAGAGCATGTTCAACATCATGCCGAAGGAGTGGAACATGTTTCAAGTGTTCAACATGTTGACGTGGCAGCGGATCAAAATGTTAATGTACATGATGTGGCATTTTTAGGTAAGAAAAATGCATGTTATGTTGTACTAACACTTAATTATAGACTAGTAACAATTAAAAAAAGAAAAAGAGTATGCCAATTTATCCCATTCACTTGCTCTTGCAACAGAGCCCCCTTTAGTGCAACAACCTCCTGCTCTTGCAAAGAGAAGGAGCCATCGTAATTTGAAATTACATGTGCCAGAAGAGGAGGAGAATGATATAGTTATGGATGCTCCTATGAGTGCTTTTCTTAAGAGAGCTCAGAAAAACAAAAAGAAGAAATGATGTTTTAAAAATCTTGTTTGATAAACCTTGTTGGATAATGAAAGAACTTTGTTTTAAGTAATTATGTATGAATGATGCATATTAATACTGATTTTTATTTTATGTTAAAGAATATTGTTATGTCTTAATGAAGTCTTGATTAGTATTGTGTATTAATGAATTTTATATCATATTAATGAATGTTATGTGATTGTATTGATTGAATGTTATAGTTCATAAATGGATGAATGAATAAATGAAGTATGTAATTAGATGATAATGGGTACTTTAGATTGATGTTAGGGGGAGGGGGGTGAGGCCCGATGAGCATCCACCTTCACATGGTTGGCCTTGTTAAGTAGAGAATATTATAGTATTCTTGAAACCAAGTGAAACTCAAACTAACATAAAATGGACACTTCGCATGTGGTAGGTCTAAAATGATCCACGACTACTGCTGCCCATAACATGAATTTGTGAAATACATTCTGATATCACCAATTTCAACACTCTATTCAAAGCATAGGAGTGGTCTATAGTCTTAGCATGAATTTTGAGTAATGCCTCAGTCTAGATTGCCTTAGAAGTGGCTGGAAGAAGCCTGCACAAGTCTGAGACTATGAACTCTCCCTGCCTTGGCCAAGAAGAACTTGCCAACTCTCTACTATTATGGAAAACTACAGAGTGGTGTGGTTGGTCTGCAACCAACCAATAAGTTCACAATTAAAGGAATGAGCCTTCCTTCGCCAAGGATTGCCAAGCAACGATCTCAAGTGTACCAATTTGATCAATGCTCCAAACATGTGAAAGTTAAGGTTTGAGGTTGGATAAGTGTGAAAGTTAAGATTTTTTATAAACTTCCCCATACAGAGGGAAAATGACTTGAAAATTTTTAATTTTTGGTGTCTTCAAAAAACAAGGCAACAATTAATTCTAACTGGGGTCAAGGACTACGAAGGAAGTAAAGAATGAACCCAGGATCTCCCAAAAACCAATGCATTATCCGATGGGCACTAGAGTCATAATGGGAGGCAACACAGAGTCTTACTAGGGAAACATGCGACAAGCTAAAAATGAGACCAGCACAAAACAATTTAGGGTGGATATCATCTTTGGGTCTTCTCAAAGATTTGGTGTCCCCCTGGACTATGGGAGCCCCTCATTTATATTGCTTGGTTACATCTTAAGAGTAAAAATAAATGATGTCTGGGAGGATTATTGGAGTTAATGTGGATTCCCATAGGAATCCTGTACTAAGGATGGAAATGTAGACAAGGGAGCAACACATCAGGCAAGATAATGCCACTAGAAATATCTACATGATACATGCATTAATTACAATATATCTTCTATGTATGCAATCTATCATGGTCTGGAAGGATTGAAAAAAAATGTAGAACGTGTACATGGTTTGGCGGGAGCATTTATTAGTGGATTAAAGAAATTGGGCACTGTTAATGTTGAGGATGCTCCATTCCTTGATATTGTAAAGGTTATATGCTTATCGTTAAGCAAGGGGAGATGGGCATCAAAACTTCTATCATTACTGTCTCAGCTCATGGAATGAATCCTGCAAGTGCTACAATGTGTGGAATGAAAATTGTTGTTGTTTGAACTGTTGCTAAAGAAAATATCAATATGGAGAAACTAAGGAGGGTATTAAATAAGATATGTTAAATCATTCAAACTTTAGCTAATAATTCTGTCATAAAACTTTGCAGGTGTGCAAACTGTGGACATAGAGATGAGCATGCACAAGATAATAGTTGTTGGGTCTGTGGATCAGAAGATGGTGCTCAAGACTGTGAGAAAAATAGGAAGAAGAGTAGAGTTATGGCCATTGAATCCTTATCAGCCTAGTCACATCACCACTTCTATATATACCAAAGTTTATAATAATTATAGAAAGCACGGATACATTGGGAGTTTTGGGTATTTCAAGCTTGCAGATGAAGATGAGATTTCAAATAGATGCACTTTCATGTAATTCAGAGCAAAACCCAATAAAGTAACTCAAACCCTATTTTATGTTTCATCCTAACCAATGTTGATAAAATGTGTTGATGGATAATCTTGTTGCGGGTTTATGTTAAGGTCACTTGCTAGATCTTTTCACCTTCCAAAGAAGAAAATAATCAAAGGTTCCAATGTTTAATGCATTATTGCAAATTTATCATCTTTAATGAATTTCCAACCCAAGTAGTCTATTACACAGCCCCACCTTTGACAATTTTCTGAATACTGTGATCATTATGCTTAACATGGGCTAGTGATATTTTTAATAGTTGTAAATGCTCATTCTTGAGCATATTCTAATTGGAAAATCTCAATGAACAAATACACGTGATTTGTAGATTTTGATTATAAAATTTATTTTTGTATAAGGAGTTTAAATTAAATTTTCCAAACCAGTCGGAGGAGCTAATTATTTTGTCATGTTATCACAGTTTTGGTTCATAGATAAATTTTATGAAATCATCTCCTAATACCAAGCGGCAAAGTTGATTTTATTAGAAGGAATAGACCAATACTTTGGGAATAGACCATTACTTTGGGACATTGTCAGTGGCCTTAAAGAGGCGACTTGGTGGGGCAGATTGGTGAGCCTACATAGAGAGGCCAACTTGGTGAGACGAGATGGTGAGTCGACTTGGTGAGATGACCTGGAGAGCGGACTTAAGGAGTTAATCCTTATTGACTGAAAATCAGTGGTTAATTGTCTGCAAATTTGGTTGGAGACAACTCCTTGTGTTTTTCTAGTGCTTGGACCAATTTAGTTGCCTCTTTGTCAGTAGTCTTTGATTGTTACCAAGTCAAGCGCTACATTTGTCTAATTTCACTGCCATGTTTATGGTGACTCACTACAAGTTATGTTCTCTATTGTTTATTTGTATCTTGAATCCTTATCCCCAATCCTCAACCTCAATGTGGTTCCACTATCTTTTATCCCTGCCTTATGTTAGTATTGTTTGATGTTTTAATTATTTTCTTCATGTATTTGCTCAATGTAGGGGGTACTTCATGATGGAACTATAGTGGCAGTAAAGAAACTTTCTTCCAAATCATTCCAAGGACAAGAAGAATTTTCCACAAAGAAAATTTTCATTAGTCATGTGCAGCATTAGAACCTTGTAGCATTAAAAGGGTGGTGTGTGAAGGAGAAAGAGAGAGTACTAGTTGGCCGACACTCCAAGCTTCTCCAAGAGACACACTGTACAGATAGCTTCAGTTGCAAAGAGTTCACAGGTCAAAGACACCACGCTGTGATAGATTAACAGTAGCTAGTGCATGTTGGAGTAACTGGGAGTTAGGAGCCCTAAACTGAGATCATTAAAGACATGCCGTAAATAGCAGCATAGTTCCTCTGTTATCTGCGATTTATACTAGGTTCTCTTTATCATTTTTTTGTGTTGGTAACTTGTGTTAGTAATGTAAACATAGATTAGTTTCTTGGGATATAGTCAGTGATTTCTCCTTCATGGTTTTAGATAGATTAAATGTTGTACGAGCTCTGTTGTAGTGGAGAATAATAAAAATTCAGAACTCTTATCTCTTGAGTTTTCATATTGTTTGCACATTCCTTTGGTCTTGTTACTATGTTCCCATGAGTGATTTCTTATAGTAGTATCCAAGCTTAAGACCTGGGTTACATGCTAACTATTTGACAAAATACTTCTAGCCCAAACTTGATCTCCTTGATTAGAGCAAGCATGGATTATTACACTGTTCTTGATATCAATTATTTGCATTTCAATTTTATGAGTTTCATTGGTACATTCAGCATTACAAATTTGATTCTCATATTTAGAATTGGCTTAGTTTGATGAAGTTTTAGTACTGTCATTTCTTTCCAACATATTATCTAAAATTCAAACTAGAAGAATCACTTAAAAATCCCATAAGAAACTGCATAATAGTGAGGGTTAGTCATTGTTAAAGTGTTTGATGAAATGTCAAACAACTGAATTGGAAAGGAAATTGGTGCTTATTGAAGCCATACCCAGTTGGGGTTATTACATACCATTGATCTTTATGCAGTTTTGACAGTTTGCTTGACCACTTAGAACATTTTCATTGATTGTTCTATATGGCTTATTTGATATTCACTGTTTCAAATCATAGAGTAAGGTAGTTCATTTTGTTGTTTGAATACTTAGAAATTATTTGATATTACCTCATTGAAAAGGCTTATTTTCCTTCCATTCTGAATGGATAGATCTGATATGTATCAGTCATTGTAAAGAACTAAAAGTTGTGCTTTCATTTTCATAATCTAAATTGAGATAAGATTGATTTGTTCAGAAGGCTTTTGAATTTCTTGATTAAATGTAGACCTAAGTCTTTGAGTGTATATACAAAGTTCAAGCACATGCATATGCACGTGTGTTTCCTTTTATTGGTGATAACATTTCCTTTTACAAATTGTGTTTTGGATCAGATATAAATATCTGATCTACTTAGTTTTATCTGTGGGTTGAACTTTTACAAGATGTTGCAATTGATTGTCAATTTTCCTAAATGTCTTATATTATTGCTTTTAGTTATCAATTGACATCAATCTTCTAAAATATATCCAGGTTTCCATGTTGAAGGGAAGAGTAAATATTGTTGGTGGCACACCAAGCAGGTATTATGGTAATCATAACTATGATGCAATTATATTGGAGTTTGGGTTATGAGCAGACTTTTTGAGTCTTGATAATAAGATTTAGCTAGGAAAAATGAGCAGGAGATAGGAAAAAAATTAAAAAACTAAAGCCAAAAGGCTAAGACACTAAAAGGCACCTTTACAACTCTAATTTGCCATTTAAGGATACTTTTGCTTTTTGTTTTAATGTCATGGATTTTAACTTCTATGTGCCTAAGCTGATATTGCTAAATGATTATAAATATTCTAGTCCACCCTGTAGTTGAATGGTTGGGAATGGGCTCAGTAGAGGTCAAATATCACATATGAGGCCCTCAATGCAATAAGCGATGAGGCTGGGATCATGCCCTAGGCAACTTTGGCAGAATGGGTACTTTTCAATCCTTTACTCTTAGGCCCTTAGTCTAAAAGGTAAACTTTTTTGAAATGGGTACATTTGAATCCTTAACTCTTAGGTTCTAAAGCTTAAAAGGACAATGTTGGCAAAATTTCTTTTGTTCAATCTCTCACTCTTAGCTGAAGAGATTATCTTAGACTTGTGCTTCTAAATGAGGTTCCAAAAATGACTTGGGTATGGAAAGCCCTCTATTAAGAAAACCAAAAATGGTAATAGATGGAAAGTAACCGTGCACTTGAAAATTTACTATCAACTTTTGCCTCACACTTTGTAATCTATCATTATGAAAAGACTATGATAAAAAGGTTGCCAAAAAAAGCCATATGTGTACACAAGATGCTAAATGAGTGGTGGAACCACAGAAACCTAAGGAAACAGCTGATAACCAATTGAGGAAGAGTGGGAATATAAAATATGTTAAAAGAATGGTAAATGTTGTAAAAAATGTTATGAAGAGGATATGAAGAGAAGAAATCATTTATTGTGCATGTATACTAAACTAAAAGGAGAAATCATCTATATCTCCATCATGTAATCTCAGTCTTTATATCCATTTTGTAATCTCAATCTTGTTAGTTTATGTTTCCATTATTTATTTTTACATTTTGTTCTAGTGTACTATTTGCAACATAGCAATCTCCTTATTATTTCCCCACCATATCATGTTTTAGTATTTTACCACTTTTCCTGTTCTTTGATTTTTCTTTTTATAATCTCTTGTTCTCTTTTAATTGGTTATCATTTATTTGCTTTGGTTTTTCTACCCCCTTTATCATTTTGCCTCTTCATTGATGCTAATGCCAAGTATTTTTGTCAATGGGACCTTATCCCTCCATTGAAGCTAATGCCCAATTTTTTTGTCAAGGAACATTACTATTATTGTCAATCATCAATAGTTGAAAATGGACTTTTATGAACCACAAGATTTGCATTGAAAGAAGCTCTTGAGAATGACAACACACTTCCAATTTTACTATCAGAATTTTAGATCATGCTCATTGATGATAATGCCAGATTTTTTGTCAACAAAACCTTGCCCCTCCAATGCCACTCACAAAAACTCTATCTGCCAATATTGCTTCCTAGGTCATTCCTTTTTTTTTTTAGCAATTGATGCCCTTGGCTATCTTTTCAAACATGCTCTCTCTTCGAAACCTATCCATCGTATCTCATTGCTTGGTAATGCTACAGTGCCTAATTCCCAATGTTCTAATTACAACATGTTTATTTAAAATTTAGCTGATGAAGTAATGCATACCTTAGATATTAGACAACGTTTTTGCACTATCTTAGGATCCAAGCTTGCAATTCATTAAACTAAATTTATTATGATCTGCCCTAACTCACATCCCCATTGGATACCTTAAAATGTTGCGTAAGCATGGCCTGATTACTAGATAGCTTGGTATACCCTTTGTTATTAGAGTCTCTCTTGAAGATTTTTGGAAATGATTCATGACCAAGTTCAGAGGCAAACTTGTGAGCTAGACTTTGATTTCTTTCCATGACTGGCTGCATCCAAGTCACCAGTAAAATTCTCTTTGCTAGCCATGTCTACATTTCATCATTTTGATTGCCCTCCAAAAACTGCTACAATGAATGGACTTAATTGTTTAGGTATTTTATTCAGGCCAAAGGGGGCAAGAAGAAAGGTCATCCCCCTACTTCTTGGCTTCATTGTATCCAACTAAAGGACAGAGGTGGTATGGGGATTTACTGATTCATACACACAAGGGATTCCAAGATACAAAGGGAGTAGGCTTTAGAGTATTAAAGAGGTAAGATCATCCTTCTATTTTTGCATGTTGTAGTTTTTTTTTCTAAGAAATAAACTTTCTTAGTAGAAAATTATTACTTGAAGACTCAAAGATACAATTTGAAATATCTATCGTGTCCCCATACCTTATTACACTTGTTTATTCAAGAACCTATTGGTAGTTATTGGCTAATCTCTATTTTATTTGTTTGAAAATTTTATCTTATATATGGAGGGATTTAATATGTAGTCTTTGATGTTCCAGTTATCACAATGAGTAGCACATCTTAGAAGGCTTATTAGGAGGAAAAGTTCATTTTTAGTATTAATTCTATTATTCCCATTCTGGTCTTTTGGTTTAGGCTGGCATCAATTTTATTGAATTATATTTTATTATTATTTGTTTGATACAAATCAACATTCAAAATTTCAAATAGAATCCTCTTCTATAGATTTCCCATTTTTGTTTTGATTTAGTTTGGTGATATTAAGGAAGCACTGCCTTACAGTTATTGATTGCTCATATTCTAAGCTTGGCTTTGGAAGAATTGTGCTTCATTGACTAGACAGTTCAGATCTCTGTTGAACAACTCACCAATTTTTCTCGACTTGGGAGTACTCCTGAATCAAAATGAGAGTCTAATTACTCTTGCAAAAACTTTCCAAGAAGTTGTTGAAAAACATGTGACAATTTTTTTACTAAACTCCTGAGTAAATGCAAGATTTTCATTGGTGGTACAGGTTTCTGAGACCTTCATTTGGCCTTGGCTACCCTTTGTAATGTCCCTGATATGGAGCCAAGGAATTATAGGACTATAAAATGAACAATTAAGTACAAGGGAAAGAGCTTAAATTACAAATTTGGACTCTTAATTCCCCAAGGTTAGAAAATTAATTAAATAGTAAGGGAATGAATGGATATTCAAATAATAGCCTGAAAAGCTTAAGTCCTGGCAATTATTATTTTAATTGCTCATTATGTCGATTGGTGGGACCATGCCTTTCATTACAATGTTATGGCAACTAGGAAGTGTTGTTTTGATAATTAAAATCTTTGAATAAAACTTTGGGAATTCTGAATTATCTTAGTTGCCAATAGAAATCACATCTTCTTGTCATCCAAGATGGAAACCACAGCTTTTTGCCTCAAATGTTTTTTTTTTCCTTTTAAGTTAGCAATTGGAGTTGGGAAAATCTTCTATCTATATATAAATTTTGCTTTGCAAGTTTAGATACTGCTTTTCTAGGATGAAACCCATGGAAAACTAAGGATTGATGCAAACCCAAGTTGATAATTATAATCTATGAATAAAACATTGGGAATTATCTTAGTTGCCAATAGAAATCACTTCTTTTTGGCATTTTTCCTTAAATGTTTTTCTTTTCTTTAAGTTAGCAATTGGAGTTGGGAAAATCATCTATCTATCTATGAATATTTGGGAAAGGATTGTAATAACAATTTTGAAACAGAATAGGTCAAACAATTCCCAATTTTCAAGGCACTGTTGAAGAATCAATTTGAAAAGAAATTGTTGCATGTTTGACCTATTCCTACTACAGGTAAACCCACTATTTTTACAACCAGCTGGGCATTGCCAATGGATTCTTGGAGTTCACTGAATGATAAATAAGTAGGTGCAGGTTGGTATGTTGCAGCTTTCAAATCTTATATCTCTATGTTTACCCCTTGTATTAGTCACTTAAAAAATTCAGTAATTCTGCCAGAATATTTCCAGCTAGTAGAAGTAATTGACTATTTTGCCAACAAGGGTATTATCATTAAGAAATGTCTGCATGATGCATAAATCCTTCATGACTGTGAAAAATGGGTTTTGTTTGAGATAGTTTTATGAATTTTTAATATTCCAAGTAAGAACTATTAGAAGGAATATTTCACCCATTGCCCTCAGACCCCTACAAGGTGCACTGTTCCTTGATCCCAAATCGGGTCCCCACTCCCAAATCCAAATAATTTTTTTGATTACAAGGGGACAACAGGGAATATGGAGAGAACTCTTGAGCGCCTGCTAAGATGTTATTATTGCACAACTTGCTAATAATCTCTTTAGATGAGACAACTTCTACATTTGATATGGCTAATGAAAGTGGCCTTATAATTCTTAACTCATTTATAGTTGTTTTTTGGTCAATGATATATATTAAATTCTATTTTTGCTTTATATATGATGAAAAATTGTAGTACGCAAAAATAATTTAGTAATGTATGTTTTTGAGGAATAACATTTCTGTATATGAAAATTTTCAGGAAAATTGCTGAGTTTTTTGCAGAGTCCTATGTTTTTAAATATTTGACCTACCAAGTTATTCTCAAGTCCAAGTCTTTCAAGTTTCAACTATGTTAGTGAAATAGGATCGATTAAGCTATCTGAAAATGTCTTCTTAGATTGTTTGAGAGACGTCTCCTCTTTTGAATCAGCTCCTCACTAAGGATGGTTCAAGTGGGAATTAAATATTTTTTATTATTTCTCACCCACAAAGTAAAATTAATGCTTTTATATCATCAAACAATTTTTTATTGCATTAAATATTCTTGTTCTTTTTTAATCATTTCTTTTTAACATTTTTGTGTTGTCATTATCTATGTCAGTGAGATTAGCTAGGTGAAAGTCATCTATAGCTTGATGGGTAAAGACCTTTTTTCTTGCAATCATTTTAATGAAACTCAAGATGGAAAATACATGTAATATGTTATTTTGAAATGTCCTATTGATTTTTATAATAATTTGGTAGTGGACAACGTGCATTTGAAATAGCAAATTAGGTTGCACATGTGAACTACAGGAATTGTTGCACAACACTTATGTATCCATTTGGAGCACCTTCTGTAAAATGTGCACTCTGTCATTTTGTGACAGCAGTTGGAGTAAGTTAATTTTGAAATTTTTATTATGTAATTTTTATTTGAGCAATTTTTTCACTTTGAAACAAGTTTCATTGCGATGCTGGTTGTTTTGTTGTAGCAATCACATTTCTCAAGATCCTGTTATGTTTGAGACTCATTGATTATTGCATGTCGATCTATTGTTTTTGTTGTTTGTGCATGTTTTTTATCCATGTGACTATTTTTCCTATTTCATTCCTCACTACTAGGTCATTTTCTTATAATAGATGAACAATATGAGGATACCTCTTCCTGCACAAAGGCCTCCTACAGCATCTATGACACCCCCATCTTCTAGCTCACTGGTGAGTTTTACTTAGGATTATGTTTAGTATCTGTTCAGTGATGAGCTATGAACTATGTTGTTGGACACTCATGCATTATGATATCCACTGGCTTCAGGTCCTGGATTTGGTTAAACATGAGCATTGCAGTTGACAATTTTTGAATTCTATCGATTTTGGACATATCATTTTTTATTGCTTTGGAGGCATTTGCCGGATTTCTCATTTTTAATTATGTTCAATTTTCCATATTTTAAAAGTGTGTTCAGTACATGCATCTGTGACTATACCAAATTTTCAAATATATATATATATATATATATATATATATATATGTAGCTTTGCAAACTATGATTTAGTTGACAAGAGCATAGGTCTGGAATTGCTGTATTCACTTTTTTAAGTTGCTAAAGGTATGAATATTTCCATTGTGATTTGAATGCTGATTTATCTTCTCTGCAACAAGCATGGTGTAATTTAGTCCTATGGAGTTGCTAATGTTGGCAGTGCATTGTACACTACTAAAACTATGTACGTGCACCTAGGGCAGGGGGGTTTAAGGGCGGGTACTGCTAAAACATTGTGATTATATCATGCAACCATGGCTGAGTATGTCTTCTATTTATTATGAGTAGCAGCGAAGATATCTATTTTATGCTTCTTTTCTATTCCTCTGTGTCCTCAAATGTATTAAAAATAGCTGAGGGCACTCTTAAGTATACTTCATTGGTCTTCTCTGGTGCATTGGTTTTTATTTGAGTTAGTATCAGTAAAAAATAGCTTCATAATTGTTACTAATATTATGACTTATTGACATTAGTGGTCAAAAGCATTGTAGGATACAACAAAGATCTTTGTAAAGCCACAAAACCCTTATTTTTGGGAAATGTGTTGTACAGGTAGTATCAAAGGTCTAAACCAGCAAAACCCTTTACATAGTCCAAATGGGTATCCTAAATTGTTGTTTGTCTTGTAGGTTGTTAAGAAATTTTGCAAGATAATGATAAAAAACCTACATAGGAGGGCTAATTACAAAAAGGGCTACAAAGAAATATACAACTAGTTTGGAAAGCGATTGGAAAAAGGAGTTTGGAATTGTTTTTTTTGGTCACTCTAGGCCCAAATAAGTTAGTCAAGAGTATGAACATCTCCTACAATGCTAGATAAGTACAAGTACAAGACTTGGCAAAACAAAACTTAACAACCATGTTTACACAAGATAAGATAAGTTTGTGACTTGGTGAGTTGACCTAGGGGGCAGACTTGGTGAGAGAACATAAAGAGTTGACTTGGTGAGTGTACTTGAATTGTCAGCTTGGAGAGCTGACTAAGGGAGTCGGCCTGGTGAGCTAACATGGCGAGTCGACTTAAAGTGGCGAGTTGGTAGGGCAAGTGGGGGTGACTTGGTGAGCTGACCTAGAGAGTTGGCCTAGGGGGCGAACTTGGTGAATGAACTTAGAGAGTCAACTTGGTAAGCATACTTCAATTGTCAGCTTGATGATCTAACATGGGGAGTCGGCCTGACGATCTAACATGGTGAGTGGGCTTAAAGTGGAAAATTGGTGGGGAAAGTTGGCAAGCCGACTTAGCGAGGCCACTTAGAGATGCGACATGGCGAGCTAACTTGGTGAGAAAGCTCGATGAGTGGACCTAAAGATTGACCTTGATGAGGCACTTTGGTGGGGTGACTTGATGATCGAACTCAAAGAGTCAACTTGCTGAGTATACTTGAACAGTTGACTTGGTGGCACAAGTTGGCGAGCCAACTTAGCAAGTCCACTTGGTGAGGTGAGATGGTGAGTCAACTTGGTACGGCGACTTAGTGAGCTAACTTGGTGAGTGGACTTAAAGACTGACCTTGATGAGGTGCTTTGGTGGGGTGACTTGATGAGCAAACTTAAAGAGTCAACTTTGTGAGCGTACTCAAACAGTCAACTTGGTGACATGACTTGGTGGGCTGGCTTGGCAAGCTGACCTGGCATGCGTACTTGAACAGTAGACTTGGTGAGCTGACTGAAAGAGTCAACTCACTGAGGTGACTGGGTGGGAGTGACTTGGCGAGCTGACCTGGAGAGTGACAATTCAAATTCTACAAATTTCAGATGCTGGAACTTTTGTGGATGTGCAGGCCATTGCAACACATTGTAGGGAGGATGATGAACTTATTCTCAACTGTCAGACTCAGGCAAGTGATACAAATTGTAGAATCTTAACATATGGTTGTTCAAATTCTGTATTGCCTAAATGATTTCCTTTTAGTGTATAACTTGTTGTGCATAGTTGCCAAGTTTTCTTATTGTATCGAGCATATTAATGAAGAAGCATATTAGTTACTATTGATATTTTTTTAGGCATTCTATAAAATAGTTCACATGCCTTGCGTATGATATGAGATTTTGCATGCATCCTGCACTCTCTCATCTGACTGATGATGGATTACGGAGAGTGATCTGAAACGATGATGCTAAAACACACACAATCAAATCCAAAATGAACTTGCATTACAAATGGATTGTGGAAATTTGATATTGTTGATTTTGCATGCATGTCTACCAGGACAATCACTGCACTCTCTCATCCGACTGATGATGGATTACGGAGAGTGATCTGAAACAATGACGCTAAAACACACACAATCAAATCCAAAATGAACTTGCATTACAAATGGATTGTGGAAATCTGATATTGTTGATTTTGCATGCATCTCTACCAGGACAATCACAACTTAAACATATATGTTTAAGTTGTGATTGTCCTGGTAGAGATGCATGCAAAATCAACAATATCAGATTTCCACAATCCATTTGTAATGCAAGTTCATTTTGGATTTGATTGTGTGTGTTTTAGCGTCATCATTTCAGATCACTCTCCGTAATCCATCATCAGTCGGATGAGAGAGTGCAGGATGCATGCAAAATCTCATATCATATACAAGGCATGTGAACTATTTTATAGAATACCTAAAAAAATTTTACACACACGTGTTGGTAGAAATTTCTACCTTCATTGGTCAAAATTTCTACCTTCAATGGTCAAAATTTTTGACCTTCATTGGTCAAAATTTCTACCTTCAATGGTCAAAATTTTTGACCTTCAGTGGTCAAAATTTCTACCTTCAATGGTCAAAATTTATTAACCTTCATTGGTCGAAATTTCCACCTTCAATGGTCAAAATTTGTGACCTTCATTGGTCGAAATTTCTACCTTTCTTGGTCAAGATTTTCTACCTTCTTTGGTCAAAATTTCTACCTTGTTTGTTTAAAATTTTGACCAATTCCTGACAAAACTTGCACAATGGCTATGGATGTTTTTCGACCAAAAAAATTCTGACCAATGGGTTGGTCGACTTTGGTCGAATTTTGGTCGAAAAGTGGGTCAAAATTTTGACCAATAATGGTCAAAAAATGGTCTCGAATTTACTAGTGCGAACACTCTATTTTGGTGTATCACCCCCTTAGGTTAGATTAGGTAGATTTTATTTCATATATTCCTTCTCTATTTTCTTCTCCAAGTGTAGTTAGGTTCATACTGATAGTAAAGGAAGCCGACGTTCTCTAGAGACTTAGCCTCATAGTTCAAGTTTCACAAGGTTGTCCTTAGGTAAAAAATTTGGATAAGGGTGCAAGTTTTTGTGATAACAATTTTTGGCATGCTTGGTGGGACTAATATTCAGAAGATTTAAAAGTCTATTGGTGTCAAAAGAGAAGAATTTCAATTTGATGCTAAGATGATAGTATTGCTCTCAGTGTTCTAGGCCTTCAAGAGGCTCATCTCCACAAAGCACTTGGCATCTCTCCATCATTCATATATGGTTTTAGACCATAGTTTTTGTGATTCATGCCCAAAGTTGAAACAAGAGTATCTTCTAGAGGTAAGTTTCAATACCAAGAGATTTCATTTTCCAATTATAGAAGAAGAAAGACTAGAGTATCTTTATCACCAGTTAGGAGTACAACATTAACACATTCCCCTGCAAGATCCATTTCGACTCCTCCTATTTTTAGATCTCAACCTAGAATACCATCTACTCATATCAATAGGCTATTATTCCATATGGCTCAGCCTAGAGCTCATGCTTTTTCCACCTTTAATGGTGGAAGTCCTCTCCTATTAGCCCAAAGACATGACATACCAGTATCAACTCTTAAAAGTATACCTAATTTTACTGGAGAAACTTCCATCTCTCCCTCAAAACACATCCAAGAAGTTGAAAATATTTGTAATATGGAATATCTAAAGATGATGTTGCAATCAGGCTTCTAGCCTCATCCTTGAAAGGAAAAGCACTACAATGGTACAAAGGGTTGCCTCACAACTCTATAATAAATTGGGATGGGTTAGGAGCATCCCTATGCAAACTCTTTGAGGATAAAAGTGACTATCTTTTACTTTTAGAATAATTGACTACTATAAAAAGAGCCCTCCATGAATACATGACTTTTTTTAACTACAAATTTCAAAAGACATGGGATAAAATACCTAATCCAGTATAGCCTACCCATGGTAATGCATTCTTACATTACCTCAGAGCCTTTAATAGTGATATTTCCACTACAATAAAAATATGGAAGAAGATACATTACTTGAAGAAGATACATTACTTGATGCTAATGAAATAGCAATAAGGGTAGAAAATATCTTGATACAATGAGGAAAGTTAGCTCCCAAGCCTCCTATGCCTTTCTTCTCTGACATTCCAAATCACTAACTAACAATAGCCCCTATTCCTACACCTTCCATATCACAACCTCTTGCTCTAGCCCCTCAAGCTTCCATAGCTTCAAATGGAATGGATGAAATTAAGGAGATGATGCAGTCTATGATGTTGAACATAGATAAGAGATTTTAAAGTCAAGAGAGGAAGCTGGAAGATAGCTTCTTTGTGATGTAGAAAGTGAGCAATAAACTGGTGACTTTGGAGAGACAACAAGCTCAGGCTAGTAAGGCTCCTTAACTACAATATCAGACTCCAAACAATGGTAGGCCTCTAAATCATAATCATGGGAATACTTCTTTTGATCAAAGTGGGCAGAACAATCATGCTTCTACTTAAAATGCAAATCAGAGTAGGGCCCAGGTCTCTCAAAATAATATGGCTCAAGATCAATATTTTTATTCTTCTTGCAATTACTCTTATGCCTATTAAATGTGTCAAAAGTCTGAATCTTATTTATCTTTGACCACACAAGAGCCTACAGTAGGGAAATCATACAAAGAGAGCCAATCTAAAGATGCCTCACATTTGCAACGACAAGGTGATTGATCCTTCATGAATCACCAGGTGGAGGAACATTGTAATGTAAGCCGAGATTCCATTGCTCACAACACTAGGAGCAAAAGAAGAGTTGTTAAAGATACTAATCATCCTCCTCTAGTATGAACCATTGCACCAAAACCCCAAGGTGCTAGTGAAGGTCTCCCACTAGGATCATAAAATCCCACTACACTCCATAGTCCAGACTCTAGGCTAGATGTTCCCCCGTACATGGGCTCTCCCTTGGTCGTATGAGCCCTAAATGAACACTGCAATGCTGACATTGCAACCCACTCTGAGACTCAAACCTAAATGGAGGCTATGATACCACATGATACAAACCATTGCACTAAAACCCCAAGGTGCCAGTGAAGGCCGCTCACCAATATCATAACATCCTCCTAATTAGGATTCAACATCAAATGTAATAACTCATGTACAAGAAAAAAATGATCGACCCAATAAGAAAAAATAGGATAGTAGCCAAAACATTTGCAAGGACTAGGTGGCCATAGGAAAGAAGAGAGATTAGGAAGGCAATCAGAATATATGCAGTGGCCAAGACACCAAAGATGAATAGGAGGACAGACTCTCCTTGGTTGAACAGAAAGTTCAGAGGTTTGATTCCATCCACCAGATCATGACAAATCAAATCGTGGACACTCTAAATCATGGACACTCTACACACCTTGAATGAGAACATCGTCAATTTGGGGGATTCTCTAATGAGAGTTGGTCTTGGTGAGGACACGATGTAGAAGAACAAGCTAGACATTGACCAAGAAGAGGCTACTCGAAAAGACTCTAGGGACCAGGTGGACCAGGTGGAAACCCAGAACAAGAACCAAAAAGGAACAGACAATCAGAAGGATAACGAAGCTGCAAAAACTCTATAGGATCTAGATAAGGACAACAATTAGTCTATTTCTCTTTTGGTTTTTCTTATAGTTTTTTTGGGTGCTGGCTTTTGCCTCCTGGCCTTGGGTCTTTTGTTGGTTTTGGCTTTTCGTAGCAGTTTCATGTTAGCTGGACTTTTTTAATTTTTATCTTTATGCAGTAAAACTTTTGGGTTTCAGGATCCCTATAAAACCTATTTTACTTAATCAAAAATAAATGATCAACCCAATGCTCCTCGACAACATATACAGTATAGTAGCAAAAGAGATGTGAATGACCCTCAAGTTATTCCATCTCCACCTCTTACATGTACAACTCCCAAGCATCTAATGCCTCATTCAGTGTGGTAGAGAAAATGAAGAAGAAAAATGTGAATATTTCTATGTGGGATGTTGTTGCTACTATACCTATGCATAAGAGGTTGTTGCAACAAGAATTAGAGAGCATTGAACCGAAGGATCAAGCATCAAGCATGGAGAGTGCCACAATTCTTGTACAACCATCAAAGGAGATAGAAACAAGTAAAAAGGTTATACCACCTCCATTTTATGTTTCTTTGATTATAGGGGATAAACTAGTCCACATCTGTATGATTGATTCAAGGTTTAGTAGTTCACTAATGCCTAAGTGTGTAAATAATGTCCTAGAAATGAATTATGAGCCCATTGTTAGGGATGTATTGTAGTTGGATGGTAGTACTATCAAGACTATAGGAAATCTTGGGAATGTTTAAATGGCCCTACATGCATGCCCTGGTTGTACTGTAGTCCAAGATATATTAGTTGTTGAGGTTAAGCCACACTTTTCCATTTGTCTTTCAAGAGATTTCACTCCCCAAATAGGTAGTTACATATCCTCTAATTAGTCATACATTTTTTTTAGGACAAGATATGGAACCAAAGCTTTAATCAAAGCAAAGCCTCTAGCCCTCCATCATATTGATCCCTACACTCCTAATCTCATCAATATGAATTGTACCATCTTAGAGATGATGAAAATGATATAGTAAATGAGCCTACTACTTCCCTAGTAGAGATACTTGATTTTATCTTAGATGAATGGCTAATGCATACCAATTTGATCCTCTATTAGAAACCCTAGAGATAGGCCTTGGTACTTATTTTATATCAAAAAAGGGTGTTCTTGTCCCTAACCTTATGAAGACCAAAGAAGATATGAGTGGGATATGGAGCATGTACTTTGATGGATCAAGGAATAAGAATAGATCAGGGGCTAGTGTGATGTTGATTTCTCCTGCACTAGAAAGGTACTACTTCTCATTTAGGCTTCAATTCAGTTGTACCAATAATGTGGCCAAGTATGAAGTGCTCAAAAAAGAGGAATTCAAGCCTTAAGTGTATATGGAGATAGTGATTTCATTGTCCCTCAAGTGAGAAATCAAAATGTCACTAAGAATGGTCTGCTCAAGTCTTATCAACATAGAGTATGGGATTTGCTTGAAGGTTTCAATGCATTTAATATTCAAAGCATCCCTAGGAAAGAAAATAGACATGTTGACAGACTTGCAATAGTGGGTGCATCTTATGATGTGCCAAAGGGCCTTGAAGATGAGAGGAAGTAACAAATTAGAGTGTTGGTTAGGCCTACTATTTCTAATAATAATTTTAATTGGCAAAGTGTTTGAATTTGATGCACAAATTGTGAGTTTCTTGCAGAATGAAGCAGAGTTCTTAGATACAAATCAGTCAAGGTTGCATGACCAATATAGGGATCAAATCATCGATCTTAGTTCTAACAAGTTTCTTAAGGGTCTCATTACCTTAGAAATTTTCTTCAATCCTAATGACCAAGCAAGGGATAGAGACATGAACCTTGCTACAAACAAGGATGATCACATACCAATCATGGTTGCTCATGGAAAGACCTTGAACATGGGGAAGGTATGTTCTAAAACTGAACAAGAAAATTTCATTCATCTATGTCGAGGATTTAATGATGTCTTTTCTTGGACATATGATGATTTAAAGGGTTTTGACCTAAGTTTTTTTTAGCATACCATAGATTTAGTTGATAATGTCAAACCTGTTAGGCAAAAGCAGAGGCTAGTGAAATTCAAGATTGAGGCATTAATGATAAAATAGCTATCCAAAATTGATTGAGGCCAATATCATTTTCCCTATTAAGAGTTCCTCTTGGGTAGAAAACCTTGTCCCTATTAGGAAGAATAGTGGAGAAATCAAATTATGTGTAGACTTTAGGGATTTTAACCAAGCTTCCCTTAAGGATCATCATCCCCTTCCATGGAGCATATCCTATCCAAGATCATTGGTTCAAGGAGGATTTCATTCCTTGATATATTCTTTGGTTACAATTAGGTGTTAGTCAAAGAGACTGATAGATATAAGACTATTTTCACCATAAAGTGGGGCACCTATGCCTACAGTAATATGTTTTTTGGGCTAACCAATGCAGGTATCACATTTCAAAAGGCAATGGATATGGTCTTCAAGAACATTATTGAAAGGTATGTGTTGGTATACCTTGATGATATCATAGTGGATTCAAAGAATGTAGCAAATCATTTAGGCCATGAAAAGTATTCATAAGATGTAGAGAGTATGGAGTGTCCCTAAATATAAGCAAGTGTGTCTTTGCCACTAATCAAGGAAAATTTTTAGGACACATTGTATCCAAGGATGATCTGACTATTGATCCTAAGATAACAAAGGAAACACTTGTTCTCTCTCTTCCTAGTCATAAGAAAGGGTTGTAAAGTTTTCTTGGTAGAATAAATTTTGTGAAGAGATTCATTCGTTATTTAACTACCATGGTGAAACCTCTTACAGTTATTTTGAAAAAGAACATGGTCTTTTCATGGACCAAGGAAGGGAAAGCCAATTTTGAAGAGATCAAGACAACATGGCCTCAACTCCTACTCTTGTCAATTTAAATTTTGAAAAGGATTTTATTCTTTATACCTTAGGAGGTGAGTCAATTATTTCTACTATCTTGACTCAATCAAATGACAAGAATGAAAAGAAACCTATTGCTTTCTTTAGTGAAGGGCTTAAAGAGTATGAAGACGAATATAGTTATGTGGAGAAGCAAACCCTTACAATCAAAAGAGATTTGAAGAAATTTAAGCACCTTATATCCCAAAATTAGATTCATTTATTGGTCCCTCATGCAAGTGTTAAGGATTTCCTTTTGAGCAAGGATATTAGTGAGAAAGGAGTAGATTGGGTCACTAAGGTGATGGAGTATGATGTAGACATTCAGATTACCAAGTTGGTAAGAGGGAAAGGATTGTGCAAGTAGATGGTCTCATTTCAAGAATCAGATGAGGAAGTTGCTATGGTATTGATAGAACAACAAGAAGTAGGAAATGAGAATCCAAGGAATTGGATAAATGACATGATGACCTTCTTGTCAGGTAATGGATATCCTTAGGGATTGGATAGGGAAAAAAGAAGATAGTTTAGATTGTAGTCCATTCCTTACACCATAGTTGATGGTCTCCCATTTAGGAAGGGCTTCAATGGAGCTTTGTTGAGGTGCATTTATGTAGAGTGAGCTAATAGAATGATCAAAGAGATTCATGACAATCCTGATGGTGGCCACTTTTCAGCAAGAACAACTACCATGAAGATAATGAGGGCAGGATATTATTGGCCATCCTTGTTCAATTATTTCCATAGGTATGTTAGAAAATGTGAAAAATGTGCTTTCTTTTCAGGAAAGAAAATGCTCACAGCCCTCCCACTTCATCCTATCCAAATTGATCAGCATTTTTCTCAATGGGGAATAGATTTCATAGGACCCATCAATCCTCCTTCTAACTCTGGTCATAAATGGATCCTAACTACTACAAATTACTTTACCAGTTGGATAGAGGCAATTGTATTAAAAGATGCTACTGAGAATTTAGTTGTTGAATTCTTAGATGGAATTTTTGCAAGGTTTGGTACCCTTTCCACCATAATTTTAGATAATGCAAAATCACTTGTAGGAGCTCATATTTTTGCATGGGCAATTGATCACAATATATACTTGAGCAATTCTTCTAATTACTATCCCCAAGGAAATGGCTTGGCTAAGTCTAGAAAAAATTTGATTAGAATCATAAAAAGGGCTATAGAAGATAACCAAAGGTGTTGGCATTAGAAGTTAAGAACAACCCTTTGGGTTGATAGAATAAAACCTAAAAGGGCTACTGGAAACTCACCATTCATGTTGGTGTATGGTAGGGAAGCAAGGTTTCCTATCTCATTGGATTTTCCATCCCTAGAATTAGACCATCAATTGGAACTAACTGAAAATTATGCTATGTCTGTTAGGATAGTAGAACTAATGGAGCTAGAGGAGAAAAGAAACTAGGCCATGCAAAACTTAGAAGCACACCAACAATAGGTGAAGAATTCCTTTGATAGGAAGGTTAGGTTTAGAATTTTTAGAGAGGGTGATCTTGTACTGAAATGGGATGTAGAAAAGGAAAAACTGGGGAGGCACTCAAAATTTGATGCACTATGGAGTGGTCCCTATGTGGTTATAAGTTGCAAACAGGCCAATGCTTTCCAATTAAGTAGGCTTGATGGTGAGAACTTGTCTATTCCAGTCAATGGAATATATCTCAAATTATTTTTCTAATAGGGTTAGGGTTTTCATGTATATAGTTAGTTATTTTTCTTTCTATTTGTTTCTATTTTTTTAAGAAGTGGACAAGTACATGGTTTGTTGTAGAAGGTTTTGGTTCCTATTTTATAGTTGTAGAGAGCGGTTTGTGGTTTTGTTGGGTGTGTTTTTCTACAATGTTAGGATTTTTCTTAGTGGATCTTCATGATTTACATGACTTTTTTTCCCAATGGATGTACATTCTACTGTTCCATGCATAGTAGGTTTGCATCCCCCTTGAGTCACCAAAATTGTTGGCTAATTTTGCCCTCTTGCCAAATGATGACGGGCCACACCACCCGTACCAACTCACAACCAAAAATGCAATAATAACCCAACAAAACCACAAAACCGCTCTCTACAACTATAAAATAGGAACCAAAACCTTCTACAACAAACCATGTACTTGTCCACTTCTTGAAAAAATAGAAACAAATAGAAAGAAAAATAACTAACTATATACATGAAAACCCTAACCCTATTAGAAAAATAATTTGAGATTAAAAAATGCTTCATAAAACTTCCATTAATACTTGAAATTCATTAGAATATTCTCCAAATGGAAAAACTCCAAATTCTTATAATATAAGAGAGATTGCTCGCTAAGAGCTTCTACAAGAAATTACATCCGAAGAGCTTCTACTTGAAGAGCTTGTCTTGAAGGGCTTCTATTTCTCCAACTTCCATTAGAAGAGCTTCCATTTCTTGAACTTGATTACAAATTATAATAGGCCTTTCTTAAATAGGCACTTCTAACCCAAGACATTACAAACACAACCAATATGGGATAAAAGGTAAATACAACTACCTTTAAATAAATATTAAATTCCCACCCAAACACAACTAATCACCCAACAAATATTAAATACATGATTTAAGGATCTTTCCACAAACTTCTAAATTGCCACCTATACACCTTGATTAATGGAATGACAACTATTTTTATTATTTTTCTTTTTACGCCACCTATGCGCCTCGAAAATAGAAATCTCCTTTTCCTTTCTTTTCTCCTTTTTATTTTTTATTATTTCTCTAATTTTCGTCACTTTCTCTCTCCTCCACAATTTTTTTTTTCTAATAATTTAATTTTCCCATGTAAGATGCTCCTGCATCAGACTCCCTTGGTAGATAGAAAAGTGTGTCCCACACTTTGATGCCAAAAGAAAAATATACATCCATCTTCATCTTCACTAAAGGCTTCCACATTTATTTTATTTTTTTTTTTATTTTTTATTTTTTTTCCTGATGCATGATGCTCTTGCATCCGACTCCCATGGTAGGAAAAATTTTGTGAATATAGATTCACAAAATGAAGTAGCCATTGTTGACATAATTTTTTTCCTCTTCCTCCAACACATAGCTGGAACAAGTATCCGATGCTGAAATCTCTCTTCCTCATCCAATTTTGTTGAATTAATCACACCTATAATAAACCCAGTAACACCATACCAATCTTCCTTTGCATACCACACATGACTAACAAGATCCTCATGCAAAAAATCATCAATATCTTTTAAACTCATATCAAAGACAACATCCCATGATTCATAAGAATTTACCTATTTGACATCTTCATTTTCGCTTGCCTCTTTTATGTTGTCAACAATGCACGTAACTACTCCACCTGCTTGATCTCCAACGAAGGCACTATATTCTTCCTCCATTGTTGCAATCTTCAAATCATCTTGCTCTATTTCAGGTTCATAAATCTTGCCATCTTCATGCTCGTCCTCTTGTCTTTCATCTTCTTCAACTTTAGGTTCGCAAATGATTTCCTCTTGATCCACTTGCTCTTCCACTGGATCATCTTTCTTTTCCACATCCAAGGAATTATCAACATCTTTTTTCTGGTGACATGCTCTTTGTTTTCGCAACTCAGCTTCTAATTCATTCACTTGCTTCTGCAAATCAACTAGCAATGATTGTTGATTTCTTGCTCTAAATTTCTCAAGTCGAGGAATCCTCAGAATCCATCTAATCACAAAAGTCATCTTCTTCTTTCTCTTCTCCATAATCAAGTCTTCAGAAGACAAATCTCGTCCAAAACAAGAACCTTGTGCAAACTGCCTCACAGTCGACGCTCTGTCTACACAATCAAGAACTTCTTGACAAACTTCAACCAACTCAAGGTCCTGGTGCAAACTGCCTCACGTTCGGCGATCTGTCCGCACACTCAGGAACTCCTGCTTTGATACCACTAATGACGGTCTGCTCTGATACCATTGAAGAAGGGGCAAACACCACCCGTACCAACTCACAACCAAAAATGCAATAATATGGAGACGAGAGATGACAAAATGCTTCATAAAACTTCCATTAATACTTGAAATTCATTAGAATATTCTCCAAATAGAAAAACTCCAAATTCTTACAATATAAGAGAGATTGCTCGCTAAGAGCTTCTACAAGAAATTACATCCGAAGAGCTTCTACTTGAAGAGCTTGTCTTGAAGGGCTTCTATTTCTCCAACTTCCATTAGAAGAGCTTCCATTTCTTGAACTTGATTACAAATGATAATAGGCCTTTCTTAAATAGGCACTTCTAACCCAAGACATTACAAACACAACCAATATGGGATAAAAGGTAAATACAACTACCTTTAAATAAATATTAAATTCCCACCCAAATACAACTAAGCACCCAAAAAATATTAAATACATGATTTAAGGATCTTTCCACAAACTTCTAAATTGCCACCTATACACCTTGATTAATGGAATGACAACTATTTTTATTATTTTTCTTTTTACGCCACCTATGCGCCTCGAAAATAGAAATCTCCTTTTCCTTTCTTTTCTCCTTTTTATTTTTTATTATTTCTCCTCTAATTTTCGTCACTTTCTCTCTCCTCCACAATTTTTTTTTTTTCTAATAATTTAATTTTCCCATGTAAGATGCTCCTGCATCACCAAAGTGGAGATATTTAAATTTCAATAGTATAATGATCACATGTATTTAAATATTCAAATATTAGGGCACACAAATATGTTTTAAAACCTTAGGTTATTCCCTTGTTTCCTAGGTGAGGTGCGATTTTATATCCTTGTGGGCCTATATTTCATCCATCGTTAGATGTAAAAAGATCAACAATTCTATATTTTTTGCATTTTGAAGATGTAGGAAGTTTAGACAATGTGGGAAAGTGAGGTCATGAGATGTGGATTTCATGATGTCATTTCTCTTATGGGCTACAAAGTCAAGCTTGTCAGAACAACTCAAAGATATGTCAGGTCACATTGGCAATTTGGTGACGTTTCCTTGGTCGAGGTACTAACTATGTAAAGAAGTGGACTAGTTTATGTTTCACCATCAGATGAAGGAAGATCTATGATGGTCACTTTTTCACATTTTGGAGTTGCAAGGATTTTAAACAATGTGAGAAAGTGAGTGTTTGACATGTGGCAAGTGGGTTCTTTCCTTTTGTGAGTCACAGGTGATGTGGACAAGGTGTTAGACGAGCTAGCATGGGGCCATGTTTCTATTGGTTGATGCACTGACAGGTTTGGTGTATTTTTTGAAGCTGTCAAATGGGGGTAGATCCATGACCATCATTTTTTTACCATGATGAGTTTCTCAATCTTTAACTCATGTGACAAAGCAACAGGTTGACATGTATACACAGGAAGCCCAAATAAGGTAGTTAACAACACTAGTTAAGTTAAAGTCTATGGTTTCATAAGACATACATTGGTTAAGTTTTAAAGGATGCCATGATTAAGTTCATTTGTGATCAACACTTGCAGACTTTGCAAGGTGGTGAAAGGATAAAAGACTATTGGTCCACATGGCTCATCTTGGTTGCTTCACCATGTTGACTAGTTGATTTTGCCAATTTTTCAAGCAAAAAATGGGAGAAGAACATTTTTCTGCGTGATCCAATCTCCATGATAAATCCCAACCACTCTTGAGTTATGGTCATGCTAGAAAGTTGTGAAGGACATGCTACCTGCCTCCTGGTTATCCATTTGAGGGAATTTTTGCATTAATGGCATCATTTATGTCAAGGTCAAGGTTTCTCCTAGTCAATGTTGATGATTTCCATGCCTCTAAAGATCTACCAGATCAAATCATCATCCAAATTTTATCCAGTCGGCCTTTGACAGTCTTAAATGCTTGATTGAATTATGAAGCAATCTCTAAGTTGTGATTGAACTATAAAGGCACAGTTTGTAATCTTTGTAAGGGTTTTTCTTTCTTTGATTCTCTAGCGTTGTATCCCATACTTGCTACTATAACTTCATGTGCCTCTGA
>CM053791.1:163373247-163448247 GCA_028749045.1 Cupressus sempervirens | reverse complement strand
GACCATCACAAAAATTCTCTTGGCCATAGCAACTCAAGTTCTAATGTTCATGATGGTCTATAATTTTAAAAACTTAATAGACCTATTAAATAAATGTAATCATGTTGCATTTTTTTAGTTGTGCCTATTGTCCATGCATATAGAATGCAGCTGCATGTGCATTCTCAATTTAAAGTGGCAAATTGTTATTTTGGATACGACAAAAAAATGACATGCACCAGAAGATGGGAAAATGATCTCACATTTGTAGGTCTAAAACCTTTTTTTGTACTTTGAATATTGATCATTTCAAGTTTCTAGATGTTAATGGGGAATTTAGATGTTTGGGGAGGCGGGGGGGTTTAAATGAGCTTTCACCTTTACATGGTTAGCCCTACTTAGTAGAGAATATTAAACTATTCTCAAAACCGAGTGAAGCTCAACATTAACCTATGATTGTATGACAACTAATTGTGTGAATATGTTGGTTTCAAGTAATGCAGAAGGACACCATAGTTCAATATGAAATCTCAATTCATATATGTATACGACATCAGGTGGAGCTGAAAAAACCCAACAAGTTTTCATTTTTGTTAGAGGTTTGCATAGACCTATTAAATAAATGTAAACATGTTGGGTTTTTTTAGCTCCTTCTATTGTCCATGCATATAGAACACAGTTGCATGTGCATTCTTGATTCAGAGTAGCAGAATCTTATTTTGGATGTGATGGAAAAATGACATGCACCAGAAGATAGGAAAATGATGTCACTTTTGCAATTCTAGAAAAAAAAATTGTACTTTAAATATTGATCATTTCTTAAAGATTTGATGTTAATGGGGAATTTAGATGTTGGGGTGGGGGGGGGGGGGGGGGGGGTTGGGGCCGAATGAGCTTCCACCTTCACGTGGTTGGCCCTAATTAGTAGAGAATATTAAACTATACTCAAAACCAAGTGAAGCTCAATATTAACCTATGTTTGCATGACAACTAACTATGTGAATCTCTTGGTTTTAGGCAATGCAAAGGGATGCCATAGTCAAACTCATTGATTTATGAAATTTAGTTGCAGTGCATGAAGTTGGTAATTGTTGTTTGAATAATTACTATAGAGCTAAGATTATTCCTACTTTTATCAAGGCTTTAATGGAGTAGATCTTCATAATATTTGTACAAAAGTTGGTATGGAAGCCATCTATGCAGAGCATGATTATGTAATCTATGCAAATATTTACAAATAATTATATATATTTTGATAATGCATAAATCCATCACAATTGTGATAGCTTGTCTAATGGACAGTCATCACTCCAACAACATTACTATCACATGTTGTCACCACTACAATAGAAACCACCAATAGTTGGGTGTTGCTCTAACAATGTTGTCATCGCATGCTCATCATCGTTGCGATGCCCCTTCAGTTGGATGCCTGTTGAGCCTGCAGCAATATTGTTGGACCTATGATAGATGACTAAAATTGTAGGTTTTCATAGTTGTGATGATATACCATCAAACATATGACAACATGAAGAGGAACTCTTCACCTTTCTTTTTTCAAAATTGTGATGGCTTTTTCCATCGCAATTATGACAGAAGCCCATGTTGTCACAATTTGCAACAACAAAAGTCTAATGCCCATTTGATGAGGCCAATTCCTATTACTGTCACTCATCTTATGGGTGACCAATTGTGATGGCATGTCATCATAATTGGAGCCCAAATATAGTAGTATGTAGTTCAAGAAGTGAGAAATATGTGTGGTAATGTTTTAATACTTTATAGCGTAGTTGGTCAGTTGACTACATTTGAATTGAGTAATTATGATAATCGTATGGTGTTGAACCTAAAGACAAATCTTACTATTTTCTATTAGTGCAAAACACTTAATCATTTTCTAGACAATGTTGATCAGTCAACACTGTGACTGAGCCATTATATAGGTAGAGAAAGTAAAGTAGTTAAGTGTATATATTTAGTTTATGTCGAGTACTAGTTAGTACCAAGTACACATAAGAGTCATTAAACACTTTAGTGAATGCCAAGTGATTTAGGATACAACATATGTTGAGTGAGACAAAGAAACTTTTCAGTACATATAAGTTGAGCTTAGTTAAGGCCAAGGAACTACATGAAGAACAATATGTGACGAGCATTAGAGGACTATTAGGGCCAAGTAAAATAGTTTTTGTATATGATTTTTTGATTGCACAAAAACTTATGTGAACCATTTTTTCGGGATGGAAGTGTGTTTTATAGATCAAGGAGCTAATCAAGGAATTGGTTGCGCATCCAATAGAGGATCATCAATCCCTATTAAAGATGATTACCAATCATAAAATTATACGGACTGAGGAAAAATAGATGAATCTAGATCATTGTTTTGGATTTAGAAGCTTCACCAAACAATTATTTAAGAAGGATTTTAAACCTAATTTACATGTGTGGAGTGTGTGTGATTAAGAGTTTGGATGCATGCAAAGTTGAAGGTGAATCAAGCAGAGTGACTAATCATTGCAGTGAAAAGTTTAGAGCATAATTAATGAAGATAAATTATAGAGAGGTGATATTACATTGGATAAGGAGATTTATTATCAGCATTATAAGTGTAAACCAAAGGATTAGGTACTGATACATTTTAATAGGTGTTTCAAGGTTTTAAACTCTTAATAGAGTGGTTCTAACAAACCTTTCTAAATTACCTAACAGATTACTCACTTAGCTATGATGTAAAATCCTTTAACCAAGGTAGACATAATAGTCTTATAAGCCTTTAATAGGGAAAACCCCTCATAGGGTAGATCATTGTAAGTGATCAAACATTTTAGCCTTAACATGCACACTTTATTGTTGCAATAGTGAAGATTTTTTTGGACTAACCACCAATGTTCCCCTTTGGGATTCGTGACATGGCTTAATTGCCTCTTATTTTCTATAAGTCTAGGGGTTGTATTAAGCATTGACAGGTTGATCTTTTGGTGCAATGACAACTCTAGCTTGTAACAAGTGGTATTAAAGCTTGGTCACAAGTTCAAATCTCCTTGAGTAACACTGAGGGGGGGATTGTTGAACTAACTCCCAACATTCCCCTTTAGGATATATGACATGGCTTAACCACCTCTAGTGTTCTATAAGTCTAGTGGTTGTATCGGGCAATGACAGGTCGATCTTTTGGTGCAATGACAGCTCTAGCTTGTAATAGATTTTGTGGGTGTCATCCCCACAACAATTTTACCTTCACCTTGGAGGGTTGTTGTATTACCAAATCTTTGTGTCAAGTTTTTTATGTATTTGTGAGTTTTTTTCCATATAGTTAGATATTAGATATGATATTATATTGTAGTACTTGATGTTCAACTTGTATTTGAACAAATCAAGACTGCAAAGGAGACATTGAGGAAATCCTTGAATAGAAGGGAAGAGATGGAAATTCAACAAAATGACACCTCATACAAAGAAGAAACTATTGAATAATTGTTTGATGAAGGTAGAACTAGTGAATCTGATGCAACAATAGAAGATATGTTCGAGAAGAACAACATTTTGGATGAAGAAGTTAGAGCATTAAAAAGGGAACATGAGATACAAGTAGTAAGACTATGTGAAGTTACTAAACAAGAGAAAAAGGATGAAGATGATAGAGAAAATAATGAAGAAGATAAAGAAATGGAAGATGGATATTAGAGGAAGATGGTTAGAAGACTTGATGAAAGGATCAATTAGCTCCTAAGTGAAAATCATGAGATTGCAAGAAAGGAGCTAGAGATTAAAAATCTTAAATCTAAGAATGATAGATTGAAGAATGATTTGAAAGCTAAAAATGAATTCATTCAAATGTTGAACAAACCTAAAGAGGCTATGAGATTACTTAATCAATATATGAATGCACCAAGGAGACCTCATGACACTATTGGAATAGGCTATGTTGAGTTTCTATCAGGTTCTTGGAAATGAGCATCATCAAATCAAGGAGAACAAAGGAATGCCAAGAACAAGAAACCTGCATGCTACTATTGTGGAAAACTAGGCCATACAACAAATATTTGCAAGAGCAAAAATAGTAAGTCAAATCTTAAGCCTAAATTCAATTGTAAGAAGCATGGACATCAAGAACATGAATGTAGATCAAAGGTCAGTAAGAAAAAAACTACATCAAAATTTCAAGGCTATTATCACACATGTCAAAAATATGGTCATAAGGCACAAGATTGTGGATCTAAAATAATGAAGAATTGGACACCTAAAGGTCAAGGCAAAGCACCTAGGAAAGGTAATACCATAAATTAGTATTATAATAACTGGGTGATTTTTCAATTTTTTGGAAAATATGGACACATTTTAGCAAATTATTCTAGGATACATCTTAGAGGAAGATAAGGAAAATAGAAATTTTTTGGACCAATATGTTTCAATTGTTAAAAGGTCAGTCGCCTCAAAAAATACTACTTGAACTGAGCATCAACTCATAATGTTGAAGAGAACAATGAGAAGGCAAAGGTCAATACTAAAGAAGTAAGAAGCCAAATGAATCAGACATGGAAAAAGAAAATTGAAGGAGAGAACAATTAAAATGGTGAAGTTGTGATCGCCCAATCCAGTGGATTAGGTGATTATCTCACCTCAAACTAAATAAAGAGGTATGTATGGAATTGTATTTCAAATTGTTAAATCTTACATCAGTTCCTAAATTAAATGCATTCAAGTCAAAATTTAGATGATAATGGATGCACAATGAGAAACTTGAAGTTTGAATTTGAGTATTTTATGTTAGTGTTGAGTTGAGTTGTTAGTGTTGACCAAGTGCTAGTAATGAAGTTCTAAAAATGTTAAGCAACCAAGTTGTATTGGTAGTTATGAGCAAGCCAAGGTTCTAACCGAGTTGATGGAATGAGGAAATATGATAATTGAGTTATTCCATGTTGGATGAGATAGTTTTATCTTGCCTATTATGTGTATGGAGTATTGATGAGGCCCTAAATTTTAATTTTTGAACTATATCAAAAAATTTGGAAGTCATTTTACACACCTTGCATTCGAGTTTTCATAGAGAAAAAAGAGATGAAGAATTTCCTAAGCATTGAAGAGAGTTTTAGTTAGATTCTAGTGTGTTCCTTCGGCTACAAGAGTGATTTGGGAATAAATTGTTGAGGTCGAGATACGTAGAAAACTTTGTGCGTACCCTAAATTGAGACAATGAAATCAAGCACATTTGCATCTGAGAAGAAGATGGAACTACTAGTAAGTAACACTAAGTTAGTTAGAAATGATGCATGTCCTCCACCAAGATTCAAAGCATTCCCTAAAATTACTATGAAAGGCGATTCTTCAGGTTCTCTATAATCTATTCCACCTAGAGTGATCATGATTCATGATGTGAGATCATGCTACATGTGTAAGATAGGAGAGGTTGAATATTTTGAGATAAGAGTTGCATATGACAAGTTATGTGAAAATGGTTAGTTGAACGAAGAATACAAAATTGTTGTCGAGAAAGGGTTGACTCACATGTTGAATTATCAAAGGAATTTCAAGATGGAATAGATCAAGATTATTTTGAGCCATGTTCATGACATGAAGCTATGGCTAGAGAATAGATCGATTAATATCACTAAGAAGATAATTCACCATGTAATAGGATACCCTATTATGGATAAGGTTAAGACCATTTGATGCCAAGGAAGGGAAGCAATTGAAGCCAATACTCTGGCTAAATGGAATAAGTGAGGAATGTCTATGTCCACCATCAAAGATTTGAATATAGACTTTGTAGTGAGGGTAATGGCTCACAAATTTAATCATATAGCATACTATGGAATGTGCCTTGTAATATAGTGGGCTTGGGTTGGAAAATTGTAAAGAGCGATTATAGTTATGACCTAGCTTAGATCCAACTCATCTAGCTTGTAGAGAATTTGGAGAGCATAAGAAAGGTGAAGGATACAATGTGTAAGTTTGGCTCACTATTAGTTTCCATTTTATTTTGTGTGAAAAACATTTTTCCTACTATTATTAATGTATTATGAGACAATACTAGGCCTCTTACCCAATGAATCACAAATTCATAAGCCAAATTGGTGATAATTTTGACACTATTATGGATGACTATTTTGAGGAGTTTAAGAGGAAAATGAAGAATAGGTCTAGGATACCTCAATCCATAGTAGACCAATAGTATGATGATATATGCTTCTTGGTAGACACTGAATTTATCCATGTACAAGTATTTCTACCTAGGGTTGCATGGTTGAGACCTCTATCTTATTAGGTGAATATTAATGAAGTTACTGCAACTATAACAACTTTATGGGCAGAAGCAGTTGATAAGAATGTCGAGCCATTTGGAAGATATGAGTTAGATAAGGTAAAAATCATGGTTCAAATTAATGTACCTAAGCTAAACAAGAAGAGGAAAGAAATGATTGAAAGTCTGGAAAGAACTCTAGGAGAAGTTGAGAAAGAGATGTCTTTGCATATTACTAAACAAAAAGGAGATGATGTAACCAGCAGTGATGATGATGAAGGAAAAAGTAAGGAGATAGTGATTGTTGAGCCATGAGCTAAGAAGGGGGAAAAAAATCATTATTGTCTAACCTAGTGTAAAGAAGAATCTCAAGAAAGTGGTAACAAAGGCCACACCTATGCCACCTAGGATCACAAGGTAGAGAGTAAGAAAAACTACTAAAGTTACCAAGCCCTAGAAGAAAGGAATTGTGAAGATCATCAAGCCCACACTAGTCATAAGTTCAATGAAGAGGAAGTCCAATAATGTGGAAGTTGAGCCAAGGAAACTAGAAAAGAAATCAAGAAGAAATCTCATTGTGAAAAAAAATGATGAAGAGGATGAAGTTGAAAGGACCAAGTCAAAGGAACTGATTCAATTCAAGGTGGTAGTACACAAGGAGCCTCAAAATATTGATGAGGTATGTGATAATCTTAGAAATACTATAGTATTATCAAGTTTTCATTACATTAAATATGAAAAATTAAGCAAAGTGGATAAGATCAAAGTAGAAGAGGCTATCATAGATATGATGGTAAATTTCAAGTATACACCTATAGAGCTAGAAAAATTGGTTCTTGTAGAATTGTACAATAAGATTGATGGAAAGTGGAAGTTTTCTCTAACCACTAAAAGGAAAATAAGGGAAGCCACATTGGCCCAGATTATGCCTGAATTAAATAAAAGTCAGATTTGTTTAGCTTTGAGAGAATACACAAATAAGTTTGTACCAAAGAGAAGAGCATATTTGATACTGAAAAATAAGATAGAAAATGTTTTTGAAGAGTAAAATTGTGTGGAAGAAGGTTTATGGTCTAATGCCTATTCATGATGACCAAAAGGATGAGGAAGAAAAGGATGATCAAGAAAAAGTTGAGCTAGACAACATCGAAGGTTTTGATGACAGACAAGTAAATGTTGTTGATACTTTTAATAACCTAGTACAACTAAGTGAAGGGAAGACAAAGACTTTAACTATTGATGATGAACCTAAAACTAGTCCTATTAAGGAAGTCATAACAGATACAAAACAACAAAGTATAAGACATGTTTAGATTGAGTCTATGCAGATGCCAGCCCATGCAAAGTTGATGGACCCTAACCTTGTATTAGTGAAAATTAAGGATTATCCAAAGATTGAGACACATGTGGTAAATTTATTGGTTTAACTTTTATCTACTCATGTTGCTATATCAAGTCAAGTTGACATCCATGGTAATGTATAAGATAGGGTTGCCAAGCAACATAGTTTGTTGGCCAATATAAGAGAAACCACCCAAGTGCCTACATAGATAAATGAAGCCACTAAGGGTAGAGAAGGAGATGAGAAGAAAGATGAAAGCCAAGATGTGACATAGGAAAGGGGTGAATAATTAGGGCCAAAGGCTCACCTAGCTATCTAAATCACCTTGCAAGAGTTAACACAATAGAAGAAAACAAAAAGAGCAACAACCAAAGGAGGAAGAAGAGTGAAATACTTTTATTGATACATCAAAATATCTTCATACATGGCCAGTTGTAAGGCCTTTTGGGTTACGACCAAACACAAATGCATTCATATTCAAATATCCAATAGAAAAATTTGCACTTTCTAGTTCTACTCTACAATCCCCTTCAAAAACTTGCCTAACTCTAAGCCTAAACACTCTATATATACTTGCCAAAACAACTTATAGATCATTCTAGAACATTACATAAAAGGAAGGCTGACCCAACAATAGTCTAGACACATCTCGAGAAAATATCTTAACACAAATGTTGCAATCAAAATAAATCCCACAAGTTGGCTTGCAAAAATCACATCCAAATGCTGACACTTGGCATAAACAGGAAAACTTAGCACATGAAGGGTCACTCGACATGCACTACGTAACTCGGAACATGAAGAGTCACTTAGCATACAGTGGGAAACTTGGTACATGAAGTGCTATAGTAACTTGGCACCAACTGAGTACTACAATAACTTGGCACCAACTGAGTACTACAATAACTCGGCACCAACTAAGTGCTATAATAACTCAGCACTAACTAAGTGATACAGTAACTCAACACCAACTGAGTGCTATAGTAACTTGGCACCAACTAAATGCTATAGTAACTCGACATCGATTGCTATAATAACTCAGCACCAACTTGCAAAATGAACAAAAAATGAGCACGATAACAAGGCAATCTAGGATGCTCCTGCATCAAGATGTTAAAGCAAATAAATCTATTATAGATGAAAGACTAGTAGCCTTAGGACCTCAGAATGATGGAAGTAAGGAGTCGGACCAGTAGAGTTCAACTAGTGAACTCCAAATAGTTGCAATTAAGGAAAAATAAGATGAATCTCTATAGAATATAGGTAGAGTTGTAATTTTAGAAGAGAAAAAGACATGAGATGTCACAAGAGTCATGCACGCTAAGTCTAGAGGTTACAACACAAAGTTTACTAGTAATTGTGTTGAGCTCCAACACTCCAGACTCCAAGGGCAAGAGCTTGAAGAAGAAAGTGAAACACTCACCTCAAGAAATAAAAAGAAAACCTATCACACTAGATGAAGTGATTGTGATTCCTAAGTGGGACACAAATAACTTAACTTATGATCAGATGAAGACACTTTAGGAGCTATTAGCAAGAAAGACAAGACACGAAGAAATGAGAAGAGAGCAAAAACATACAGAGGTATTGTATGAGATCAAGGATATATTCTTTGACACAATTATTGTTGATAACCTGAATGAGAAAGCTCCAATCATTGAACAATTGGTTCAAATAGTGGAGAAATCAAATGACTTAGACATTAATGCAAATAAAAGACTTATGCAATGGTTTGCAAGAAAGTTTGAGAAAAAGGTGATGGAAAAGATTGCAATAGAGATTGTTGTAAGAGAGGTAGAGCTTTTTGAATTGGTAGATAATTTGTAGAAGGTAGTACAAAATGTACATATGTTGTTCAAAAAGGTCTATGATGTTTCCTTTTATACAAAAGAAATAAGAGCACAAATGGATAAAAATGAAGTAAATTTGTAGTATAGTGCAAACACACTGAATATGGATGCAAGTTATAGTTTAGTTCACATTCATAAATTGAGATTTTTGCAAGGGAGACAATCTGAGTTTCAGACATAAGACAACAAAATAAGAGAAAGAATCATCTCAATTCAAGCTATGTTGACACCTCACTTGGAGGTAATGCAGACATTTGAAGAGTGCTAAAGAGCTAGTAAAGAGTGATCCTAATCTTTCTATAGTAGATAATATGGTTGATCTAGAAGAAAAATTGGAGATTGAAGTCCAAGGATTAGAGTCTATAAGGATTTCGTGGGACAACACATTAGAAATGATTTAAATGAAAATTCACAAACCATGAAAAAAAAAGGGGGAAATAATAATGTATGATCAATCTTAGGGGGAACCTAAGACATAAGTAGAGCATGTATATAGCTTCCAAGTCAAGTTATAGTCATGGATTACATCCTAAGGGGGATTTTTTGTAGATTTTGGCATTTTGCAATTTTGGAGTTTTGTTAAGCATGACATGTTTTTCATGATAAGTGTTTTTTCCACTAATGCCAAAGGGGGAGATTATTGACCCTAAAGGAAAATATTAGTGGTCTATTAGTGCAAAACACTTAGTCATTTTCTAGGCAATGTTGGTCAGTTACCGCTGTGACCGAGCCACTATATAGGCTGAGCAAGTATGTAAACCATTTTGTTGAGATGGAAGCATGTTTTATAGATTGAGGAGCTAACCAAGAAGTTGACTATGCATCCAATAGAGGATCATAAATTCCTATGAAAGATGATTAACCAGTCAAAAAATTGCAAGGACTAAGCAACAAAATAGATGAATCTAGATCGTTGATTGGGATCTAGAAGCTTCACCAAACAACTATTTAAGATATGTGGAGTGTGTGTGATTAAGAGTTTGGATGCATGTGAAGTTGAAGGTGAATCATGCAGAGAGTCTACACAGTGTAGTGAATAGTTTAGAGTAGAGTTATTGAAGATCAATCAGACAGAGGTGATATTACATTGGATAGAGAAGATATGTTATCAACATTGAAGTGAAAACTAAAGAATTAGGTAGTGATAAATTTTAACAGGTGTCTCAAGGTTAAGATATCTTAATAGAGTGGTTTTAATGAACCTTTGTAAATCACCTAACATAGTACTCACTTAGTTGTGTTGTAAAATCCTTTAATCAAGGTAGACCTAATAGTTTTGTAAGCCTTTAACATGGAAGAACCCTCATGGGGTAGATCATCATAAGTGATCAAACATTGTAGCCTTAACATGCACACTTTATTGCTCCAGTACTGAAAATTTTGTGTGTGTAATCCCCACCACAGTTTTACCTTCACCTTGGAGGGTTTCTGCATTACCAAATCTTTATGTCAAGTGTTTTATGTGTTTGTGAGTTTTCTTCATGCAGTTAGATACTATATCTAATATTAAAGTGTAGTGCATGATTGTTTTGATATAAAATTAAGTTTTAATGAGGCTTAATGTGAAGACATAAAATATGGTTTACGTTTGAAGTGTTAAAGTTGTATAGATCCTGATTCACCCCTCCTCTTAGTATCTTACTTTCCCTATTAGATTTCCAACATATGGTTGCACTTGGAAATGATTTTAAGTCTTCACTAACCATTGGAAATTCAAAGAAAGAGAATAAAAGTAAGGAAGAAATTGAATTTTAATCTAAAGATGATCTTGATGAGCTTGAAGCATTGCTTGCAAGAAGGTTATCATGAGGTAAGGGTAAATACAAAGGTAAACTACCCCTGATTTGTTTTAAGTGCAATGAATTTGGTCATTTTGCTTCTAAGTGTCCTAATATAAGTAAAAGTGACAAAAATAACAAGAAACATTACAAGTATGGGAAGAACAAGGATGATAAAGACAAAGGGAAGAAGTCATACTACATTGTTGAATAAGAGAACATTGAGTCTAATATTGATGAAGATAAGAAAGCAGTTGAGATGGTATTTGTTGTTATCAAGGAAGGTACTAATGGAGATATGTGTGAAAATGAATTTTCCCTTATTTCACGTATTAGCAAGAATAACTCATGGATTATTGATAGTGGATGCTTACATCACATGACTAGTGACTTAAGTAAATTTGATAAATTTAAGGAAATTGGTGATGGTGGAACAATTAAGCTAGGTAATGATGTTCCATGTTGAGTAAAAGGTAAAGGATCACTAATGTTGAATGATAAGATTAGATGTGATGATGCTTACTGGGTACAAGGACTAAAGTATAATCATTTGAGTGTTTCTCAATTGAATAATTCAAGTCACAAGTTGGAATTTCAAAACAAAAAAGTCAAGATATATGATGATGAAGGAAACTCAATTTGAATTGGGATGCAAACAAAAGGTAACTTATTTTATCATGATCCTACTATTGAGACATGTTCATTTTCTAAATTTGAGGATGTATGGTTGTGCCATAAGAGGTTGTGTCATATAAACTTTAAGAATATGATAAAGGTTAGTAGAAAGAAAAAAGTTAGAGGCTTACTGAATTTGCAAAAACTTGAGAACGCTATGTGTAAGGAATTACATGTCAGTAAGATGACAAAATAAAGTTTTTCAAGCAAGGAACATACTTTAAATGATGTTTTGGAACTTTTCCATACTAACTTGTGTGGACCTATTGGTATAGAAAGTTATTATGGTGACAAATATTTCATCTTATTTGTTGATGACTATTCTGGGATGATGACTATTATGTTCATAAAGGTGAAATCACATGATTTTGATATGTGTAGATGGTATAAAGATAGAGTTGAGAATAAAACTATAATCCATTGAAATTTTTAAGGTCTAAAAGAGGTGGTGAGTTTATGTCTATTTAATTCACTAACTTTTGTGTTAAGAATGATATTAAGAGACAATTATCTACACTATGGACAACATAAAAGAATGCTATTGTTGAGGGAAGAAATAGATCAATTGTGGATTATGCAATGACATTTATGATTAAAAAAGATATTCCACAATTTTTTTGGAGATAACCTATTAGTACTGCTACTTAAACTCTCAACTAAGTTCAGTTGAAGAAATGAACAAATAAAATGCCCTATGAATTATGGTATAGTTATACGCCTAATTTAAGTTATTTAAAAATCTTTGAATTTAGGTATTATATTCACAAGAATGCAAGAAATGGAAAATTTGATTCAAAAGGAGATGAAGGTATATTCATTGGCTATTCATCTAAGAGAAAAGCTTACAAATCTTTGAACAAAGCTACTAACAAAATGATTGAAAGTGCAAATGTAAGGATTGATGAACAATGTGGAAAGAAAGAAGGAACCTAAAGATCACAAAAAAATTGTTTATGTGTATGAAGAGGCACTAGACACACTATCCAAGTTATAACCAAGAGATACCAAGAATCAAATAGTATTACCCAAGTCATAAACTACTTTACCCAAGCACCAAATAGTACAACCTAAATGAGAAGTTGAACTCCTACTAAGTGGAGAAAATGTTGGAAATCAGAGAGTTGAACTTGTATTGGCAAAATATGTGAGAAAGAATCATTCCCCTTAAAAAATTATTGGTGATAGAAGTGTTGGACTACATACAAGAAGTAAGTTAAAAGACAACACCTATTTGATCGTTGATTTTGAACCAATAACAGTTAATTCTGCATTGGAGATTGAGAATTTGATAGATGCTATGAATGAAAAGATTGACCAGATTAAGAAGAAGAATAAATGGGCATTAGTATTGAGACTTGATGATAAGAATGTGATAGGAACAAAATGAATTTTTAGAAATAAGTTGAATGAAAATGGAGTAGTAAGAAACAAAGCAAGACTAGTTTGCAAAGGATATGCTCAAGAAGAAGGAATATATTATGGTGAGATTTTTGCACTTGTAGCAAGATTGGAAGGAGTCAGAACATTGTTGGCCTATGCTACCTACAAGAAGTTCAAAGTTTATCAAATGGATGTCAAATTTGCATTTCTAAATGGAATACTTGAAGATGGAGTCTACATTGAACAACCTAAAGAATTCATTGAACATGATAAGAGGAACATGGTTTGCAAATTGAACAAGGTATTGTATGGACTAAAATAGACATTGAGAGCATGCTATGAAAGGTTACACTAATATTTGGTTAAGATTGGATTTTATAGAACAAGTGAGAATAGTAATCTATATTTGAAATTTGAATCTAATGATATGATATTGATTGCTGAGATATTTGTGGATGCCATTATATTAGATGGAAATGACATATTGTGTAAGATATTTTTTGATCAAATGAGTACAAAATTTTATATGTCTATATTTGGTGAGATAAAATAAATTCTAATTGGATTAAAAGTTCATCAAACAAGGAATGTCATATATGTTACTCAGTCTAAGTATGTGAAGGAAATCTTAAAGACATTTGGTATGGATGAGTCTAAGCTAATCAGTATGTACCTATAGTGGTTAAAGTGAGATTATCATAGGAGGATACCTCTCAAAAAGTAAATGAAATAGAATAAAAATTCATGATTGGAAAACTATAGTATGTTGTACATAGTAGACTAGATATTGCACATGTTGTTGGTATAGCTACAAGGTTTTCATCTAATCCAAAGGAGAGACACTATTGTAAAGAGTATATTCAAATATTTGAAAGGAACTAAATATTTTGGCCTATGTTATAAGCAAGATGATGAATTTAATCTTAAAGTATACATGGATATTGATTGGACTGGTAATGTTGATGATAGAAAAAGCACAAGTGGTAAAGCTTTCGTTTAAGAGAAACATTAACTACATGGGTAAGCAAACAAAGTTGTATTTCACAATCTACTTTTGAAGTTGATTATGTTGTTGTTTTAATAAATTGTTCAAATATTGAATGGATTAATAAATTGTTGGAAGGTATGAAAGAAGAGATAACCAAGCTTGTTACAATTTATTGTGATAATACTAGTGCAATAAATATATGAAAGAATTTGGTGATGCATGCAAAGACAAAGTATATATCAATCAAGTATCATTAGTTGAGGGACCAAGTACAAGAGAAATAGGTGAGGCTTGAATATGTGAAGTCTAAAGATCAAATTGTATACATATTTACTAAGTCATTGTCTAAGGATTCTTTTAAATATCTAATAGGTAACTGGGGGTCCTACCCCTATCCAAAATTTACTATGTAAATATTCATGTTTCATCGATTCATAGACGAACACAAATATCCTTTTGGAGTTCATGCAAGAGTTTAGACTTTAGGAATGCTTCTGAAGCTATGAAGATGACTATGATGAAACTGATGTAAAGTGTACATGCAATGTACAAGGATAACTACAAGATTTTATAAGGTTCACATTGGAACTTATAGTTACCTTTGGTATTGTTATCAAAGGGGGACAAAAACTATAAGGGAGAGAAGTATATCACAGGATTGAAGAGAATCAGTATAGAGGAGAAGAATAATTCAAAGGGATGAAGGTGAAGAGAATCCAAGAATGATATGCAAGGGGGGAGTAATTTTGAAAGAATCTAAATGAAGTTGAATAGAAGAAGATCATATTCTAAGGGGGAGAAATATTGGAGATTGTTGTTGCTGAAGATATAGATTTAACAAAGAACTAAATAAGTTTTATTCTTGTCAATGCATACATTTTATTATCTTATGTAATGTTCTGTAATGTAAAATCATATGTAATGTGTTGCCATCAATGCCAAAGGGGAAAATTGTTAGCCCCAATTGATAATGCAATTGAGAATGTTATCAATGTATGTAAAAGTGCCACATCAGTTGTTATATTGTCATTGATGTCAAGTATTAGTTGATTGGACATTATGCTAATTCATAGAGTTCCACATCAATTTGATTGATAAAGAGGATTTTAAGAAAGTATGTTGAAGACATAGTTGATAAGTATGGTATTCAATGGGCACTTAAATGTCTTGGAAAGTGATAATGTAATGTTAGTTTGATTCTTTTACAATCATATAATATTGTAATGTAATGTGCTATACAAGCTATACCAAGTGACAAGGTTAAATAAGGAAGACAACGTTCATTGAGTGACTACTGAAATGTTTGAATGGATTGTAGGATAACTGAACAAAACTAATTCACCCCCTTCCCCACCCCCTTGTCTCATTTCTCTCTCTCTCTCTCTCTCTCTCTCTCTCTCTCTCTCTCTCTCTCTCTCTCTCTCTCTCTCTCTCTCACACACACACACACACACACACACACACACACACACACACACACACACACACACTCACACAAACCCAAACATAGAGGAACTTTTTCATGTTTATTTAGTTGTTTTGAATATATTTTTACTTTTGTATTTATAGTGGGTGGTTGTTAGGTATAGTAGTTCACTATCATTTCATAGTGGCTTTTTTTTGCTAGGATCCCTTTTATTTTAATTTTATTATTTTACTATTTCTATTTAACCTTTAAAAAATTCTCTTTTTAGTTTTAGGGCATTGAACTTCCTTGGCATTTATTTTTTTATAAAGTTTTTAATCGCAATGACCTTGTTATGTAGGCATCACTCTTACATTTTCTTCTCCTCAATTTGATTGAGGTTAGTCTTGATATTTTTCGTTTCTCTTGACTTTTTAAATTTTTAATAGTGTTCTTTGTTCCCTTTTTCATTTAATTATTATTTTTATTTATACCCCCCTCCTTTTAGGCTTATTGTTGATTTTTAGTACTATTTTACTTCCTTATGTTCCTCTTCAACTTTCCTACATAGTATCTTGCCCTCCCCTTTATATGTAATTGGTCTGCAACAATATATTATTTTTGTTTCTTTCAACTCTCTTCTCATCCTAATGATGGATCATGGAGTGTGATTCGAAATGTTGATGCAAAAAACTCTCATACAATGGAATCTAGAAACAAGACTATATGTATTACATCGATTGTGGAAATCTCTTCGCTTTAAATTTTTATATTTAGAAAAAAGGGTAGTAAAAAATTATAATTATTTATTTATTTAGGAAAAAATCACACCAAAATATGTGTCACATCCTGGCATGAATCTTATTTATATCCATTTTTTTATAAATGGTTATTATAATTTGGTTATGGTTAGTATTGGCATATAATGTTGAGTACTATATAGTTTTGTCATTGATGTCAAATAGAAAATATACCTATAAGGAAAATAATTATATACTATAGGAAGATAAAGGATACTATAAAAAATAAGGAATAGTAATTGGAATAAGGGAGTTAGCTATCAGAAGTTGAGAGCTACTAGATCAAAGGAATAATGTAATGAAGTTGACAATAAGAGAAGATAAGAAAATTGTTTATGCAACGATCAAGAGTCATGATTGAAGGAACTATAGAACACAAAGATCAAGATTAAGGATTGAAAGATCACTAACAAGAATAAAATTCTAAGGGAAATTTGAGAAAATGGATGACAAGGATCATGCAAACAAGTAAGTTGAGAAGTAGAGAAATTGAGAATAGATATTCAAGAGCATCAGGGATCTGATAAGATTGGGAGGAAGCATATTCAAATCAAATATTATCTTGTAAGGAATCCTAACAAGATTCTAAAAGGTATTCTAAAAATACTTTAATTATGTAGTCTCTAAGAGCAATGTGGAGTTTGTTGTAAAAACTTTTATAAATCCTTAAATAGGGTGAATGTCATATAGGTAGGATAAAATCTCTTAATGGAGTAGTGCTAAAAAGACTATAGGTATAACTTACATTGTATTAGTCACTCCTTACTGGGTGAGTCACTCTGAAAGTGACATCTTGTAGCCTTAACTGACAAATATTTTAGTTGCAATGAAGAATTTATGGGTACCATCCCCACCGTGGTTTTTCCCTCTAACCAAGAATTTATGTGAGACCAAAAATCTATGTGTTATGGGTGTGTGAATTTTCTTATGAGTTAATATTATTTACTTAATATTTTAACTATAGCATATTGTTGATACAATGAACACTGTCGATGAACTATGATCGAAACTATGTGTTTATGGTGAAGAGTTTGAATTTATTCAAATCTACTAGTACTAATTCACCCCCTCCCCCTCCCCCAAATATCTAACCTTTCCAATAAATAATTTGTATCAAAGCTTAGTTCTATAGAGGGAAAGTCTAAAAAATTGATATTAGATCTAGTAATATGGAAAGGTACATGAAAGAGAAGCATTTGGAGGAAGCCTTGGATGAAACCATTGTACAAATTGATGACCTAAAAAAAATATTAAAAATGTCATCTATGAAAAGGAACTAATTGTCAGAATGATTATAGAAAATCCTAGAAAACCTTGAGGAACTATCAAAAAAGAGTATCAATTATGAAGAACTTTATGTATTAGTTGTGGATCTGATGGAAAAGAACACAAATATGGAAGAAAACCTAAACAAAACTCAAAAGGAACTTGAAATACTAGCTCTAAGGATGACTAAAATACTTGAAAGAATGAATACTGTTGAGGAAGCAACTTGAAATTGATGAGAACAAATTGGGGAAATTTATCAAAGAAAAAGATGACATCATTCTCAGGCTACAACAGGAAAATAACACATTAAATGAATATGTGAATGAAATGAAGGAAACAAGAAGATACTTACCAAAAATGAAAATCTAAGAAAAGAAGTTGAAGACTTGAAGACCAATATGAGAGTTGGAAAGGAAGTTAATGAGAGACTCACAATATTTGATATAAGCATGTAGAAGACCTGGAGATACAACTGGTCTTAGATACACTAGTAAAAACAAATTTTATATTTTTGAATCATCCAAACTGGTAGCAAAAGGTCCATTACTAAAATACAAAGAATCTGACAACATGAAAAGTATGAAACCTACGAAACCTACTTTTTAAAAATTTGAAAAGCCTGGTCATACATAAAATGCTTGTAAAAGAAGATCAATCAATATTCCAAGGAACCCCTTTTAATGGTAATTTTTACAATTGCAATAAGTTTGGACATCAAGAAAAAGATTGTGGGACAATGTCAAATAGTTCTTCACTGGAAGGAAGTTTTGTAGGATATTGTTATACATGCAAACGACTTGGACATAATGTTGAACACTGCAAATCTAGAGTTTTTCCAACAAGAATACTAATCAAAGTGATAATACCATTGAGAAGAGAAGGAAATATTTCATCCACGTGTAACAATTGTGAACACTTTAGACATACAATAGTGAACTATAGATTATGGAATTTAAGAGTAAATTGAAAACCATAGAGATAAACAAGAAAGTTATGCTTTATTTGTCACATGTATGGACACATATCACAAAACTATAGATTTGGGTAAGTTACCAATGAGAACAATAAATAAAAAGTAAGAGTGAATCAAGAACAAGTAAGGAATGATATGAAGAAGATCTGGGTCAAGAAGAAAGAAAATAAAGCATCCATAGAAAACCCTTCATCCTTAAGATAGAAGTATTCAACATCAAACTAAGCAAGTTTTATTTAGGGACCTACAAGGAAATGCTAAATTTATTTTTCCCTTAGAAGAAGAATAGAATGAATTATATATTAGAATATGTTAAATGCATTAGAAATCATACTAGATATATCACATGAAATAGAGTTAGTATTGGACACTATTGTTTTGTTGTTCTAAAGATATACATAGCTATCAGTGAAAAATATTATTTATCAAAGTTAAGAAAAGTTATTGGAAGAAGATATCACTATCGGATAGAAAGGTTGTCTATTGGCAGAAAATTACTGTTGAAGAACATTTATTACCTAATTAGCCATTTGTACACTTTTTGGTGGATAAATACATGTTGAATCTATTCATTTGGTACCTTAATTTTCTGAAGAAATTGTTTAAGGTGAATTTAAAGAGCTTAGAGAAATCTACTGTGAAGAACTATTGGCAAAAAAATTCATAGTGATCATAAGTGCTTTCATGCCCTAGTTAGCAAAGTTTTAAAAAGTTTCTTTTCAAAAAATCCTAGATGACATATCAAATTGTCTAATTTTCATGGAATCTCTTGAGACATGGAGGCTATAGTTTAGAATCCAATGGTTGTGAGTGTTAATGATGAGACAATGCCAAAATTTCACCCATGCCCTTTAAAGATAGTAGAGAATGATAAATTTGGAGCCCTATCATCACTACCTCCAAGGTTAATTTTGATTGAAGACATTGGTAATTTTATTCATAATAAGATAGTTGAAGTGGGTAATGTTAGAATTCCTTTACAATAACTGAGAGGGGGGGTGAATCAGTTATTCAAGGTCCAATAATGTCCAATACAAATTTTTTAATAAAACAATGGTGAATCAAAAATACTAGCCTTTTTACTTTCTTGTCAAATCCTTAATGGCATATAATTGAAATTATCATGCATGCAATTAAACATTAAACAATCATGAAAATTAAACATGCATCACCTCATAACACAAAGGATTTTGGTGACCTAGAAACCCTTCAGGAATAAGAAGGTAAAATTGGGGTGGGGATGACACCCACAAAATTACTATGCAATTGATTTCAACCACTTCTAATGGTTTGCCCTATTAAAGGCCTACCCTCTTAAAGGCTTCACACATTGTCAGATGTGACCTTGTTAAAGGATTTCTACACCTTGTTAGGAGTGTGACCTATTAGAGGACCTAAGAACATTAAAATTATAATGCCACCCTATTAAAGGATTTATATAGATTTGTTAGGCCCATCCAAGTCTTTGGGATTTACAGTCACCTTCTCAAAAGAATCTTTTATCCCTCTCTAAGGATCTCTTATCCTTCTCTTGAGGATCTCTTATCCTTCTCCTGGGAATCTTCTATCCTTTTCTTGAGGCTTGTCCACCTAGCTATTAAACTAACCTAGCAATGTAGGATTTCAATGTCTAATACAATGGTAAGAAAGTATTAGAAAGGTTTTGACTTGATAAAGATTGCAACTCTAACCTTGTAGATTTCATGTCACTCTTCAGTTCTTTTCTTTGCTCGGCTTTTCTTCCTTGTAGTGCTAACATCTTGTCCACCCTTCAAGATCTATCTCCTTAAGTTCTTCCACTCATTATGCCTCATTATGCCAATGCACTCTATGGTCACTTGATCAACTCAGAGTCTTGATGCTTTGTGCTTACTCCTCACTATGTCTCTTCTTGACACTTCACACTAGCCTTCTCTTGGCTTCTTCACATGACCACACTTATGACCAACTCCCTCTCTGTCTCTATATCTCTGACCTGTAACTCCTTATAAAGAAGTTATGTTCTACATTTTTTGCTCAAGTCTTCCCACTTATCAATTTGAATTGATTTTCAAAATTATTTTCCCTCCAAACTGTTTCTTCTAGAAAATCCATCAGTATTTTCCTTAAATTGGTTTGCATGGTTCACATAAAATTCTGTGACATCTACTCGTCATCCTTATCATCCAACTGATTCACAAAATTCAATGTAACAAACTTATCATTACTGATTAGGAAATTCTTTTGACTTAACAAATAATGCAGCAACTTGGCATCATTGGTTTATTGATGCTCGACATTAACTGGGTTACTCGACTTCTATTGCTATTTACTAATGCTCGGTACCCTAAGAGATTTTCTCAACATCCTTTTTAGTTTTTTCTTTAATCAACACCTGAAGCTTTCCTGTATTGCTTGGCTTCTACTTTTTTCTTAATTCACTTGGCACATGTTGAATTCTATATAGCTCGGCATATGAACATCTCTATTACTCGACATATATAGTTTTTTGGATCCCTCGATACCTAAATGATTCTTGATTTGCTTGGCATCCACTACCTTTTCTAATGCTCGACACCTAAAAGATTGTTCAGCACTCATAGATGAACTTAGTCGGTCTTTGCAAATGGTTTAGTCAAACCTTGCATTTTGTAGTGTCCATTCCCTGTGTCTTAAAGTATGTCATTAATACATGATTTAATAATTGTCTTAGCTGATCCTTATACTTCATTACAACATCATAACTTCAACCTTTCTCTAGGTGTTCTAGTTACATCTTGTTGATTAACTCCTCCTTGTCAATCAACTAAGTGATAGTATTTGGATCACTTAAGAAATTGTCATTCCTGTAGTTAGCAAGTTTGACATCAATGACAAAACAATGATTGAAAGCATTCTTTAACAATTCCATAATTCTTCATTCAAAGATCTTTTCAATCAATTCCAATAGTTAATGCATAAATTTTAAAGATGTATCATGATGACTTGTGCAAAAATGGAGTGATAAAGGATGTGTACAAGCATCTAGAGTTATTGGGTTTAACACACACAATGTTCATGCTCAAATTTTTTAAGGAAGAATGGACCAAATATGTACTAAGCCACATCCATGAAGAGTTTCTATGGATAGATGAGGAAAATCTAGTCACAACAACCAAGGATCTTATTCACAAGGTCATTGGCTTATCGACCAAAGGGAAAGAGTGTTACCTACATGTAAGCAACATGGAAGAGTTTAAAAAAATCACTAAGACAACTTTAGACAAAATAGACATGAAGGTGGACAAGGTCAAGGATGTGGGTACTCACTTCACAACAATGATTATTGGATACAAAGTTTATGATTCGTCAGATATGGTTCTTACCAATATGTTTACAAATATGAAGCATTTGCAAAAGGATCACAAATAGGAGATTAAGTATGGTTCATTACTCTCTTTTTTTAACTTTTATGTTAAGAACTTTTTTTGTGATTTTGGAATTGTGGAATGGAGTGAAGAAAGGCATGTAGTTTATCAAATTAATGACTATATTTAGCAACTAGGAGAAGAATTTACTAATGTTATGTGGGATTTTTTTAAGGAATTCCAACTTAGAATGCAAGTCCATTATCATATACCACTGTCAATTTTTAAAAATTATGAAGATTCTATTTGTTTTCTCATTGATAGCAACACATGAAGGATCCACTAAGTGGAATTAATAATATCTTAGGTACCAACCTTCAAGTATGAAGTTACAAAAAAGATGTTATAGGTTGTACTGATCAAATTTTACGTTTAACAAATGACACTATAGATGATAGGTTTGGAACCTATGAAGGGGATTACAAACAAATAACTTTGGATCTCAAAATGCAAAGATCCTAAAGAAAAAAAGAGAAAATGTTGAAGAAGCTTGTGGAAAAATATGGAGATAGTGAAGGAGAAAGAAATGCTCAATTGGAAGGAGCTCAACAAGTAGAAGAAGTAAAGAAACTACAACTCCTTTTACACTAGTAAAGAAGAAAAGAATCAAACATGGAGGAAAGTTAGTGGAGTCACTAGCCATGCCAACTATTGAAGAAGTCAAGGAGAGTGCAAGAGAAGAAATATAAATGAGGACACTAGTAACTATAAATGAAGAAGAAGAGAAAAGAGTGGTAAAGGCATCAAGAGGAAAAGTATTTAAATTAGAAAGTCCCAAGCATAAGCCTTGGAATGAAGAACTACTAGGAGCCAAATAAGGACTTCAATAGCCAATGGCAAACAATCTAAAGAAGAAAGTATGCAACGAAAATGAGAAGTTGGAACATACGGTAAGAAATCTAAAAGAAAGCAATACAAAATACCTACAAACCCCCAAAAAATGACACAATACATTGTTGGAACAAGATTATTTGGGTAGATAAATCCTATTGGCTTTGCCAAGTTGATGGAGGAAGATGAAAAACTAATAGTGGATACAATTGTCAAAAAAATTAGATCACACAATAAATATATTAGATATATTATAGACAATGTGCCAAAAGAGCTATGTGAAACATTACTAGTAAAATAAAATTCAAAGTTCTACATAATAAAGGAAATAAGGAAAAATATTTTGAAAAAATTAGTTGCCATAATTGTCAAAAGATAATGTAGGAATTTATATGGTGAAGTATAAGAAAGAATTCAAAACAAAGACCATGATAACTATGGTATTAGTCGATGAAGAGGACATTTTGGAGAAAGATCTTATAAATTTATACATAAGTGTACATGAAGAGAAAATTCATGCCAATTCAAAGGCATACCCTTGAAATATTGATGATTCTTGTAATATTAATAAATTAATCAGAAATACACCCAATGTAATTGATATAGAAACAAGTAAATATGATATTATAATTGATGATATCACTAAAAAGCTTGAGGAGTCTACATAAGAGATTGAACAATAGGAAACTCCCTTGAAAATTAAACTAGAAAGAGAAACTAAAAAAGGTTGACATAAATGTCAACACAACTATAAACCAAGAATTGACACAACAATAAACCAAGAATTGAGCACCAATAAAGGTGAGAAAAAGTATCAAGGTTAGGAATATATTAATGCTTCAATGAATCAAGCAGTTGAATTACTAGATCATACACTATAAAGTGCAAAGGAAATTTTGCAAGATATGAAGAGACAAGAAGCCATTTTGAATTAAAAAAAGTAGAACCCTATATTAATTGAATAACAACACTCACCCCTTACTGAATCACAAATGGACATTGACGAAGAAGCTTCTACCAAGAAGAAACATGATGCTAGAGATACTAGATGTCAACAACAGGGTGCAAGTGATAAAGGTCACTCATCACATGCACCTAAAGAATTAGGAGAAAGGAGAGTCCAATAAGACAAATGAAGATGATAAGAAGAAAAATGAGGACAAGAAATCTAGAGATGAAAATAATGACAAAGTTAAATAAAGTGTAAGAATACTGATAAGGAGATGAAGGAAACCAAAAGAAAGAGGAAGCATGAGATAGAGGAAGAAGAAGATGATGAAGGAGTGGAAAATGATGATCCATAGCTCAAAATACTAAAAAATGATCTTAGAAAGATAAAGAATAAGGATAGAGATGAATATAAATGAGTATTTCAATGAAAGATTACATTGGACCAAGAAAAAGGTAAGAAATAGAGGCAAAAAATTCTAAATAGAACACTAAATTTGTTTGAAGAACTAATGTCAAAGGTCATTGTTGATGAAGAAGAATCATTGGAAAATAATTTAAGGTATATCTTGATCAAATCAGTGAATCTAGAACTGATCTAGAGTAGCATATCCCTAAAGAAGTAGGGAAGAAAATTAAAGATTAGATAGTACAAAAATTGTCAACAAAATTTGCATTTTTAAAAGCAGAACTTTTAAAAGTTATTAATTCTTTGAAATAAATTTTGAATAAGGCCACAAACATGTATAGTAGACTATTTAATTTTGAATAATATATAGGATATGTAAATATGAGTATTATCAAAATCCATAATGAGTTAGTGAAACATATCTCAAACACACATCCTACAACAACAAAGTTTATGGAACATTCAGTTAGGATGCAAGAACTTGTACCTCAAGAGAAAGAACTTGCAACAGAGAAAGAAAAATTAATTATAAGGATCTCAGAGCTACAATAAATTCTCATAGCTCATATTGACATCATCAAAAAAAAAATTGTAGAGTTTAAGAAAAATGTGCAGACACCAGAGTTCGGCATTGTAGATAGTTTAGAAGAGCTCGCATCTAATCTCTACAGACATATCATTGGTTTGAATAAATTAAAGGATTCATCAAAAAAAATTGTAGAGTACACAAGATCAATATAATTTTATAATAGAAAAAATACGGATAATATGAACCACAATAAGAAATCTGTATATATCATTTGGCATTGAATTCTAAAAATGGTGGAGAAGATGAATAAAGAAGCAAAAAAATAAAGGGAAGAGAAGATAACAACAAAAGAATATGGAATATATGGAGAATAAAAAATAAAGAGAGGAAAACTACACACACACACACACACACACATTCTGAAAAAGGTTTTGCAAAATAAGACAACTATTATCATAGGGGGAGATATTGACATAATACAAAATAGTTTTGACATTTTGAGAAGAAAGAGTTTTTGCCATCAATGACAAAGGGGGAGATTGTTGGTATATGATGATATGTTTTATGTAGTTTTTTCATTTATATCAAATAGATAAAGGATACTATTAGAAAGGAGGAAGAGTTATTAGAATAAGGGATTTAGCTATCAGAAGCCAACAACTATCAGATTAGAAGAATAATGTATTGAAGCCAAAAATGAGAGAACATAGGAAAGTAATTTATGTATAGATCAAGCGTTAAGATTGAAGTAACCATGGAACCCTAAGATAAAGAGTCGGGATTGAAGGATCGGTAACAAGGATAAAAGACTAAGGAGAAGATTGAGAATAGGGATGATGAGGATCAATCAGACAAGAAAGCCTTAAAACAAAGCAATTGAGAATAGATATTGGAGAGCATCAGGGAGCTGAAAAGATTTGGAGGAAGCATATTCAAAAAAAATATTATCTTGTAAGGAATCCTAACAAGTTCCTACAAGGTATTCTAAAATCCTTTAATCACATAGTCTCTAATAGGATGGTCGAGTTCATTATAAGGATTTTTTTAAATCCTTTGATAGGGTAAATTTTGTATGGGTGGGATAAAATATCTTAATGGACTAGTCCTAAATCAACTATAGATACAACTTACATTGTATTAGTCACTCCTTAATAGGTGAGTGACTCAGAAAGTGACATCTTTTAGCCTTAATTGACAAACCTTTTAGCTGCAGTGAAGAAGTTGTGGGTACCATCCCCACCACAATTTTTCCCTCTAACCATGGGTTTCTTTGAGACCAAAAATATATGTGTTATGGGAGTGTGAATTGTCTTACGAGTTACATTTATTTACTTTATTTTTTAATTATAGCATATCAGTGATATAGTCAACACTATTGTGAACTATGATTGAAACTATGTGTTTATAGTGAAGAGTTTGAATTTTTTTAAATCTATTAGTATTGATTCACCACCCCCCTCCCTAGTACCTATACTTAATACATACTTTTATTATTACTAAATATTACATGCTATAATATTCTAGACTATATTTAAATATTAAGTTTTAGGAATTCATCAATAAAGCAAGGGAGAGGAAGGTGAGGGTTTCATGAGCATGTTTGCAAGTACAAAGGTTTTATCAAGAATGTCTATAGTGAAGATCTAGTGTCCAGATAGGCTTGGCGTCCACCTAGTAAAGCATGGAGGGGGTAAAGAAAGAAAGAAATCATAGAGGGATTCATCATTTTTTCTATTTGAGAGGAATCTATGATAGAATGAAGATAGAAGAGATTTCTATAATAATTAAAATGGGAACAAAGGGATTTTTTGAAGACTAGAAGAAAAAAATTGGAAATCTAAGGACCCATTTATTGCCAACCAAGTTCCAAAGGAAAAACCTCTGATGGTGGATAATAGGGTTGTTCTGATTCAATTCGACTCAGAGGGTTTTAAGAAAAGGATGAAAATTTACAAAGAAAGTTATTTATACATGAAATGAGGTGATAGCTACCTAATCTTAATCCTTTCATGGTGCGGTGAAAAACGGGGATCCCACTATGTTATCAAGTTATTTTGAACTAGATTATGTCCAGTAATAATTGGAAGTATAAGAGAAAAGTCATGGGTCCTCAATAATGACCTATTCATGATAGGTGGAATAAAATTACTCATAAGGGATTAAATACATAATTTTAACCCTAAATGCCACTCTTGAGGAGAACCCAATCTAGGTAACACTCTACTATATTCCCTATGAGTATTGAATGTGAATTATTTAAAGCTTATGGGGAATAAATAGGATTTTTTTTTTAATATGACAAAAATGGAAGAAAATATGACCACACCATATATGCAAGAATTTGTATACTATGGTGTCATCATCCTCCTTCATCACATTGTAGTTGAAATTTGGTCAAGTGAACAGGTGTGATGGTAAGAGATAAAGGTGGAGAATCTATAATGGAGCAATTAAAAAAGTAAATAGAATGGGGTCGCTCATTAGAAGACTGTAAGTGGATCAAAGAGGTAAGTTCCTTGAATATAATGCATTAGAGAAGAGGATTTCATGCCTTTCAAGTAATGAAGGTGATAGTGTTGGAGATGAAGATTAGGAATGAGGGGAGGAAGATATAATGAAAATACCATCACATGTAGAAGTGTAGGGTGGAAGTAGGGTTTTATTTCCAAGTGAAGGATCAAGATAGATAGTGCTTAACCAACTTTTGGACAACAAATTAGAATTCAAAAATAGGATTTAAATTAATGAACCAAATGTTGATCTTGATAATGGCTTAGTTTTGACTAGGAAAGTTGAATTGTCTTACTATGTTGTCTCTATCACAATGGGGGTAGTCATAGTGTTGGATCTTGAGATTAGAAATGAGATACCAAATATCATTATGGATGCACTTCTCAAGAAGAATGAAATTTTATTAAATGACATTTATATTTCCTCTATGAAAGATAAGAGTGAAGAATTTGTAGAAGGGATTATGTTGAAGTTGATGAAAGATCAACCCCACAGCTCTCAAGAATCACCTGCACGCAAAAACCTATCACAGAAAAAGAGAAGAAAAAGCTATGGAGGTTGAAATTGCTAGATCCATAGATGAGACATTCTTGATGAGCAAAAAGAGAAACTGCTATTATCAAAAGTAAATTAATAATTACAAAGAGAGATTGTCCTTATAAAGGAGACCGAAACCCAAAAAAGGTCTAACCTAGGTTGCATCATAATAATTAATAAAAAAAGTAATTATTAGATGTCTAAACTTTAGCTTAAGTAGACTAGAGTTAATTGGGAAATATCTAATTGCTCTAACAGATTAATGTGGTTGTTGGTAGCAAAATAGTGGGTCATTTAATTTGAAAGGATGGGGGAGATGTTTTGAGCTTGACTAGTGAGCCTACTATCTTGGACAAGTTGACCATTATTTAGATTAAATTTAGCATGAAGAGGCCTATGACACATTTGAGGAAGAAAAAAGATAAGAAGTCTACATAGGAAATTTTGGAGTAGGAAGGCAACATGAAAGACTAGTCCAAGTTGAGATATGGGGGATACCTATTCTCTCCTAGGTAGAAATGAAGGTCCTTGTATAGAATCTCAAGTATGTAATGTCCTTTACATGAGGTGCCTAATTAAGAGGTGTCTTGATAAGGATAAATTAGATTTATTGTGTCTCCAATAAATGAATTTACAAGAAGGTGAAGTCCATGTTTTGATATGTAGTGGTAGGATATTCATAGGTTTTTTTGTTAGTGATTTTGGGGATTCTAGGGGCATGGGGATTTTATAAAATTCTACGAATATAAATATTTCTCTTATTTAGTAAATAAATAATTGTCACTTTGTATGGTAAATGTGCTTCATTTACAAAAAACAAATATTTTTTGTCAATGTGTATGGCCCAATTGGAGCAATTGACAAAACAACAATTTGGAATGAGATTTTAGAAGTCTTGAATCAAAATATTCAGGAGAATTATATTGTTGGATGTGAATTTAATTCCACTCTAGATTCTTATGAGAAGAATGGATAAAACAGGGTCCAATTGGAGTTCAAAGACACTTTTCAGCCTTTGCCTTATAGAATGGTTGATGAGAAATTAAAACTAAAGAAGGATGTTATAATTGGAAAAATCAAAGACAAATTTTCACTAGGATTACTGAGAAACAATATCTTTTTATGTTTTTCGAAGATGGGATTCTTTGAAGGTTGTTTTCCAATCTCCTATTCTTCCCTTTTTGGGTTCTTATAATTTTTTATGTTTTTAAACATTCAAAATGATTTTGTACCTATGTAGTGCCATTTCAAGTTGTAGTTCAGGAAGGATGGATTCATGGAGATGGCAGTGGCATGATTCCAAGATTCAGGGTACTAAGTATTTTATTTTTCCAAAAATATGCAATATTTTAAATTTAATATGAAGATATGGAATAAAACATATTTTATAGATGTATTTCTATTAAAGAAATCACTTGTAGGACAATTCAAAGTTATTAATGCTCAATTTGTTAAAGATGATATGAATGATGTATACTTTCAAAATAAAAAGGACCAAAAGATTAGGTATTCTAAAATCCTTCATAGTGAGAAAATTTTCTGGAAACAAAAGTCCCAAGAAAACTAGTCGCAGGTTGGTGACAAAAAAACAAAGTTTTTTGATTGCTCAGTTAAGACTCAAAGGTCTTTCAATAGAATTTCCTCTATTTTGGGAACTAATCATAAGAGAATTACACATATGGATGAAATAAATATCAGTACAATAAATTTTTCTATAATATTTTTAGTGCTGATGGGAGCTCGTGTATTGAGGAAGAGGAGATTTCTAATGGGATCTTATGCATTAATAAGAAAAATTAATAAGCTTGAACAATATCAAAGTTCTGCAAAGATTCACTTACAACTTTCAAATTTGAATAGATATAACCAAATAATTTTATGAGAGTAAATATTAATGAGTTATGGATATTTTTTTCCAATTTATATCCAAATATAATGAGTAGAGTGAAAGTTTTAACCCTTTTTCCAAAACTACTAATTGAAAAATAGGTTCAGACTTGGCTTCACTAAAATTACCATAACTTCTGCAAATCACAATAAAATTTGACCAAACAAAAACAAAAAGAAAAATAAATCAAATTAAATTCTGAAAATATAAGTTTAGGTCTGTACCATTTCATATGTGCTTATATCAACAAAAACAACAGCTAGGTTTCTAGAAATAACTCAGAAAATTAACCAAAAAAACTTACAAAATAAAATTTATTTTCATTTCTATTCTCCTCAAAAATTCTCCAACCATTCAAATATTTATACAAAATTTAAATAACTTTCAATAAATAATATTTTGAGCTTTTAAAACTTATATAACCTATAATATACCCCTACGACTCTTCACCTTCCTCTTTACATCAACTTTTCATAGTTGCAACTTTTTATGACAATATTTTATTACATATTTGACACTTTTGCATTTTCTATAAAAATGACCTCTAAAATTTATAACACCCTTACTAAAATGTCAAAATATTTTACCTATGACATTTTAAAATATTACTACCCTTTCAAATACTTTTTTTCATGATTTGACCATACTATGTAACTTTGACAATTCATTACACATGCCTTTAATTAGCCTTGCATATTGACTCAAATGGATTTAAAATACATTTTAAAGATCATCATAAGTAATTGAATATATTATATTCTCATGGAGCCTCTTATTGTTCCTTTTTTATAGGTTCATCTACACGAAAGGTGATAAGGCTCTAGGCCTACATGGGTTCCAGTCCTTTTGTAGTCAAAAGTTTTGAGATATTTTACAAGGTGATCTTTTGGATGTGGTGTAAGAAACCAAATAATCTGGGTATATGATGAAGGATTCAAATGATATTTGGTAGCCTTTTTTCCAAAAAAGGATAATATTGAGAAATGGGAAAAACTTAGGACGATTTCTTTCTCCAACACCATTTACAAGATTATCTCGAAGATAATTGCAAATTAGTTAGAGGTGTTGTACAATATTATTTATAAGGATCAAAGTGAATTTATCCCACAATGATGTGTTTATAAGGGTTTTATAATTTGCAATGATTCCATTCAAATAGGTAAACAAAGTTCTATGTTTTTAAAATTGGACATTCAAAAGGCACATGATAAAATGAATACAATTGTTTTTAAAAAATTCATCAAGATTTTGGGTTTTGGAGATTCTTGTCTTGGTTGGGTTTTGAGTTTAATTAAAATCCCTAGCATTTCAACAATTGTCAATGGAATGTTTCAATTTTTTTTTTAAATGGATAGAGCGTTGTGCCAAAAGGATCCTTTGTCCATGTTTATCGTTATCATAATGGAGGAGTCTTTGGGAAGGTTGATAGCCAAGTGTAGGTAGGATGACCAATATAAGGCATATCCATTGTTGAGGGCATAAAACCTTCTATGCACCAACAATTCACAATTGACACCTTTTTATGGGGGATGCTACTTTGAGAAAGGAAAGGGTGATGAAGAGGGTTTTAGATAGATTTTTATAGTTCTTTGGGTAAGAAGTCAATTGGAAGAAATCTATAATTTATTTTTTGAACACCAAGGGTGAAATTAATAAATAAATTTTAGAAGTTTTTTTAATTTATGAAGGCTCACAACCTCATGAGTTTCTAGGTATTCCTTTGTTTGGGAGATTGAATAAAGAAAATATTTGGCATGGATTAGTAGACACAATTTTCAACAAACTAAAAGGTTGGAAAAGCAAATGATCCGGGTTGGCAGATAGAACTTTGATGCTAAAAATGTGGTTTTAGCTATGCCATTATTTTCTATGGCATGACACAGTATTCCTCCCAAGGTGATCAAGGTGGTTACCAAAAGCACACGATGTTTCTATTGGAATGGTAAGAACGATTTCTAAAAAATTCCTTTGTTGGCTTTGGAAAGTATATGCAAATGGAATGATGTAGGCAATGTTGGTCTAAGAAGTTAGAAATTGATGAATGAGGCCATGGGTGCTAAGATATTGTGGATTATAGTGTGTTGGATTTGAAATGGACTCACATTATAAGAGAAAAATATCTATACTTAGGAGATAGATTTCATATTATCACTCTGCTAGACCCACCCAGAGGCTTAACCTTGTGGAATTTCTTAATGGAGTGTAGATTGGTTATTATAGATCATGTTTTGTGGCAATCAGGGAATAGAAAATGGGAAAATTCCTAGGTCAATTCTTTGGATGGGAATAAGGTTTTAGAAGATGTGAATAAGTTTTTTAAACTAAGAGGAGTTGTTCAAAAATATTGAGGAAATAAGGTGAGTGATTATATTGAAGAAATGAAAGATGACTAGGATTTCATGGAAATGAAAGGATATTGGGGTACTTCATTAGGAGAAATTTCATAAATAACAATTTCAATAGATATTAGAATCACATCTGTTGATATTGTCAAGAGAGGATGGGAATGTTATTTCTAGTTAGTGCTAAGAATGGGGAGTACTAAGATGAGATGGGTTATAAAGTGATATATTAAGAAGATAGTCTACAAAATTATCCAAGTAGAATGTGTTGGAATAAGGATGTCTTATCTAACATTGGGGATTTATCTTGGCTTGGATTTAGGGAAGAGTCTTGATAGATGAGAGTGTGATACAAATAGGGTTTGCTTATCCATTTAGATGCATGTTATGTTAGTGAGTGAAGGAATCTGGATCATTTATTTTTGTACTATGAGTTTACTAAAAGATGTTATAAATATATCATGAACAAGTTGGATCCTAATGCACTATCCCAAAAAAATTGCAAGAATAGGGAGATGTGTTTACAATTCCCATGACAAAACCATTTTTAGTAGTATATGGAATGTATGTCGATAAAAAAACATATGAGAAGAATGGAAGGAGTGCAACCATAAAATACTCTAGGATAAGGTAGAGCCTATAACTAAACTTTTGGTTTTCTTGGAAAGGGTAAGATCATAATTGATTAGCAATGTGGCTTTGTAGGGAAATATTTCAAAAGTCTATATCTTAAGGATTAATAGGAATATTCAACTAACCTAGCCTATGTGTAAATTTAGGCTCATTCAAGAGCCTAAGAGGGCTGATCCTTTGGTAGATATTAGGTCTTGTTGTTAGTTTCCTCTTGAGATAGGATGTGTTAAGTAAAAAATATGACAAGGGCTTGAAAGGAAACTTAGGGCCAAGTGGAGCTAGCTTCATTATTAGAAATAGAAATGACAATTCTATGGCAATATGGGCCAAAATCTTGCAAGCTAGAACTAATAATGAAGATGAAAAGAAACCTTGTTAGAAATACATAAGGAAAAAAATTTAGGAGTAAAGAAGTTGCATCTGGAAAGGGGATCTCTTCTCAAGATAATAGTAATCTCTTAGGGAAAATCTTAGGTTTGATATTTAAATAAGTATGTTAAGATTATCATATCATTATTATGATGTTTTGAAGGTTTTAAATTATCACATTTAAAGAGAGAAGACAATATGGAAGTAGACAAAATACCAACTATTGGCATGAATTATATAGAACTAGGTCATGGGGAGGTCATGGAAGAATTTGTATCTCTTAAGGAAAATGACTTGGAAGGGTACTAGATGGCACCTATGCTTCAATATATATTAAGGATGTAGGGGGGATCAATATTAAATTTAAAGTTTTGAAATAAATGGTTGATTAAAAATTTGAGAGCATTGTGCAATGCCAAGTAATGATAATGATAGTAATAGAAAACTAGTACTTGGTTATGTTGTCATATGTTACTCTTTTACAAGAGTACCAATATAAAAATAAAGTGAGAGAAGGAATTATAATTTTATGTAATAACATGAACTTTATTTATCGCCTCTATTTTTTTTTTCCAAAGTGCTTGGCGAGTGTGATTTATGTGCTCCTAGGTGTGCTTACACAAATGCAAAGAATACCTAACTTGTCTTCTTTAAGAATCCTAATCTCCTCTAGGATGTTGATGGCTCATATGATCAACTAAGACCTTCTCTAACTCTTCCCTAAGAGTCTCACTCTTTGTGTTGCACCTTGAAGGACAAACACCTTGTTGTTTCTTCTATGCTTTCTCCTACACTTAGAAGGCTCTAAGTGTCATCTCCACACAATTCTCCAAAATATTTGAAAGGGTGCCAAACATGTTGAAAAAAATCCCCAAATTTCCATTTGGATCCATCTTTAAGTATCTCCAAACCCTTTTAACATCTATTTCAAGACTTGATCTTTAGGAGGCCTAATTAGGCCTAATTCCAATTAGCCCTTGATAGGGTCTTTTTCCACTTTTTTGCTGGAAATTCCCAAAGGAATTGAAAATATAATCCCACATTAGAGTACCCTTTTGGATTTTATGAAGGATTATGTAGGTTTTAGGCTCCTAGGTCATCCGTACACATGATTCCTACTAACTAGGTCAAATAGAGCTAAAAGGCCTAATTTATAGGACCTCATTGGTTTCTTGTTCAAACCTCAATCAAATGGATTGATAGTCTCTCAATCCTTATAACATATCAATATATTCTCATATCACACCTATAAATATACTTGTTTTGTATTGTGCTTCAATCCCCTGCATAAAATCTTCAATTTTTCATTGTTAAACCACTAACTGGGCACTCTAAGTTCACTTAGGGGTTGATCTTAAAAATAGCAAACCAAATCTTCATGACTCCTAACTCTAAATATATATATACAAATTAATCCCCTAAAACATTCATCTATCCTTAGGAAGATCTCGTGGCTATATTTCATGGGGGAGCCATAGAAAGAAAAATTGGTTAGGACAGGACCAAGAAACTCTCTAAAACTAAAACAATTTATTCAAGGCACTAAATCAACTCTGATCCACTTTCTTATTGAATAAAAAAGTCTTGAAACTAACTTATAAAGACAAACCTAACACTAAATAAATGCATTCAATCCATTAGATAGCACTGTCACACTAAAAATCTCTATAAATACACAAAACCAGAATTAATGCAGAGCTCTTTTGTTGTTCAAAGACTTAGTTACAATACTCTCTACCCCAAGATTCAAACCTAAGAGAGTCTTAGAGGCCATTCTCCATGTTTTTATGTCTTTTAGTTGATCCCCCACTCCTATCTTTCAAGGTATATCCAATGTTGCCAAGTTGCATGCAACATTTGCAATAAATTGCTAATGTTGTCATGACAACTTTTTGGCATCTTTTGCATTCATTTACCTGGCTAGAATCTAGGGCTTCCAATCCATGTAGTTAAAAGAACTAACTTAATAAATGACCTTAAAGAATTTTCTAAACATCTCTCATGTGTATAGGACACATTAGCAACTCTAATCCAAACTTTAAGCTTCTAAGCCTAATCTATCAAAAGTAATTAACAATGACTAATTGATGACCTTAGTTCTAACACTAACTCACCTACTCCACATCTTGCAAGACCTTCTAAGGTAAAAATAAAACACACACTACTTTGACTTGGCTAATGTTAGATACAAGCCAAAAATGACAAAGGAATGGATGTTAGCATAGGTGCTCCTGCACCATCCTCCCGAAGAAAAAGCTTTTAATCCACCCTTGGATTGAGTAAGTTGAGGTCAATGCTCAAATTCTTGAACTCTAATTCTTTGATCCATACTTCATCAACATAAAATTGACCATGCCACTTGATCAAATGTTCTTTTTAGTCCCTCCTCCTAGTCCTTTTGTAGACTCTTGTATCCAATACACTATAAGCTCTCTTCAAAGTAGTAGGAAGTAATTGGAGTTCATTCTCATCTCGAATAACTTCAATCAAAATTTGGGCTAAATTAGGCATGGGTCCTTTATAAAGAACCAAGTCTACAACATTGAAAACATGGGACAATCCACTATCCTCTGGCAGCTCCACTTTATAAGCATTGTCACCATACTTTGCTAAGATAGGACATGGACCTATCCTCCTATTTCAACTTGTGAGGGACTCCCTTTTGTAGTCTAGACTTATTTAGATGCACCATCACCAAGTCTCTCACATTGAACTAGATTTCTCTTCTACTTCTACCAAATTTAGTCTTATGATTCATAGTGTTCTCGGTCAATGTTTTCCTAACTGTGTCATGAATCTCCTTCATTTCATAAGCAAAATCTTTAGCATAGTTGTTCCCTCTAATTCCATCCTTAAAGTCTCTTAGCTCATAGACTCCTCTAGGATGTAGGCCATATATAATTTCAAAGGGACTTTTACCTATGGACCTATTTATAGTATCATTATATGCATACTCAACCTGTCCAATCAATTGATCCTATTGTCGACCATATTCCTTGGTCAAGCACCTCAATAGATTTACAAGGCTTCTATTCACCACTTTAGTTTGACCATCAATTTGAGGATCGTATGCAGATCCAAATGATAAATTAGTTCTCAACCTTTTCCAAAGAGTCTTCCAAAAGTGACTCATAAACTTGGTGTCTCTATCTAGCACAATACTCAAAGGTAACCCGTGGATTCTTATCATCTCTTTGAAGAAGAGAGAGGCTATTTGGTTGGCATCATTAGTTGTCTTGCATGGAACAAAGTGATTCATCATCCTAAATCTTTCCACAACCACATAAACACTATACATGCCTTGTCTTGTCTTGGGTAACCCAACTAAAAAGCCCATGCTTAAGCATTGACATGGCCTAGTGGGACTAGGTAGTGGTTGATATAGGCCTGCATTTGAAGAAGTACCTTTGGCCTTTTGACACACAATGCAACTTTCCACATACTTCCTAATGTCAAGGTTCATCCTTGGCCAATAATAGAACATCTAAACAAGTTCTTGTGTCTTAGTGGTCCCAAAGTGACCACTCAATGCACCATTATGCTTTTCTTAAATCAAATTCAACCTCTAGGGATACATAACTAATTTCTCTTAAAAAAGAGTTCACTTTGTAAAGTATATTCAACATATTTTCTATGGAAATGCTTCTTGTATTTAGCACATACCTTTTAAATGTTTGCAAAGTCTTCAACACCAGCATATAGATCTTTTAAATGATCTATTCCCATGCTCTTCAATTGGATCTCTTGGATAGTGAGAGTTTTCCTACTCAAAGCATCTACCACTTTGTTTTGTATTCCTTTCTTGTGCTTGATATTAAAGGTGTAATATTGCAAGTATTCAACCCACTTCATGTGCTTATGACTTAACTTCTCTTGAGAGTTCAAGAAACTTAAAGCTTGATTGTTTGAATAGACTATGAGCTCCTTGGGAAGGAAATAGTGCCTCCATTTCCTTAAGGCCTGAACTAATTCATACATCTCAAGATCATAAGAAGAATACTTCTTCTTAGCTTCACTCAACTTATTTGAATAAAATGCCATTGGTTTACCCTCTTGGCTTAGAAAATCTCCAACAACCACGTTGCTTTCATCACACTCTATCATGAATAACTTCTCAAAGCTTGGAAAAACCAAAATAGGTTGTGTAGCAATCTTCTCATTTAACAACTCAAAGCTTTTGTTAGCTTTCTCATTCCATACAAACTTAGTCTTCATGCCTCCTTTAATGGTGTCTAACATAGGGGCACAAATAGCATTGAATTGCCTTATAAACTTCCTATAATATTGAGAAAATCCATGAAAACTTCTTACCTCCGTTGTTGTCCTTGTAATAGGCCAATTGAGGATGGCTTCCACTTTACTCTTGTCTATTTTTAGTTTACCATGAGATAGAACAAACCCAAGGTACACCCACTATGTCTTTATGAACTCAAACTTCTTTAAGTTGATCATCAACTTCTCATCATGCAACTTCTTAAAAATGGTCTCAAGGTGTTAGAGATGCTCACCTTTTGTCTAGCTATAAATTAGTATATCATCAAGATATACCACTACAAATTTTCCAATGCAGTTTTTGAAGACTTCATTCATGAGCCTCATGAATGTGGAGGGGCCATTACATCATCCAAATGGCATGAGAAGTCATTCATACAAACCTTCATTGGTTTTGAAGGTTGATTTTCACTCATCTCCCTCATGTATTCTTATTTGGTGATAGCCACTCTTTAAGTCTATCTTACTATAGTACTTGGCTTCACTTAGACAATCCATTAGGTCTTCAATTCTAGGGATAGGGAACCTATACCTAATGGTTATCCTATTTTTGGCTCTTGAATCAATACAAAGCATCCAAGTTCCTCCTTTCTTAGGTGCTAGGCTAATGGGTATGGAACATGGGCTAATGCTTTTCCTAATAAGACCTTGGTTTATGAGTTATTGTATTTGTCTTGCAATTTCCTCATTTTGTTGCAATTTCCTCATTGTATGCTGCTTTTTTGGGAAGGGTAGCTCCTATTATGAGGTCTATCCTATGATGTATATCTCTTTTATGGGGTAAGGTTTATGGTTGTCGATCACTTACTATGCCTTCATAAGTTTGCAACATGCTTTGTATCTCCTTAGGTAACTTTCATTTCTTGATTGCCTTGCCTTCATCTACTTCTCTTGGCCTTAATACCAATACAAATCCAACTCCTTCTCCTTATTCCAAGGCTTCTAAGAATTTCTTTTCACCAACCATGAGCACATTAGGACCTATTATCTTCACCTCTAACAGTATTTATGAGTTAATGTATTTGTCTTGCAATTTTCTCATTTTGTTGAGGGGTCATCTTGTATGCTTCTTTATTGGGAAGGGTAGCTCCTGGTATGAGGTATATCCTATGATGTATAGCTCTTTTAGGGTGTAAATTTGATGGTTTTCCATCACTTACTATGCCTTCATAAGTTTGCAACATGCTTTGTATCTCCTTAGGTAACTTTGGTTTCTTGATTTTCTTGCCTTCATCTACTTCTCTTGCTTTTAACACTAATCCAAAGCCAACTCCTTCTCCTTATTCCAAGGCTTATAAGAACTCCTTTTCACCAACCATGAGCATATTAGGACCTATTGCCCTCTAACAATGACTAAATTTTAAAAGTCACATTATCCTTCTTGAAAGTATAGGAATTCCTCTTTCTATTATGCATAGCTTGGTGATCAAATTGCCATGGTCTACCTAGGAGAAAGTGACATGCATCCATAGGTAACACATAACACAATGGCTTGTCCTTATACCTTCCAATTGAGAACTCCACCCAAGCCTACTCATTTACCAAAACATGTTGGCCTTTATTAAGCCATGCGACCTTGTAAGGACTAGTGTGGGGTATCCTTAGCATGTTTAACTTTTTGACTTCTTCCTCTGACACAATATTATTAGTAGACCCTAAGTCAATGATGACTGTACACACTTTTCCCATCATCTTACATGTTATCCTAAATAGAAACATTCTTTGGCTTGGATCTTTGATCAATGTTCTCCTCATCATGAGTTTATCACCTTCCTTTGATGTTAGTGGTACCTCAAGGTGACTCGCTATTTCATTTGTCTCCTCATGAACCAAATTAGTTCTCTTATCACCTCCTTGAGAAGTACTACCCTTCTCTAGACACCTATAGGTAGGGTGCCCCATTTGGTTACAATGATAGCATTTCCTATTGGAAAAATAATTTCCTCTTCCTTTTCCACCACCCCTTCCTTTACTACCTCTACTAGAGCTTCCTTCTTGCTGCTTAGTTTATTTAACTTCTCTTTGTGTCCTTGGTTTTGAATTTATTCCATCATAACCACTTCTTTTTCCTCTACTATCTTTTCCTCTACCTCTACCTCTACCTCTTGAGGTACTTGAATCTTGTTTATTTCTCAACTTCTCCTCTACCTTGACAACAAACTGATGAATTTTTTCCTATGGTGTTAGGAGTCATAAGAATCATCTCATCTTGAATGTTCCACTTGAGCCCATTGAGGTATCTTTCCACCTTTACCTTCTCATCCTCTACAACTTGAGATCTCATACAAAGCTTTTGGAACTCCTTTGTATATGAGTTCACATCCAAGTCTTTTTACCTCAGACTTTGCCTCTTCTTATGAAGTTGGATTTCATAATTCTCTTGCACATATGCCTCCTTGATTTTAGCTATCATTACCTTCCATGTAGATATTGAGGTCTTACCTTCTTTCTGCCTCTCATCTTGTAGAAACTCCCACCATGTAAGTGTAGTACCCCTTAGTATAGCCTTTTCTACCTTCACCTTTTGAGCCTCTATGATTCCATCACACTCAAAATGGTTTAGTCCCTCTATCCAATCTAGGACTATCTCATGTTCCATCTTCCCATTGAAGACAAGATTACCTTCTAATGATTTTCCACTCAAGGATTTCAATACCTTTAAAAAGGGTTCTTCATCCAACATTGGATCTGGTTAAAGGATCTCATCCTCCATAAGGATCTCTTTGTTCTTTCTCTCTTTCTTATCATTAGCTTCTTCAGCCTTTACATCTACTTCATCCACCTTTTGCTCCAATTGAGTCAATCTTTCCTAGAGTAGTATTTTCTCCTCCTCTTGGAATTCCACCTTCTTAGCTAACTCAACTTTAGTCACCATTTTACTACCTAATGCAAGTGATATATTCTCTCTCACAAATTCAACATGTTGAAACATTAAACACCAGCCTAATCAAAATAAGATCTGATACCAATATGATGTATGTGCTCCTACGTGTGCTTGCACAAATGAAAAGATGACTTAGATTTTCTTCTTCAAGGATACTAATCTCCTATAGGATATCAATGCCTCAAATGATCAACTAATTCCTTCTCTAACTCTTCTCTAAGAGTCTCACTCCTTATGTTGCACCTTGAAGGACAAACACCTTGTTGTTTCTTCTATGCTTTCTCCTACACTTAGAAGGCTCTAAGTGCCATCTCCACAAAAATCTCCAAAATATTTGTAGGGGTGCCAAACATGTTGAAAAAATTCCCTAGGTTTCCATTTGGATCCATCTTGAGGGATCTCCAACCCCTTTTTCTATCAATTTCAAGACTTAGTCTTTAGGAGGCCTAATTATGCCTAATTCCAATCAGCCCTTGGTGGGGTCTTTTTCCACTTTTCTGCCAAAAATTCCCTAAATATTTGAAAATATAATCCCAAATTTGAGTAATATTTTGGATTTTATGAAGGATTTTGTAGGTTTTAGGCTCCTAGGTCATCCATACACATGATTCCTACTAACTAGGTAAAATAGGGCTAAAAGGCCTAATTTATAGGACCTCACTAGTTTCTTGTTTAAACCTCAATAAAATTGATTGATATTCTCTCAATCCTTATAAAATGTCAAGATATTCTCATATCACACCTGTAACTATACCATTTCCATACTGTGCTTCAATCCCCTTCATGAAATCTTCAACTGTTCATTGTCAAACCACTAACCGAGCACTTTAAGCTCACCTAGGGCTTGATCTTAAAAATAGCAAACCAACTCTTCATGACTCCAAAATCTAAATATATATATATACCAATGAATCTGATAAAGAATTCATCTACCCTTAGGAAGATCCCATGGCTAGATTTCTTGGGGGAGCCATAGAAGAATAGACCGGTCAAGACAGGACCAAGAAACTCTCTAAAACTAAAACAATTTACTCAAGGCACTAAATCAACTTTGATCTACTTTCTTATTGAATGAAAAAATCTTGAAACTAACTTATCAACACAAAAATAACACTAAATCAAGGCATTCAATCCATTAGATAGCATTTGCACACTAAAAAGCTTGGTAAATACATAAAACCATAATTGAAAAGCTCTTTTGTTGTTCAAAAACTTAGTTACAGTACTCTCTACCTCAAGATTCAAGCCTTAGAGAGTCTTAGAGGTAATTATCCATGTTTTTAGGCCATTTTAGTTGATCTCCCACTCCTATCTTTCAAGGTATCCAATGTTTCCAAGTTGCATTTAAGATTTGCAAAAATTGCCAATGTTGTCATGACAACTTTTTGGCATCTTTTGCATTCGTTTGCCTAGAAAGAATATAGGGCCTCTAAGCCATGTAGTTCAAATAACTAAATCCATAAATGACCTTAAATAATTTTCTAAACACCTCTCATGTGTTTAGGACACATTAACAACTATAATCCAATCTTTAAACTTTTAAACCTAATCTATCAAAAGCAACTAATAATGACTAATTGGATGACTAATTGGTGATCTTAGTTCTAACACTAACTCACCTAGTCCACATCTTTCAAGACCTTCTAAGTTCCAAATCAAACACACACTACTCTAACTTGGCTAATTCAAATATGAGCCAAAAATGACAAAGGAATGGAGGTTAGCCTAGATGCTTCTGCACCATAGTGTCTACAATGTTGGCCAAATTTTATTTTAAATCCCAACACTTTTAGACGCTTTTTTTGTGACAAAATTTATTGACACAAGATGAAATAGATTTTTTGGTATAAGGATAATCAACTGATGAAAATATCAGAGGAAATTTTGGCCTTGGAAATTATTGAAGAGACCCCAACTATAAGGTTAATGTAGATATTTCCTAAATGGTTATGCCATAGATAATGCAGTTAGCAACAAGGGAAGATACAATGTGGTTGATGAAGTTACTAGTTCAGCCATAATGGATGGGTGGTATGCTCCAAATCCTTGTCTATATGGTGCCAGGAGTGAGGTTTGGAGTTCATAAGAATGGGAAAAGACAAGTTTTGGTACTAGCAATGCAATCCAATCATTCTTGGTATGGAGTATATCATCTTGCAAAGAGGAGTAGATATCTTGTGTAATGAATGGGTGGGTGTTGTTAAAATAATTTGTTCAAAAGAAGGAATTTGTTGAGGGTAAGTGGTCCATAAATTGTGCAATGGAAAAATGAATAACGAGGAAAGTTATGCAATTATAATTAATTATAAAACTTATAAAATTGATCACCAAATGTAATTAATCCCAACCTTATAAAAATGATCACCGACAATTAAATCTATAATTCACAGTAATAAGAAAACATACACCATAACACAACTATTTTTGTTCTTGAGGGAAACACTTGATTAGAGAGAAAAACCCCAGTGGAAATGACACCCATGAAATAGTTTACTAATATATAAGATCCTTATGAAAGGATGTGGCATTGTTAGTACAATAGTCCCTGTTAAAGGATATGGCCTTGTGAGGAGATCTTAAACCCTTGTTAGAAGGTTTTGACCCTATTAGAGGTAGATGCAAAAAAAAGGGATAACTCCCGAATGCACTTCGCAAATGATGAAAGGTTAAACCACCTTTACAAAAGGATAGAAATCCAACAATATGAACTAATTGATCTACAACTTAATTTATTAAATTGTTCCTTTGAAGTCTACTAGGAATGATATATTCCACTCACAAATGTTTTCAAGAATCCAACAACTTCTTTGCTTTGCTATGATAAAACAACATCAAGGCTCAAAACTGTACTTATTATTCCATTCATTCCCATTAGAAAAATAAATTTCCAATATACCTATTATAATTAATTAATTAGGTTGTTCTATTTGAGATTCCCCAATATACAATTAATTACATAGGACTAGCTAAGACATACATGCCTTCATAAGAAATCATACAAACATTACATGAAGTTTCCCACATGTTACAATAAGAGATTAACTTTTTCCAACAACAACTCACATGCTGCAATGACCCAGTTAGCCACCAATAAAATGTATCGCATGTTACACATCAATGATCTTCCCAAATAAGCTAAATCAATTGTTCGAATGTTCAAATGGGAAGAGTACTTCTGAGAGGCAGGGGGGGTGGTGAATCAAAGGTAACCAATTTTTATCCTTTTAAAACCTTATTAACACATAACTAAAAGCAATGTACATGCATGTAAACATATAAGCAAACATGAAATGAAAGCATGCATCAACACATAATACCAGAATTGATAACCCAAAAACCCTCTAGGAATAAGAAGGTAAAATTGGGATGGGGATGACACCCACAAAAATCACTGCAGCAATCAATATTCAACCACTTCTGATGGTCTACCCTATTAAAGGCTTTACATTGTCTCAATAGTGACCTGGTTAGAGGATTTACAAACACTTACATGAAGTGTCACCCTGTTAAAGGATTTATAATAGGTTGTTAAACCCACCTAATAGATAGCATTTTCAATCACCTTCTCCAAAGGTTCTTCTACCTAGCTGTTAAGCTAACCTATCAGTATAGGATTTCAACATCTAATACAATTGTGAGAAAGTATTAGAACATTTGACCTGATTGAATGCAATCTCAAATTTTTGGGTTTAGGTACTAGATCTGCTCTTCTTGTTCTGATCCTTGCTTGATCTGATCTCTGTATGTGTTCCTTATCCCTTGTGTTGTTCTGATCAACTGGATATGAAATTCTTGCTTTGTACCTCTAAGTCATTCCTTCTTCATACTAAAATTTGACTACAATCTCCCCATTCACTAGTTTTATTCACTCATGCAATGGGTTTTCAACCTCCTTATAAAGAATGCGAAGACTTAAGGTTAGGTATGGATCTACGATCCATATTGAATCTCAAATTCTCGCTCATACCTTGGATTTCTCTCATTGGCTGCATGCCTTCTCCATTTTTTTGATTGGTTGCATGTTGATTTCATAGGGAATGTAAATGATTCATCCTTATCCTTTTTCTCCTTCAAAATTTCTCTAGGTAGGCTCCAAAAATGGTTTACATCTTAGTTTGTGAAAGCACAAACTCTTATGTTGATCCTGAGTTACTTGGCACTCATTACATTACTGATGCTAGGCATGAACTGATTCTTGGATTTCTCAAAATCTATTACTTTCTTGGTTTTCTCGACATTATTGCTCGACATTTGAACATTTCCTGGATCACTCGGCACATGAACATTTCCTAGATCACTCAGCACATGAACATTTCCTAGATCCTTCAGCACATGAACATTTCCTAGATCACTCGACACATGAACATTTCCTAGATCACTCAACACATGAACATTTCATGGATCACTTGGCATATGAACATTTCCTAGATCACTCAGTACATACTACATTCTGACTTGCTTGACACCAACTATGGTTCGGCACCTATTGAAATTTTGGCTCGGCATACATTGTGTATTCGGCATATAGAGTGAAAATGGTTAAGTGTGTTGAAACTCAATTGTCAAGACTATTCTTTTGACCAACATCAATCACAAATATGAATATATGCACATGAACAAGTCTTTAAGCTTCTTCCATGCTCGTCAATATCAACTCCTTCTTTTATGCAACATAAATATTGCAACTACCTCTTCCATACTTTCTTGCTCACTAGTTTACTACAATCTTCACAAAACAAATTATAACTCATTCAAAATATCACATAAAGTATTAAAAACAAAGACATAATGTCTACACTCATTCTTCTACACAACCGTAAGCTCACACATCTAAATGTGTCAACTAGTTCTTGCACTAAAGTGATCAATAAATTGTAATATACAAAATCGAAGTCTATCTTCGACCAAAAAATATATGGTGACATCAATAATAAAAACTATCATTAATAAAATATCTCTGCAATGCTCCAAGTGCCAATAATCTCTCTAAGTTCCAACATATAGTATGTTTTGAAGAAGGCTATGGTGACTATAGTTATTTCCCCCTTCACTATAATTAAGATGTATATTATGATAAATATAGATAGGGAAATGGGAATAATGATAGCATGAAAGGAATGTATGGTGGGTGATAGGTTTTTTTTTAGATGCAAATAGCTTCATAGAGGTAGGAAAACTAGTCTTCTCATATGTAATACCTTTATTACCAATAAATATAATATATCTAATAAATAGGAGATAATTTCCACAAGTAGTCAAATTATGATATTGCTATCAGGATTTAACTATGTGATTTTGAGTTAAAATCATTGACCCATGTTTAATGATTAGTGATTCAACAATAATCCATCTCTCATGAGAATAAATGCAACACTTAGCACTCATTGGATCTAGGTGATGCTCATAGGGGTGAAGCACTGAGACTTCCCGGTGCTTCACCCCTTTGAGCATCACTTAGATCCAATGAGTGCTAAGTGTTCTATTTATTCTCATGAGAGATGGATCCGTGTTGAATCACTACTCATGAAATATGGGTCAATGAGTTTGACTTAAAATCACACAGTTAAATCCTGATAGCAATATCACAATATAATATATCTACTGATACAAATAAATATAATATAGACTATATTTTATTATGAATGAAAGTAATGCTTGACTAATAATGACAAATTAAATATGGATTTGTTCTTCTTTCATTCTTTTGAGAAAATTATATGTGTATATATAGACACACACACATAAGTACATCAATGTATGTATGTGTCTATGTGCACACACACACACACACATTTATATTTGTGTGTGTATGTATATGTACATAAATATGTATGCATGTATATATGGGTATGTGTATATCTATGTCTATGTGTATGTGTATGTACATGTCTCTTTGATAAAATTTCATATTTAATATTAGAATAATCAATGTCATTATTTTATTTATAAATCTTAGAGTTTTTTTATTCTAAATGAAAAATATATGTATATGTGTGTATACATATAGACATACTTACATACATACATACACACACATAACTAAATACATACATACAAACATACATATACACCCCCAAATACACATAAACACAAACATACACAAATACATGTATCTGCGCACGCACACACACAATATTTTTAGCTTATAACTTTGCAAACATGTTTTTGATATAAAAGCAACCAAAACTAGGGGGCTGGCCCATTACAATAGTGATGGCACAACTAGGAAAAAGTCAACCAACAACCAACAGAAAACCACACTCAACACCCTTAACGATTACATCAAAAACAAAAGTAGCAGAATAGCGATAATTAAAAGTACTTGGGATCCAACCCTTAGGACCAATAAAGTTTAACAATTTAACAAAAAACATATAGGTGGTCATACCACCTATAGCCCAGAACAAATTTGAACCAAAAAAACAAAACCATCAACAAAGGATGGAGAGTGAAAACTAGCAAAGTACCAAACACAACAAAAAACAAAAGGCCACTAAGTGACATCTTTTTTCTTTCCTTTTCTAGCTAGGAGCACAGTGGCCCAATCTTCAACAAGGAATCAATAGAGAAGCTTTGAATCCTCCTTCCCTAGGTTTTCCTCCTCAAACGCATCAGCCAACAGCTGCAGAGTAGTAGCAGTTGCATGTGTCACCTTAAGGGTGAACTTTGAGAATAGGGAGAATCCCTCCTCCACCACATTGCACCTATCTTTGAGCTCTTGGAGATCCTTCTAAGCAACCACCGCTTTCTCCTCTATTCCCAAATTTAATGCCTTATTGTTTACCAGAGTTTTTTTTTCATTTTTAGTGGGGGCCTTTAGTTTAACCAAGCCATCTTTTTTGACTGGGGAGGATATGGTGTTAGGGGAGTCAATCATGGTTTTGGAGTTCTCTTGGTTGTCAGTTGGAGGTTGGTTGATGGTGGAAAAGACATGGGTGGGGTTAAGGGAGGGGTCCTTGATGGAATTGTACACCTCAATATCCCATGTATAATCCAGGGTATCATCCAATTTCTCCACCTCTTTATTCATTTTGAATCTTTCCCCTTCTCCTAGTCGTCCCCCGAGTTCTTGTCACTATCATTAAGGATATTTTTTTATAAAATTCTTTCCCACTAAATTATTGATTAAATATAACTTGATTAAAACAACATCAAATCATAACACTATTTATTAAGATTTGAATGAATTTAGTGTAATAAATTTACTTAATCATAGATACAAAATAAGGTTAAATTTCATTTGTGGTAAGTCCTATAAACCCAAAAGACTTGTGTACTCTACCTTAATGATGTTGAACATCAAGTATAGATTTGGGTGGAGTTGAGGCTTGTGTGATTGGGGATGTGTTTGAGGCATATTGGGGAGCCTTTCCTTATGTGGCCATAGAGATTGGAATTATCGTGTTGAAGTTAAAGTCATTTTACCTCGCAGTTGGAATTATAGAGATTGGAATTATTGTGTTGAAGTTAATGTCATTTTACCAATTCTGGACAAGTACAAAGAAATTATAGCTGATGGAATACCAAGAAGTCTCCCACCAATGCAAGAAATCAGTCATTGTATTGATCTCATACCAGGATCAACATTACCCAACAAGGCGGCATATAAGCTAACACCCCAACAAAATGAAGAAATGGCAAGACAAATTGAAGAGTTGCTCGAGGCTGGTTTAATTGGTAAAAGTTTAAGCCCATGCGCAGTACCTGCAGTCCTAGCACCAAAGAAAGAAGAGTTGCTCGAGGCTGGTTTAATTGGTAAAAGTTTAAGCCCATGCGCAGTACCTGCAGTCCTAGCACCAAAGAAAGAAGGAACATGGATATTATGCACTGATTCAAGAGCACTAAACAAGATCACTATAAGGTACAGATTTCCAATGCCTAGAATAGAAGACTTACTGGATTGTTTAGGGAAAGCAAGATATTTTTCAAAGATTGATTTGAAAAGCGGGTATCATCAGATAAGAATTAGGCCAGGAGATGAATGGAAAATAGCATTTAATACAAATGCGGGATTGTATGAATGGAAGGTAATGCCATTTGGATTGTCTAACACTCCTAGTACGTTTATGAGGCTTATGAATGAAGTTTTGAAGGATTTTACAGGAAAGTTTGTGATAGTATATCTAGATGACATTTTGGTTTTCAGAAAAACAAAAGAGGAGCATCTGAAACACATAGATTTGGTGTTGAGAAGGTTACAAGAGGAAAAGTTAATGATCAATATGGAGAAATATAGTTTTATGCGAGAGGAACTGACATACCTTGGCTTTGTGATCTCAAAGGGAATGCTCAAGATGGATCAAGATAAGGTAAGTGCAATTCTTTCTTGGCCAACTCCTAGAACTATTGCAGCAGTTAGAAGTTTCCATGGTTTAGCCACTTTCTACAGAAAGTTTATCAAAAATTTCAGCTTGATTTGTGCACCTATTTTGAACACCATAAAAGGAGGGCAAAAGTGTAAATTTGTTTGGACAGAAGAAGCCAATAAAGCCTTTGAACTTCTTAAGCAAAAAGTGGCCCAACAACCAGTCCTTGCATTTCCTAATTTTAATAAAGTCTTTCAAATAGAATGTGATGCAAGCAACATAGCCATAGGAGGTGTTCTTAGTCAAGAGGACATACATGTAGCCTTTTTCAGTGAGAAGATCAATGAAGCCAAATAGAGATATTCATCATACGATTTGGAAATGTATGCCCTCGTTCAATCCCTGAAGAAATGGAGACACTATTTGCTACCCAAGGAATTCATTGTATACACAGATAACCAAGCACTTAGTTTCATAAACAGCCAAGAGAAATTCAATCATAGGCACATGAAATGGGTAGAGACATTGCAAGCATTCACGTTTTCTATTAAGCACAAGAAAGGAGTAACAAATAAGGTTGCTAATGCGTTAAGCAGGAGAACTTTAACTACATCACAAATTCAGTTAGAAACTACAGGCATTTCAAATCTGAAAGGTATGTATGTGGATGATGCTGATTTTAAAGACATTTATTAGGCATGTATTAATTTGGATGAGAGGTACAATAGTGAATATTCTGATTTTCTGGTTCAAGAAGGATTATTGTTCAAGGGAGGACAACTTTGCATCCCAAAGTGTTCAATGAGAGATAATATCATATAGGAGAAACATAGTGGGGCATTATCTGGTCATTTTGGACTAGACAAGACCTTAGAGCTGGTTCATAGAAACTATTTTTGGCCAAAGTTACAAAAGGATGTGAGGAAATTTGTGGAAGAATGCACCATTTGTTAGAAAGGTAAAGGTAAAAGTACCAATGCAGGATTGTATCAGCCCTTACCTATTCCTTCAAGACCATGGGAAAGTATTAGTATGGATTTTGTTATGGGATTACCAAGAACTCAGAAGGGGTATGATAGCATTTTTGTTGTTGTGGATAGGTTCAGTAAAATGTCACATTTCTTACCATGTAAATCCACCAAAGATGCATCATACATTGCAGATTTATTTTTCAAGGAGATAGTACGAATTCATGGACTACTACTAAATATTGTTTCAGACAAAGATGGCAGATTTGTGGGTCATTTTTGGAGGACTCTTTGGAAGAAACTTGGCACAAATTTATCATTTTCATCTGCATATCATCTACAGACTGATGGTCAAACAAAAGTTGTCAACAGATCTTTGGGAAATCTATTAAGATGCCTTACAAAACAACATGGAGAAAAGTGAGATTTCGTACTTGCTCAGGCTAAATTCGCATACAATGATACAGTGAATAGAAGTACAGGGAAATCTCCATTTCAGATTGTGTATGGTACACATCCAAGAGGAATTCTCGAGCTGAGGGAACTTCCAAATACTTTTCCAAGTAGTTTACATGCTGAAGAATTTGCTGAAGCTATTAAAGAGGTCCAAGATCAAGTCAAGTTGCAGCTACAGAATTCAAATCAAAAGTACAAAGAAGTTGCTGATCAGAAAAGAAGAGAAGTACAATTCAAAGTTGGTGATTTAGTATGGGCGTATCTGAAGAAAGAAAGGTTACCTCAAACGAAGAATACAAAGTTACTACCTAAGAAGGTTGGTCCTTGTCAAATTCTAGAAAAATATGGACATAATGCTTACAAAATTCAGTTACCTACAGATATTGGTATTTTACCATATTCAATGTTTGTGATCTCACACAATACAGAGGTTCTAAAACACAAGCCGTACATGAAGATTTAGTAACAGAAGATCTACAACAACTACCTAAACCAGCACCACCTCAGTTGGAGAAAATCCTAGATACAAAAATAAAGAAGACTCGCAGATGACAATACACTCAGTATTTAGTCAAATGGAAGAACAAACCAGTGACAGAGGCTATTTGGATGGATGAGAAACAAATTAGCAAACATGGTTCATCAGTTCAAGATCTCATCTCAAGTGGACTTGAGATTCTTTCTACAAGGGAGTATGCTGCAGTAGCAGAGCGAAAAATGTGATAAGTAATGTTTATGTTTTGTGTGTGTTTTAAATTTAAATGTTTTCAATAATGTCCTACATGTGGTGGCATACCTAGAGTAGCAGTTCGATGAGCTCTCCAGATATAGCCACCTAGGACCAGGTGTGTGGATTTTAAATTAGAATAGTTGTTTTAATTCATAGTTGGAGTGTTTAATGATTTTCAGAATCCAATCATAGGTAGTAGGAAGTTTTTTGGAATATTCATGATTTAGAAAATGATTGTCTAATATTGGTGGAAAAAGAACGTTTTAGATTCTTATCCTTTTTTTGGATAGAAGACGTTTTTCTTTTCTGGATAGAAAGAAAATGTGTCATATTCTTTAATTAGGTAAGAGAGTCAATTTTTTTTTTTTTTAAAGGCCAGTTCTTTTAAAAAGCCAGTCGGCTATGTAAGGGAGGAATCGAATTAGGAGAGATATAGAATGTTTTTCATTTTCTTTTGAGTCGGCTCCCTGTGTTTTCAGAACTGAATGTTATCTATTTTGAAATTCTCCAAACTTTGAGATTTCTGCTTTCCGTCACAGAGAATAGAATGTTTCAATTTCTTTTGTATATTGGTTTTTCCTACATTTTAGATCTGAACGTCAGTTGTCTATTCTGGAATTTCTCTAAAACTTTGTGATTTTTGAGCTCCATTATAGAGGAATCAAACTACAGAGAAAGATAGAAAGTTTCATTATTTTGTGCAAATTTTAGTATTTTTGTTTAAAACGAGTTTTACCGGCATGTATTCATCAATTTCTGAGTAATATGGTAGATAAGATATTGAGCATGGTGAATAGAATCACGTTTTAATATGGATGTATAATGGAGTAGAGGGTATTAATTTTTGGGTCTGTTCATAAAGAGAAATGCTGTATTATTTGTTCATGCCGTATTAAAATCAAGTGGTTTTCTACATTTTTTCAGTAGAAAGCTTAAATTTTGTCTGGGGATTTTGGCACTCAACGAGAATACCATGACCAATCATTTGGAGATAGAAGGAATGTTGAATAGTTGGTTGCAATGCTGAACACGTATTCGACATGCATGTATTACATATAAACACCATGGTGAGGCAGGAAGATGCCCAGAAATGAGAAATTTAGTTTTGGGTGTCTGTAGATATCAGGAAATTAGAAGTTATTTAAAGTAATTGTAACATACCCTACTAATTCTACCTTGAATTTTTTTAGTTTTGATTCAACAACATTTTGTCAAACAGTTGGTGTGCAAAGTCTGATTTATAATTTCTGAGTTCTTGTTCAGATGTTATAATACTTCTCTGCCAAACAATGACCATATGATCTGAAGAATAGCAAGGACAAATATCTTGGCACTTGAACACTACTACAAATATGCAATGTAAAGAGTTCTTATGGACTGATCCTAAATGTTCCGTACACTTATTCCTCTATTCAAGATATACAAACTTCATATAGCTGTGTACAAAAGTGACTGAGTTTGTAGTGCAAAGACTATTACATAGTGACTGAATATGCAAAACTCTTTATAATTATGACACCTATACATTCATTGAACTATTATAATCGGGTGTAGAAGAACCTGGAAATAATATGTTCGTTGCTGTTCGAAATTTGAGGATGGATGTCCAGTTTAGCAACCCATCTAATAGCTGCTCGGTTAGGGTATGAAATTTGACCTCCAAGTACACAGAATGAGGATTGTTCATGCGCACTATTCACATGCACTGTTCACGCGCACTGTAGCAGCACTGTTTACCCACAAACCTGCTCCAAATCTCACCTCCAAATCTGTTGTCCATGCTGTTCAATGTCTGCAATGATATGCCTTTGGAAATGGAACAATTTCAATCTTACCTGTAGCTGAAAAATTGAAGCTGAATGCACACAGTATGAAGCTAATAGATCTTAAATCCCTTGACTCTGTCTTCCAAGAGCGAAAGGATTGTCACCAATGGAGGATTTCGTCTCCAAAAGCCAGCAACCAAACCAACCAAACTAAGCTTGAATTCATCAATCTCTTCATATCTCCACACCCCATTCATGGCTGTATATAAAGTCCTCTTAGAGGGTCGACCCCCACTCCACAAGCAATGTGGGATTAAATCTCATATTTGCATTTTAATATATTGTTTCCATTTATCACTTTAAAATACAAAATATAATAAAGTAACCTTATAATATTAATTTAATTGAAGTTACTTTATTAAATAACTTCCGGCATTAAAATTCCATAGCAAATGATCTCGAAACACCACAAATGATAGCTCGTTAGAAAGAGCTAAGAAAAACACATCCAACCCCATCATCAAAATTATCATCCGGCTAGCCTGGCTGACTTACTAAAAATAGTAAGTCACATTGTAAATGCCTCCAAACGAACTTAGTTGGCCCCAGAACAAAATCGACTAGGCCAAAACACCACAAGATCCCGTCCATGTCCTTGTTAGCCCCCGGGACCACATAGAAGTAGGCTAACGACAACATATATCCAAACTGGTTAAACAGGGGACATTACAGTAATTAATGGTAATAAGGGTTGCTCAGTTAAAATAAATTTATCCCGTCTATATTCAAATGCCCATGAATAGCGGGAGTAATAATTTTTCAAACTTAGAAGAATAGGACAGCTCAGTTCTGATTGATGTCGATGTTCATGTTCTTGGAAGTTTGTTCAAAGGGAATTCAAGGCTTTATAGAAATGATTGTTATGGAATATTGGATGAATGAAGATATTTTGTGTTTATGATAAAGAAGAATAAAGTTAGAATTATATGTTGAAGAGTTCATTTAAATTTATTTGTGATGTATGAGTCCTTTGACGTAATCTAGTTGAGTGTTTAATTCCTCCTAGATTTACCAAGGTATGGCTCTGCATCAAGAAGAGCTAGTGGTTGCGGTTTAGAAACAAGGAGGTTGCTTGGTGGCTTGTGAGCACAAGTTGAGATCTTGGAGGTTTCTACCAGATTGTTTTTATGTTACAGATCTAGGCTAGCTAGAATTGAGTTGGATCTTGAGGTATCTTGTATAATTGTATTGTAATTGCTTTTGTATTTGGCTTTAACCCGAAAGGCCTTACAATCGGGCACATTGCATATAATCATTTATTTTATGAATAAAGAGTTGTGAATTGGTATCAGATCTTGTGTTATTGTTTATATTCCACTATCATTATTTTCTAGGGGCTATCACATCTCCTTTAGGGATTCTCCTACCTTGCACTACATCAGCTAGTATTAGAGTGGAAGTTGTTCTTGAGTGTGTGGACCAAGTGTCGAAGTTGAGGCAGTTTGCACCAAGATCTTGATCTTGGAGGGTTTTGCAAAGGATCTTGGAAGATGCCTCCAAGAAGGTTCGACCCTAGGGTGATGATCTTAGTAATGTTGTGGAGGAAAGGACCTTGGAGAAGATTAGGGCAAAATTTAGATCTGAGATTGCATTGATGAAGAGTGACATGATTATTGAAATTGTGAGTGCTTTAGATGGTGTACCTCAGTAAGTGGCTATTGAAGATGGTTATGAGGAAGTTGTTGAAGAATTTGAAGTTTTTGGATCGAATGGTGGGGACAAAACTAATTGTGTGGAGAGATATATGGGAAATAGGGCTAGTCAGTTTGTTAGACATGGATCTCAGTTGAAATTGAAGCATAAAATGGAGGTTTCTAATTTCTTAGGTACTTTGAATCCTAAAGACTTGATTGATTGGATTGGTCAACTAGAAGACTACTTTGAGCTTGAGAATATTGAGGATCCTCTCAAAGTAAGGTTGGCACAAACTAAGCTAATGTGACATGTTGCTCTTTAGTGGAAAGAGCTACAAAGATATAGAGAGGAGGAAGGTGAAATGAAGATCACTAGATGGAGATTGACAGTGACTAAATTGAAGGCTAAGTTCATTCATGTTGATTATGAGCTTGAGTTGTTTAAAAGGTTGAAGAATCTAAAGTAGAAGGATATGACTATAAAAAATTATATCAAGGAGTTCTACAAGTTGACTATTTGGTCTAGGCAAAGAGAATTGCCAAAGGAGAAGGTAGCTTGGTACATTAATGGATTGAGATTAAATATTTAGGATGAGGTTGGTATGATGAATATTTATTTGGTTGAGGATTCTTATCAGTATGCTTTGAGAGAAGAGGAAAAGTTGAAGAGGAAGAATCAAGGTAGTTCTCAAGGGAAGGAGAAGCATGACTACTCAACAAAGGCTAAAACAAGTGTAGAAGATGAACCAAAACCTATTGAGCAGAAGAAAATGATAGGTAGAGGTGAGTTTAAGGGTACTTGTTTCAAATGTCATGAAGAAGGACATAGATCTTATGAGTGTCCGCAGAAGGTTGGTAACAAAAGAACTACTATTATGAATGAGATTGAAGACCATGAACCTAAGCAAGGAGAGAGTTTATTTGCCCGACGAGTATTTCTTGGTCAGAGGACAGGAGAATCTTGTTAGAGGATTAATTTTTTTAGGACTTGTTGTCAGTCTGGTGGTAAAGTTTGCAATGTGATAGTGGATGGTGGTAGTACTAATAACTTTTTTGCTGAGGACATGGTTTAGAAACTTGGTTTGAAGAGAGTGAGACATCCTTATCCTTATAGGATTGGTTGGTTGCAAGGTGAGAATGTTTTGGAAGTGAGGGAATAATACCTTGTTGATTTCTAGATTGGGCAGAGTAAGAATCAAGTGTTGTGTGATATTGTGGACATGAACAATTGTCATGTGTTTCTTGGTAGACCTTGGCACTACGATTGCGGGGTTGTGCATGATTGTGTCAAGAATATGTTTATTGTTGAGAAAGGTGGTAGAAAGTTTCTTTGATTCCTTTGCAGAATGAAGAAGTTGGTAGAAGGAACCTAAGTATTGGTATCTGAGTTGAGTTGGCAGATTCTGAAAGGGTTAGCAATCTATGTGGACAAAAAACTTGTAGAACATGGAGGATGGAGTTGAAAAAGCATTAGAAGATCAAGGGAAAGAGTGTATAAGTTGAAGACTTGGAGTACATGTATGTAAAGAACCATTTTGGGGTTTATGTGTTGAATCCCAAAAGATGTTCTTCCATATATTGAGCACATTTTTATGCACCTGGGGAGTTTGACGTAGGAGCATCCTGGGGTAGTTGGCTATCCTACATGATTTGGGGATTTTAGTGGTGTTCAGTGGACCTATTTGGGTATTTGGTAATTAATTTTGATGTATTTAATAATTATTGTAAGCCTCTAAAGACATTTGGTATTTAATTTCTATTGGAGGTCGACTTGTGGCTCTTCATGTAGTTAATGTAAAGGATATTTAGTTTGTAGCTTATTGTGTTGACTTGTGGTTTAGGTTGGTATAAATAGGGGTTGTGGTGAAGTCTTTAGTCATTATTCTGTAATGACCCCTTTTTAGGGTCATTCATTTTTGCGACTTTTCTTTTTTCTTTTCTTTACTTATATCTTTTGCCATGTTTTCTCTAATATAACTTTATTATGTATGCAATCTACAATGCTTCAAGCCATCACTAATAAAGAGATAAATATGTGCTCAACAATTACATTGTGTCTAATATATGCTATTGCAATTCCTGCACTTGTAACTGGAAGGTTGTGTCAACAACCATGCTTTCTCAGTCCACCCCATAAGTCCACAAAAAGGAGAAATTGAATATATATGTTGTCCCTTTAGTTTCTATTATGTTCTTTGTCCTCCGTATTTGGTCCATGCATCTTCATTATTATTGCTTTAGTAATTTGTCAGAGATGTAATCAATTCCATCTCTTCCTTATTCCCCCCTCTCCACATATAACATTTGATTGAATTTCTTTATATGTGTTGGTCGGTATTGGCCAACAGTCACATCCTTAGGTGTTAACAAATTAATAGTTATGTTAACATATATATATACATATATATATATATATATATGTATATATATGTATATATATGTATATCTATGTATATATATACATATATATACATATATACATACATATACATACGTATATATATATATGTATATGTATGTATATATGTATATGTATATATATATACATGTATATATATACATACATATACATATATATATGTATATGTATGTATATATATACATGTATATATATATACATATACATATATACATACATATACATATATATACACATATATATATATATACATATATATACATCTATATATATATGTATATATATATGTATATGTATGTATATATATATATGTATATGTATGTATATATGTATATATATGTATTATATATATGTATATGTATGTATATATATATATATATATATGTATATGTTTGTATATATGTATATATATATATATGTATCTATATGTATATATATGTATATATATACATATACATATATATACATATATACATACATATACATACATATATATATACATACATATATATATATATATATATATACATATATATATATATGATGGTTATCATTTATATTAACTCTTGTATCATTTATATAATATAATATTGATTATTTTATTAATCAATTAATATTATATATATTCAAATGTGATAATATCTAGATATGTTATTATTTCATTGTTTATAATGTAATTGTAACATTTATTTATTCTTATATCTTAATCTTATTATTATGAATAATAATAATTTATATTATTACTATGAATAATACAAATGATTAAGTAAAATAAATAGATCATAAGTATTTATCAATATTATTTCTTTTGTGAACAATTGATAATAGCGTATGAAATATTATTATATTTTATCCAATTATAGGATTCCCTCTTAAAGTATGATATAAGAATAGGGTAATATATATGTATTAAGGTACATATATACAAAGGCATGATATTAATATGTTTGATATAATTACGTAATATTGAAGAATCATTCTAATCAATGAAATGTCGACTTGTTTGATTTTGAATATCAACTTATTTAATATTAGAATGGAGGTCGATGAAAAATAATCTTCAAATGATGCGATAGATATCCTTTCTCTTGGAGACAAGGACATATTAATATGTTGACTTAATGACAAATTATATCATTATTAATAATAATTAATTTATCATTAAATCTTATAAATATGGGGGACATGACAATCCACCCCTCTCGAATTGGCTTGTCCTCAACCAATAAATATTTTCATATTTGTTTCACGTTATATAATAGAATTGACTACTAGATCCCATTCAATTTTTTACTTGTAAGAGTACTTCATTCTATTCAATAAAAGGGTCACACATGTAGTATGCATTTGAATGCAAAGTATACATATGAATGTATGAAGACACAAAGAAAACATGAAGCATACACATTGATGCATGAAGACACGAAGTAGACATGATGTAGACACATCATACATAACATTGATTAGATCCTAAAATTAATAATGCACAATGGCTATACTTCTTTATTAGGCTTATGAACCCTACAACCACAAAATAAGCATCAATACATGTATATAAATATATATAAGCTTCAAAGAAATTCAAATAATAATAATAAATTAATCCAAGCCAATTCCATACTAAGCCCAAGAGTGAAACTTTTGCCCCCCTTGGCCCCGATGGTGGGTGTTAGGCATCCACACGAGGTGGTCTACTTAGTGGATTTCTTGTTTGGCTAGAAAGGTTCTTGTGAAAAGGAGCCATTACTATCTTTCCCTTAACTAGCACTACAATAGGGTGTTTTCTCCTAATTGTAGACTCCATAGGAAAGTGGTAGGGTTCCCTTTTCTTATTTACATAATCCTTTGGAAGGAATCTTTCTCTCTCTCCTTATTACGATCATCATAAGATGGTAGATTTATGGTGCAAAGGGCGCGTGAAACAAGCAACAATTGGTTCCCTAGAGGATATCTGTCATGTGCTCGAATTTACTCTGCCTCTCCCTCCACCCACTCCTACCTTAGGATATCATAATGTGGATCAGAAGATTAATCTAATGAACATAGTTTTTTGGCACATGAATCTTTCTCTCTCCTCATCATCTTGAGATGGTAGATTGACAGTGCAAAGGGTGCGTGAAACAAGCTACAAGCGGTTCCTTGGAGGATATTCGTCAGGTGCTCGAATTTACTCTGCCTCTCCCTCCACCAACTCCCTATCTTAAGAGATCATAATGTGGATGAGAAAATGAATGTTAATCTAATGAGTATGAATCTTTTGCTCCTTATTACGATCATCTTGAGATGGTAGATTGAAGATGCAAAGGGCGCATGAAACAAGCTACAAGCAGTTCCCTGGAGGATATCCGTCAGGTGCTCGAATTTACTTCGCCTCTCCCTCCACCCAATCCCTATCTTAAGAGATCATAATGTGGACGAGAAGATGATAATTTCTAGGTTGAGATATGACAAAATAAATTTTATTTATTTGCTAAAGTGCTATGTTTTAATCATGTTAAAAATTTTCCAGTGTTGATATTGGAGAATCAATCACAGGCATATTATTTGATGAACCCCCTTCTAGTTGAGGTTGCTTGTACCCAGCTTATTCCTACTAAGATCTTAGTTAGTAATCAAGTTTTCAATCTTAAGTTCATCAAATAATTTCATTATTATGTAATGCATATGTCACAAGAAACTGAGACTAATATATTCATGGCACTCATTATAGGTTATCGACATCCCAATCAACTGATGATGGATGGACAATATTTAGATATATGTATACAATAGTTAGTAGCCACTCCCAACATCTTAGCATCATAGGCCTTTCCCAATCAACATGCAACATTGACTGCTATGAGACTTGTACAAACTCTATTAGTAGCTCCTGACACTATATCAACCATGTTGCTTATGTTTCTTTCACTTGTTAATTTTGTATTAGATTTGTGTAAGAAACTTGGTTTATGTTCCCTTGACAATAGGTTTGTACTACTACTATGAGTGCAGACTATTTCTTTTATTAAAACTTCATATAATCTTTGCTGGTAATCGAAGACTTGAAAATCGTAGAGATGTATGTCTTCGTTGTTAAGATCCAATATTGGAAATAATATTCTAAATCCTATTAAATATACTAATGCATTACGCCCATTAGTGAATCAATTCACAAATCCTGGAGTTTTCTTTATTGTCCAAGAATATTATAGAATTGTTGTAGCTGAGGAAAATTCTTATCTCCACATCTTATTCTTATCACAAGTTAACCCATGATGAGTGAACTAACCACTTCAATACATATTGGAATCTCAATGGGTGTGACTCAGATTTTGACCCATTCATTACTTCTGCATATATGGCAGATGGGTTAATCTCAGACAGTTATAAAATTTAGTAACAGTCTGTATATAATAGACTAGGTATATTATATTATATCCATCTTCGGTTTTCTCCAAGTCATCTTGCGTCAATGAACACATCTTAATAATTTGTGTTTTCAATAAAATAAATCCTTTGTTTGTGTATCACAACAATGTGTAAGCCTTTCAATGGTCCCTTTAATTCATACTAGACGTATTTGAGCCAATAAAATTGAGATGACCATTTTTCATCATTTTTAGGGTTGCTGAATTAAAACTCATCACATTTTCTTGGTGATGGATTTATAAGACATATACATAGATATTGCCAACAATATTTATAAGTAAATATCTCTCATAGTTTAATGATCAGTGATGGTTATCTAAACAAAGATATTGCCAACAGTACCCACCAGATATTGTCTATACTTAAACTATCTTTCGTTATCATTTTTGTGAAGGACGTACTGGCACTTATGTTAGTATGTTTACTTTTTTTTAAAAAATCCATTTCTCCTTCTCCTTTGATGAATATACCACAATTTAAGTTTCATACAATCCACATTTTCTGTTACAGGTAATACTTTCCCTTGGTATTAATATCCTTTAGCCTACTGCGAGGCACACCTGCAGGGAAGTCGTGTATTCCTAAATAATTTTTGGTGGGTTTTTTTATATTATTTTCTGTTGAGGATGATGACCTTGAATGTCGAGTATGAGACAAACATCTGGCTAGTTGCATTAGGATCTTTCTAGATGCTTGGTTTCAAAAGCCAGTCATCTACATAAACATAATTATATCAGATGCTGGGTTTCATTTGCTGGCCAAAAAAGTGTAGTCTAGCAGCATTTTGGAATAAAATGTTATGTCACCAGAATTTTTGAGGGTGAGCAGGCCAGTCACTCTTATTCTCAAGACCCTAAAAAGACAATATCAATATTGTGCAACAAGTAGATTGCTAGGAGTGTGGTCATTGAAAATTTGAATTTTCTTACCAATTTGCCTTCATTAATTGGTTAAGGTCTGATTCCTTGGTTCTAGAGTCCTTAAATATTGTCTTTTATGAGTTTGCTCCCATAATTTTGATACTCTTCTACACAGTCGGCAGTCTCATATGATAATACTATAGTTTAATAAATTACATCAATGCGTCATATTCCTTGGGTGCCTGGTGCAAAGATACCCCTATCCACATTTTTATGGTATGTTGTCTTAATCGTTGACTAGCTATCAAATTTCACATCGATTATCTCTATTTTTTGGATCACTCTCTATCTTCCCCATTGATTTTGGTTCCTTGGAGCATTTTCGCGATGGTAGGTATTATGTGTTGGGCAATAACGCTATAGCGGGAAGGAATATTATTATTGGTGCATTTTATGTTCTTCGTTATTGTAATCTTCTATGTCATTCAATGTCCTTTATTAATCATTTCTAAATTTGTATTACCATTCTCTACCTCCCATCTATTTGATTAAAGATCTCATGTAGAAGGTTGAAGGTTGATTGAATTGATGTTTTACTATCACCATTATTATTCATCTCTACTCTATTGTCCATAATTCATCAATCACCACCTGCGATATGCCATCTCTGCTGCTTGTTCACTGTATATATGATATATGTCTTTGTTTTGAAACCTCCCTGTTAGATATATGTTTTTTCTCCACATATGTAATGCCCCGCCCAGAGATCCTTGGAAACAAGGATTCAAATCAAGCCAAGATATTTTTCTTTTTACAAGTATAAATGCACATGACAACATCATACAGGGATCACAACGATCACAACGGAAGACTTCAACACAATCCCAGAAACCAACGAATCTCCGAATGCCACTACCCAACTGACACACCCAAACAAAAGCCAACAACCACCACAACAAGATGAGGGCACAAGAAATGATCACTCATCAACAAACACCAAGCTGGGGTAAAATGCAGAATCCCGAAATTTGGCTAAGCCTTAAATCCTTAAGCCCTGAAAATTGGCTAAGTCTGGATTTCTGAAGCCCTGAAATTTCCTAGAATCCATAACTTATCTTTGAGAGGTCTGAAACCTATCTCAAACAATTTTTTGCATATATTAAAATATATCTTAAGTATAAGGAAAACTTATACTTAAACGATATATTTTAAACCCCGAAGGACTACAACAGAAACCCAAAAACTGAATTTCAAAAGAAACCTCCTGAATTCAAAATGCAACAACATAGGCTCGAAGAACGCCCAAAAGGGTATCCAAAACCACTCTCAAAAAGATCGGATCACGAAGAAAAGTGCCCGCAGATGGCACGCGCAGGTTTTTCACAAAAACTGTGCGACACTTGTTACTAAGGGAGGGCGACACTTCTCCCTTACTGAGTGCGACACTTCTCAAGAAGGCATGCGATACTGGAAAAGTATCGCGCGACATTTCATATAAAGTTGTGCGACACTCTTCCAGTGTCGTACAACACTTCTCCAGTCATGCGTGCGACACTTTATAGTATCATACGACATTCTTTCTATGGGTGTGCGATACTTTATCAGTGTCGCACAATGCTAAACAAATGTCGCCCATAGAAAGTAAAAAACACTTCCAGAACTCAAAAACGAGGAAAAATTAACAAAAGAACCTCCACACCGGGGAGTACCGGATCCACGAAGGCTCAAGGAATGAACACTCGAGCACAAGAACAACACAACAAGGAGAACATCTATCCATCTAAACTACAGCAGCAAAGAACACACTGAAATAAACATCACAGAGAACAAAAGCAACATCGCAATGTACAGAAATACATCTCAGGAATAAAACAACCAAACTAAGTACGCGGTTCCTCCCAACCGTCAATAGCATCATAAGACCATCGTGGATCCTAGCCATCCCCCGCACGTAACATCCCAAGCAATCGACCAGATCGTTAGTACTGTCGTAATAGGGACGTCACTACTAAAACATGCATAATAACAGCATAAAAAAATCTAACATGCTAGTGATAACGCATAAGATAATCCTACAGTAGATAACATCACCTATCACATGCTAAACAGTAGTAAGCAACAGATATACTACTAAAGCAAATCACATCATCTAATCATATGCTAAACATCATAATAAGGGAATATGCCAAATAAAATAACATCATCTAAACATGATATACAAGCATCCCAATGAAAGCATAACTCACAAGAAAGCATACTCCGAAACTCGAAGTACCAAGTGAAGACATCTAGCAACGGTCGCACTAGGACAAAAGATCGTCTCTGTACACCGATCCCTAGCAGTGGTGAAGGTACCTACGCCTCCCAACCACGTGGCACCCATAGGTCCACACCCGCTGTGCTGATGGAGATAATGATCCAACCACAAACACACATAAAGCACAACATCCAAGGCTAACACTCACGCCAGACAGTATGATGGCTGCAACCAAGAACCTAAGACAATGTAAGGAGTACAGGTCCTGGTCAGACACTCAATAGGCTACTATGTAGGGACTAACATCATGGAGAGTCGCTTGGCATCGACAAGCCCAAGCTAGTATAGGCAGCTACTCTTCTCAACAGAAGGCGCACAACCTAGGGCAGCTACTCTTCATGACAGAAGGTGCACAACCCACACATTTTAATTATCTTGTATTTATTACCACCCAAAGTTTTAATTTAATTATCACTTATATAAAACTTCCTCTGCCAACCGGGAAGTAGTCACCAAGTTACAGGATAGAAGCCCCCTCCATATGCTACCCTACCCTACCCATGCTCATCCTACGACAAGTGCCCATGGGCATGCATACTCCCATCCCAACCCCAATGATCATAACTTTCAGCAAATCCACGAAAGATCGGGCCTCGCAAGTCACCCAATAAATGTACGTGTACGTACTTGTGCGTGGTGCACCACCATCACGAAGATCATAACACAAGGACAGGAATGAGAACACAATGCAAAGAAAACACCCAACTGAAAGCAACATGGGAAGGACAGATTCTACAGGAATCCCAAAGCCAATAAAATCATACATCATGAAATCACTCAACCGGCCTCAATCCGAGAGTATGGATTCTACACGAATCCCAATGATGTAACAAGACCAAACATCATGAACTCACTCAACCGACCTCAATCCGGGAGTATGGATTCTACACGAATCCTAGCGTTCACGAAACAAAAGCAAAGGTCCAACAAAAACCATAACAAGTATAAAATCACTCAACCGAACACAACGGCGGGAGTACGGATGCAACATGCATCCCAATGCAACATAAAAGTGCAAAAGTGGTCTGACTGATATCCAAACGGATCATCAAGGTCCACGACCCACATTGTGCCAAGAAAACTCGAGAAAATAGGGAGGCGCGCAAAACGAGGTAAAAACTCCAAAAATTCAAAAAACTACAAAATTAAAACCCATTTGGCCTTTGGGTTCAAAAACCCCAAAAATCCAAAAATAAATGAAATTGGACACCGTATGCAAAAACGGCCAGCATAACGGCGTAAAATTCCAAATCCTCATCCCAAAAAATAGGGAAATGTTCATACCTGCCCAACTGGGTAGAACTAGCATACAGAAATGGAGGGAAACACTAGTTCTCAGCTTCCAAACAAACGGCTACCAAAAACAGAAGCAGAAACGGAGCAGAAACAATAAAACAGGAAAGCCCTACCTCACAGCCAAAAGGGAAAAATAGGAATCTGAACCATAAAATAAATATCTCGCAGAAGTAGCTGAAAATGTGGCAATCCAAGGTTTCCCCGAGCTGGATCCAACGAGCCCAACCTCGCGACGATCTTACGCCCGTAGCTCCCACAACGAACAAAACAGTAAATCCTAATGAAGAGGATTTTGGGTTTTACTCTCCAACTTTCCAATTCAAAAGTGAGAAGTGAGGAATGAAATTCTTTTTTGGATATTTATTCACTTTTCAGGTGAATAATCGATTAGGGCATTTAACCAGCCAATCTAGTTAAACCCCAAATCCCCCCAAACGAAAACAAGCTATTCCTATAAATAGGAATTCATCTATGGCAAAGCTGCCATAAATTAAAATAAATCAATTAAAAAGCCCGAAAACTCAAAAACACATAAATTTCTTCAACAACTTTCGCGACAATGCGAACCTCAAAAATGCACAGACACGCTTACTGGTCTAATCACATAATGCAAATGAGTTTCGGTTTAATAATCACCGAAAGGTTTAAATTAAACATTTAATTAAGGATACGTCGACCATACAAAGGCGACATTGGTAAAATATGAAAGGCTGAATCACTAACTCCATGTGCCACTGCTAGGGATATAATCCTGCACACTCAACAACACGATCAAGTGCAATTGCATATAATAACATAGCCGAAGCAATAAATGCATTAAATCACCTAATTTAATCATTTATTTAATTATATTAAAATAATCTATTTACATCACTCACGTTCGCATAAAGCATAACAACGCAGGAATGAAGTAAATAACCATAGCATTAAATCCATCACATAAAAAAATCAGAGGTATGTCCAAATACCAGATAACCAGATAACATCATAAAACACACTATCATCTCAAAATGGCATCATCATGCAATATGATTAACTGAACAACATAGTAGTATAACATCTAAGATACTAGAATCAAAGTGTAACATCTGACCCTCGGGTCCTCTCAAATGTAAACATAACATGAGTAACAAATATCTCTCTAATCAGAAATATAACAAGGTAAATGTCCGTAGCACATAACCAAAGAATCCAACAAGAATAATCCATTTCTAATCATTAATGCATTTAATAAGGCACTTAAAACACATAAACGAACACAGTCATAAACATGACTAACCACTGCTACAGGAACCTAGTCCAGTATAGCATGGTAAAAGTACATAGTGCAATCTCTGCACACATCTCAGGGTAATCATGGAACAAACTCATGATACCACATCGATCCTGGTAACCATTGGCACAAACCTCAGTGAACCAAAAATCACATCATAATCTCATAGATCAGTCAAAAGCATAAATCAAGCAACTGATACAAAAATATAAATCCAAACACCTCGACGGTGTAGACCACTTAGGGTCACAATCATGATTCATCACAACAAAAGATTAGCAAGGTTGCATCCGTCAGGACAACTTACAAAAGTCAAATGGGAGAGGCACTACAACGTATCTCCAATGACTATTTGACAATGATTAGAGTCAAATCAACCAATCATATCATATTACCAAATGGAGACTCTTGCATAGTTGATAGTATGTGAGAGACGAAGGCTTGTGTCTCGAAGTGAATATCGATCTCCCATTAGTGTAGACAAATTGAAATTCATTGTATGTTTGGTTCCTGAGTATTATCTGTAGTAGATGCTAACTCATGCTTTCTCTATTTTTGGGTATTAGTTCAAAATTTTATGAAAATTCAAAATTGCAAATTCATCACTCATGAATTTTCACAAGCTGGAAGGAAAACCAGCTCTGATACCACTTGTAATGACCCTTTTTTAGGGTCATTCATTTTTGCGACTTTTCTTTTCTTTAGTTATATCTTTTTCCATGTTTTCTCTGATATAACTTTATTATGTATGCAATATGCAATGCTTCAAGCCATCACTGATAAAGAGATAAATATGTGCTCAACAATTACATTGTGTCTGATATATGCTATTACAATTCCTGCACTTGTAACTAGAAGGTTGTGTCAGCAACCATGCTTTCTCAGTCCACCCCATAAGTCCACAAAAGGGAGAAATTGAATATATATTCTGTCCCTTTAGTTTCTATTATGTTCTTTGTCCTCCGTATTTGGTCCATCCATCTTCATTGTTATTGCTTTAGTAATTTGTCAGAGATGTAATCAATTCCATCTCTTCCTTATTCCCCCCCTCCACATATAACCTTTGATTGGATTTCTTTATACGTGTTGGTCGGTATTGGCCAACAGTCACATCCTTAGGTGTTAACTAATTCATAGTTATGTTAACATATATATTTATATGTTACTTAAATATGATGGCTATCATATATATTTACTTATATTATATGTTATTATAACATATTTGATTGTATTATCATTTATATTAACTCTTGTATCATTTATATAATATTATATTGATTATTTTATTAATCAATTAATATTATATATATTCAAATGTGATAATATCTAGATATGTTATTATTTCATTGTTTATAATGTAATTGTAACATTTATTTATTCTTATATCTTAATCTTATTATTATGAATAACAATAATTTATATTATTACTATGAATAGTACAAATGATTAAGTAAAATAAATAGATCATAAGTATTTATCAATATTATTTCTTTTGTGAACAATCGATAATAGCATATGAACTATGATTATATTTTATCCAATTATAGGATTCCCTCTTAAAGTATGATATAAGAATAGGGTAATATATATATGTATTAAGGTACATATATACAAAGGCATGATATTAATATTTTTGATATAATTGCGTAATATTGAAGAACCATTCTAATCAATGAAATGTCGACTTGTTTGATTTTGAATATCAACTCATTTAATATTAGAATGGAGGTCGATGAATAATAATCTACAAATGATGTTATAGATATCCTTTTTCTTGGAGACAAGGACATATTAATATGTTGACTTAATGACAAATTATATCATTATTAATAATAATTAATTTATCATTAAATCTTATAAATATGGGGGACATGACATATTCATCCATCTTGGAGAAGAGGAGGTGGTAGAGGAGCAAATTTTGAGAAGGGCTAGTAGCTGAGGCTTGGGAAATAAGGAGATTGCTTAGTGGGCTTGCAAGTACAAGTTGGATCTTCCTTGGAGGTTTCTACTAGAGTGTGGATCTGGAATAACTAGGGTTTGGACTGGATCTTGAGGGATCTTGCAGAACTATTACTTGCTTTGTATTTGGTCGTAACTGAGAAGGCTTTACAGCCTAAAATATTGCATGTAATTAGTTATATTTTATGAATAAAGAGTTGTGATTTGGTATAAGATCTTACATCGTTGCTTATCTTCTATTGTGTGGTTATTTTTTGGGGGCTAGGAAATCTCCTTGGGGATTCTCCTACCTTGTACTACATTAAGTGGTATTAGAGTGAGGATTGATCTAGTTGGTTGAAGATTATCAGAGCAAGGATTAATCTTGTTGGGGCATGATCACAAAGATTTTTTGTATTGTAAATCCATATTCTTGGACTTGTGATTTGGTTCCTGACTGTTCATGTTAGGTGGTAGGTTGTGATCTAACTTGTAGACAATTCAAGGTTGTCACAAGGTGTGTAGGAAAGATTTATAGCAGAGGATTTGCAAAAATCTTGGAAGATGGCTCCAAGAGGATTGGACCTTGAGATGATTGGGAATCTCTATGATATGGTGGAGAGAAGGATTAGTGAGACAATATCTCGAGTGGATGCTATTTTTTATAAAAGAGTTAAGAAACAAAAGAAGGATGTTGTATGCTACTAAAGTTGGATTCTACCGATCTAGAAGAAAGTTGCGTGGTCGATTAGAAGACTTGTCCTAGAGAGAAGAGGGCATGGCAAGGTTGAGGTGGAGGTTGGTTTTGTTGATCAATTTGTGGAGTCTGATACAGAACCTACAAAGCAACTTGAGGCTATTGCTAAAGATATTCCTAACCTTGTTGATGTTGGGATGGAGATTTTTTTTTATGATCATTTGGTTGAGTTTGACATAGAAATTACAGAGCGTTTGGTCGTGGATAATTAGGTTGTTGTTGGTGATGAGTTAGATGTTGCAGAGCATCTTGTTGTGAGTAATGAGATTGTTGAGATTGTTGATAATGAGGATTTGCATATGGTTATTGATATGGATCTGAATTCATATGTTATTTTTGAGTTTATTAAGGATATGTATGTTTCTATTGATGTGGAGTTTGATGTTTCTAGTGTGGATTCACTAGTTGCTGATTTGGTTTTAGATCTACATGATACTTCGGATCTGTATAGTCCTGATTTGCCTATGGTTGATATGGCTGAGGATTTACATGTTTTCCTTATTAGGTATTTGAACTTACATGTTTATGAATTGGTTATAGAGTTACATGATATTTCTAACATGGAGTACATGTTTGAGGATATTGTTGTTGTTGGTTTTGATTAGTTGCAGAGATTCTTGGTCAAGAATTATGTTCAATTTGTTCTTAGAAGTGAGTATGTTGATTGGGTTGCTAAGATTCATTTGATTCTAATGTTTCAATGGATGAAGAATAGCTGGTTTATTTTTATATTTTTTCTATTGACTTTGATGGAGTGTAAGCCTTTGGTAAAGATGAAGTTGGTTGCAGATCTTTCTTTAGGCATCAAAGTATGGGACATACTTTTCTATTTACCTAGGGAGTCTGATGTAGGAGCATTGAGCATAGATTTTGGTGGATTTGAGGTTTTCATTATAGGGGATGTGTTTGAGGCATATTTGGGAGCCTTTCCTTATGTGGGCATAGAGATTGGAGTTATTGTGTTGAAGATAGAGTCATTTTACCTCGCGGTTAGAGTTGTATTTTTTGGTTTCTCTAGGCTACTTGCAGGTGGTGTAACTAATTATTTTTAATGAATGATAGGATTATCCTTTTATTTATTGAATAATGCCTAGATTAATACCTTTAAATAAAGGTTTAAGTCCTAATTCATAGTGAGTTGGGAGATATGACCATTCTCCTAGGGTATCAAGTTTCTGTAAGTTTACATGTCTCATTTCCGCACATGACTTTTGGGATGTGTAGAAAATTATTCTTAAGGGATAAAAATTTGTGTATTTGGGGTATTCAAGAGGACCTAAAATAATATCTTTTTTTAAGAGCACAAGTCTTAATTCAAGTGGAGTTGGGAGATATCACGATTTTGCTTGGGTATCGATTTTTGGACAGTTTTCACAAAATAGGTAGAGTTTTTCATCTTGCATAATTTTGTATGATGAAATGGGATCTTTTTAACATAGGAACATGTTGTTGGGTCATTTTTGGACTTGAATATAACTTTTCATTGACTTTTTTTCATATTTGTTATAGTTTTGGTTTACTCTTCAAAGGTGGACCTATATTATAATTAAATGCTTGACTAGCCGACTTGTGGCTTAGTTGGCTATTTAAGGAGGGCTTGGGTAGTGTCTTAAGAAATTATAATGAGATCATGATTTAGTTTAGTGTGGGAGCTGGAGAGAAAATATTCAAGTTGGAATTTGAAATGAGAGTTTGGAGAAGAGCTAGTGGTTGCAGTTTAGAAACAAGGAGGTTGCTTGGTGGCTTGCGAGCACAAGTTGAGATCTTGGAGGTTTCTACTAGATTGTTGCTATGTTATAGATATGGGATAGCTAGAATTAAGTTGGATCTTGAATAATTCTATTGTAATTGCTTTTGTATTTGGCCATAACCTAGAAGGCCTTACAATCGGGCACATTGCATGTAATCAGTTATTTTATGAATAAAGAGTTGTGAATTGGTATAAGATATTGTGTTATTTTTAATATTCCATTGTGTGGTTATTTGTTGGGGGCTAGGAGATCTCCTTTGGGGATTCTACTACCTTGCATTGTGTCACTTAATATATAGTTTGATTTTATAGTTGACAAGCTTCCTTCAAGATAGACCGAGTTACCTAGAAGAGATGTGTTTATTTGATAATTTTCATAAATAAATGGCCTAAAGCTAAAAATAGATAATTATTTTTTGATAAATAAAAGAAGCAAGAGTGTGTTGGCCCATGGAACAATAGAGCTAATGCATTAGTACCACATTAACCACAACTAGTAGAATTACAACAAAAGAGAGTAACCCTACTCTTACATCTATCCAAAAGATAACATGACCCATAAAGAAGAGTATTAAAAGTATTATCATAAAAGTCTGTAAAATTAAAGTAAATATATCGGATTGCCATGCAGGGCTGATATCACTAGTTTTAAAGAAATAATTTAAATAGCCATAAAGGTTTCTACGGATCATAAAATACAACTTAGCATAAACCATGACCACTATTTTTTATCATTTTCACCTAGTGGCTTGCAAAGTAGTGTAGCAATCCACTCCTCCTTAAGGAACTCAAACAATTCCTTGTAGTCCTCGTATGTCTTGGCCTTGGTACTAGTGATTTTCTCCTATAGCATGGAGAGAGTGATAGAATAGGTGTGTATGACTTTGATAGAAAATTTGTTGGATTCTTTGAGCCACCTATTTAACCTATCTACCTCCTTCATCAGCTCCTTAATCATCCCTTCAAGAATCACCAACTGGTTCTTGATATTGTCCAACATCCCACCAACCTTGGGAGGGGTGGTGTCATGTTAGGATTAAACCTCAAATAGAAATAACAATTACATGCAAATATAAACAATATCAAAAAATAATAGATCACAAAAAAGAACACAAGACACTAAGATTTAACGTGGTTCACCCAATCCTTGGGCTACGTCCACCAAACAACAAGTTTGATATTATTATGATCCAGTGATTACAACCTGATTACAATCTATAATCCCTTAAAGCTCAATACCACTGCAAGAACCAATTTTTGCATCACTACAATGAAACAATCCCTAACCCTAAGCCCTTTTATACAAGTATTTTTTTTTCTTTAGGGTTACAACATGTCAGCCATAAATTGGCGAATATTAGCCCATATTTAGTGGCAAATTGATGAATAGTACCAAATTTTTTTTTCCAAAGAATTTATGAAGTATGCACAGTACTTCCTTGATCAGTTGCCACAAACTAACAATTTCCCACATGGGGATTGATTGAAATTGAATGGAGACACCAATCTCCCACTTGGAGACTAATCTTGTAGCTATGTCGCTACCCCGTGAGGCTCCATTGGATCAAGCCACCCTAGACTCTTGTTTAGTCTAGAAGACCAATCGAAGCTAGAGAGGAATTCAACTTCTCCCTTGTCACTACCTTTGTAAACATATCTGCTAGATTTTCATCTATATGTATCTTATCCAACTTTAACTATTCATCATCCAAAACTGATCGAATGAAATGGTACCGCAATTGAATGTGTTTAGTCTTTGAATGCAAAGTTGAATTCTTTGCAAGATGAATGGCACTCTAATTATTTATAAATAAATAATTATCCCTCTGAGGGTGTCCCAAATCTTCCAAGAAGAACTCAGGCCATATCATCTCCTTTGCCACCTCTATAGTAGCAACATACTCTACCTCTGTAGTGGATAAAGCATTAACCTTATGTAACCTAGAAACCCAGCTCCTGCCCCACCAATAGTAAATACATAACCTATAGTACTCCGCTTGGTATCAATATCTCCTACCAAATATGAGTCTACATAGCCTTGTAAATCAGTAGTAGAGCCCCCAAAGCATAAACACTTATTGGATGTTACTCTCAAATATCGAAGAATCCATTTTATTGCATTCCAATGCTCAATTTCTGGATGACTCATATCTGCTAACGACTCCAATTACATGTGCAATATCTAGCCTTATACATACCATAGCATACATCAAGCTTCCTACAGCTGAAGCATAGGGTACCTTGGACATCTTATCCTCCTCTTCTTGTGTCTTAGAACACATCTCCTTAGTCAACTTCAAATGACTAGGTAAATGTGTGCTGACAGATTTAACATTCTCCATAGAGAAATGTTGTAACACCTTATCAACATAAGTAGCTTGAGATAGCATCAATTTCCTATTCTTTCTATCTCTACAAATCTTCATACCAAGGATTTTTTTTGCTGCCCCCAAATCCTTCATAGAAAATGCATGCGCTAACTGGCATTTTAGCCCCTTAATGTGATCCATGTTAGACCTAGCTACAAGCATATCGCCAAAATATAAACATAAAATAATGTAGTTGTCATCATCCAATCTCTTAAAGTAAACACAATGATCTGAATGACGCCTATTGTATCCATGCTCATGCATAAAACTATCAAATTTTAGATACCATTATCGAGGTGCTTGCTTCAAGCCATATAAACTTTTCTTCAATCTGCACGCTAAGTTCTCCTTACGTTGGACCTCAAATCCCTGTGGCTGAGCCATATATATCTCTTCATCCAAATCACCATGAAGGAAGGTTGTTTTAACATCAAGTTGCTCTAAATGCAAATCTTCAATAGCCACAATACTTAAAATAGTATGGATAGAAGTAATCTTAACAATAGGAGAAAATATCTCATCAAAATCAATGCCTTTTTCTGTGCAAATCCTTTTATAACTAACTTGGCTTTAAATATTTTCTTACCTCCATCCTCTTCTTTCAACCTGCAAACCCACTTATTCTATAAAGCTCTTTCACCTGCAAGCAACTTGCATAAATCCCATGTCTTATTTTTCAACAGAGTCTATTTCATCTTTTGTTACAGACTCCCGCTAACTCTTAGTATCCACCTGCACAACTTCATCATAACATTTAGTAAAATAGAATACAAAGAAGGAGAAAATCTTTTTGGAGGTCTAATTAGCCTTGTTGACTATCTAACATTCACTGGTGTGTGTGGTCTTTGTTGTTGCAGTTGTTGCACATCATGAGGAATTGTTGGAACTTCATCTTTTGGAGTATTATCCAACACTACATAATCATCTTCTTTCTTCTCATGTTGCTACAATAGATCTTTGTACAACACTTTCTCATTGAATATGAAATCCCTGCTTCTTACAATTTTATGATTTTCATTATCCCAAAGCCTATAGCCAAATTTATTAATGCCATATCCAACAAATACACATTTCTTTGACTTAGCTTCCAACTTGGTTTTATTTTCAGAATCTATATGAGAAAATGCTTCAAAATTGAAGGTTTTGAAAAAAGAATAACTCACCTTCTTACCAGTCCATGCTTCCTCTAGAATACAAACAACTGAAAGGAGTAGAGGGACCTTTATTAATAAACTATACAACAATATTGACAGCCTCCACCCACATGTGTAAGGGCAACCGAGCATGCAACCTCATGCTCCTTGCACACTCAATTATAGTCTTGTTCATGCTTTCAACCACTCCATTTTCTTGTGGAGTCCTTGGAACAATTTTCTAGTCTACGAATACCATTAGTGGAGCAATAATATTCAATTTCATGACTGCAATACTCACCACCATTATCATATCTAAGACATTTTAATTTCTTACCAGTCTCATTTTCAACCAAGCATTTCCATTTTTTAAAAGTTTGAAATACATCATATTTTTGTCCAAGGAAATAAATCCAGACTTTTATAGTCCCATCATTGATAAGTGTAACATAATAATCAGAGCCACCAAGGGAAGATACCTGAGCCAGTCCCCATACATCGGTATGCACAAGCTCTAATTTCTCTTTTTTATTTTCCTTCCCAGTCTTCACAAAACTCACTCTCTTTTGTTTTCCATATACACAACTTTCACAGAAATCCATATTGACACATTTCAGACCTGGTAAAATAATCTTTGAATGAAGTACTTCCATACCTTTCTCACTAATGTGCCCAAGTTTATTGTGCCACAATGCTATATCAGAATTTACAATAGCTATTTGTTCTCCCTGCTCAACTACAGCAACTGTTCCTAAACATTTATTTTTCTCTGAAACAATTAAAGTAGAAGAAACAATATGACCTGTACAAATATATAAGGTGCATACTTTCACACCTTTTGCTATTACAAGGGAACCTTTTGAAACCTTCAATTTTTTATCTTTAAAAATAACTGCACAACCCTCATCACTGAGTTGCCCCGCTGAAATTAAATTATTGCTTAGCCTTGGAACATGTCTTATCTCATGTAGTAGCTAATGATTCCCATTTAGAAACTTAAGCTTAACTTTTCCCTTTTCAACAATTTGACAGGGTTCATTATCTCTCAAATAAATAAGCCCAAAATCCCCTTGGACATAATTAATGAAATAACCTCTATGAGGTGTAGCATGAAATGAAGCACCAGAATCTAAAACCCATGAATCATCAACACTTTCTATAGACATAAGAAAAGCATCCTCTTCAGATTTGTTACTTACCACATTTGTCTCCTTGTCTCCATCTGGCTTATCTCCTTCATTTTTTCTTCAAGTTCAACAATCTTTCTTTTTATGCCCTGGTTTCTCATAATACCAATAGTCATTCAGTCCTCTTGATTAAGACTTCGTCTTGTTTGAC